>JAOVVG010000018.1:12440636-12460916 GCA_028566375.1 Leptodoras nelsoni
GCAGGACTTGTATATGTCATTCCCAAGACGAATTGATGCTGTATTGGCCGCAAAAGGAGGCCCTACACCATACTAATTAATTATTGTCGTCTAAAATGACAGGTGTTTCAGTTTCATTGTCTGTACAAGGCAACATCGGCTTGAATGGTGCATGTGACCGCAGTAGTACAGCAGTTAGTACTTGGTGAGATTTGTTACATGCTGAGTCTTTATTAAATTACTGTAAATAGCTACCAAAACACACTTAATGAAGATTACTTAGTCCACGGTAATCATCAAACAGTAGGTGAAAATGCCAAATGCCTTAATTGCATTTGGACAAATGTGTATGAAATTGGGCAGCAGTTAATCCCATAATATCATGGGCACATAATGAGGCAGTCAGTCAGTTCTGTCAGACGGTACATGTGGATACATTCTGCAGTCAATAAAGCATCCAACACAGCTGATGTGGACAGACTTTCTGTGTCCTAATTTCAGTGGTTCTGCTTGTTTTTCATATTTAGTCAAGTGTTCATAGCAATAAAAGTAAAACCTTTAATAGTTCCAGTAAGACCTCCCTCTCCTAAACACCCCCCTACACCCATACCTCCCTCTTTCTGTCTGATTCTTTGCCCTGTAGACACATCTGCCCGCAAACTGCCAGAGCATCCTGCGTCTCAGATGAATAACTGAGCTGCTTTTGGTGCTCAGTAAGATGAGCTGATGGTACTCAGGCGCCCCGCATATCACCGCTGGTCTGTGAGGCAGGTTAAAAAAAGAAACTGCAAACCATTAGTGTGCCCTGAAGCTTCACACCGTCTTCACAAGAATACACTGCAATGGTGTTTAATGAAATAACCTTGTCCAATAAACCAGGTGTTTCACTAAATCTTCATTAGTCAGTGCATTACTGCAATACTTGACGTAATTTTTTTACAAGACGTACCACTGGTATCAGGTATGTTTTCTATAAACTGCATGGACAGACCACATTCCTTAAAGAAGAGCACTCATTTCAGCGTGTGCATACCTCCTGGGAGTAAACAGCTCAGGGAAGAGTGACTGGGAGTGATGGGTATGATGGGATTGGAGTCTCATGAATTACCAGGCTGTCTCTTCCTCAAAGTGCCGAAATTGGTTCCAGGACCAACCTTGAGGCAGCCTAATGTTAATTCCATCTGTTTTCCTTCCTTCCTCTCTCTCTCTCTCTCCCTCCCTTTCCTTCTCTTGCTGTCAATTGAATCCAGAGCTCTTTCAAACATCCAATTAGGCCATACTAGACTGTTCTGGGAGGGGGGCAATTTTAATGAATGCTGGTTTAGCATGCTCAACGATAATCTCTCTTTTCCCACCTCCACTCCCATTCTTTTCATTCTCATTCTTTCTTCCCCTGGGCAGCTACGACAAATCATGCTGGAGCATAAATGAGAATGCACTGATCAATCAATCTTGCTGCTGCATATGAAACAGAGGGTGAAAAAGCACGAGAGTAAAAGAGATTATGCAAGGGACTGAGAAAGATAGGAGGATAAAAGAAGAGAGGGAGAGTATGACAGCGAAAGTGGGAGTGAGGGTGTGAGAGAGAGTGGAAATAACTTGGGCAAAAATCCAATCTCCCAGTCATGTCGCAACACTGATGGAACGTACTTACACGCAGACACGACCCTATCAACACCCAAACAGAGTGGGGTCATGCTGAAGAAATGAGAAAAAGATGGAGGGGAGAGGGGGGAAAAAAAGAACATGAGGAAAAGGAGAAAATAAGGAGAGGCTGCGGTGAAGAAATCACGGCAAGAGGAGAGAAATAATTCCCATTTGACCTTCACAAGTTATACGCTTTTAATACTAGAACTTCCTAATAGTTTAACCATTGAAAATGTGAAACGTAAAATAGTCCCAAGAGTTCTTTGACGTCTGAATGACCAGCTCAGTATCATGAAACCAGGCAGGACAACAACAGGAGGTGAATTACAATCACATTCACAATCATAAGGTCACAGGTTCCAATATCTGTTGGAAAATATAACATATAACTAGTTTGTCATGGTAGCACAGTGGTTTTCTTTAATAAGGTAGACATTTCGGGATTGTTTCCTACCTACCATCTTTTTTTAGTCTTAGCCCAAGGGTTTTACTTGACATTATGCCTTTCCAAGCTAAACATGTCTAGGCAAGCCTAGTGCTTGACCACAGTCCAGCACTTCCCAGGATGAGATGTCGTAAGACTGCAAAATATTGAGACTGCAGAAGCATCAGAGACATAATCCAGTTTAAACACAAATCTGTTTCACCCCATATCCATCTTCACTTTCCACAAACTTTTTTTTTTTCAGTTGTTTAATTAAGGGTCCATCACTCTCAGACTCGAAGTGCCTGCGTTCTGGATCTTATTATCATGGGTCTGCCACCTCTCCACCTCTTTGAATAAAAATTAATTAAAATAAAGCATAGCTAATAAAATTGTTTTAATGAATGATCATACTTCATATGTCACCCTTCTCAAAGTACACTCCACTCCACTCCTGACTGACTGTTAATCATAGCCTAATTGTGTTACAATCAGTTACATGTGCCCATGCATCATGTACTACATGAATGTACTGTATGTATATGGTGAAAGAAAGCAGCAGGCTCTATTGTCAATTCTTAAAGAAGTACGAATAACGAGTAAGTAATGAGTAATTTGGGGGGCCTATCGCTTGCGAAATTCAACCCTGTGCCAAGTGTGCGCTTGTGGATTTCTTATGGCCTCCGATGAGCAGAGCAAATTGCTAAATCAGAAGGAGAGTGTAAGTTACATAACTGTCTTGTGGAGTAATTAACATAATTAAGAAGAAAGCCATTTTTCACTGAAATCAGTTCTTGCTCTCATATTCGTGTAAGGCCCAGCATTCTTCCATGGTATCAATGGTGTGTAACGGTTTCAATCCATGTATCATAGCCATCACACCTATGCTACTAGCCCTATATGATGGCTTTCCCCCAGTGTTGATACTGGTAAAAAGTACCAGCCTATACTAGTGCTGGAGGAAGGATTTATTGAAATATCATGGCGACAGCATGGAGGGGTTCTTAACAGAGGTCGTTGTCCACCCTGTTTTTAGGAACAATGAATTTGCAAAAGGACTAAATTCAGACGGAAAAGGGAAGGGGAATGACATACAGCAACACATTCCATATCCATGGTAGATTCACAAAAACACAATGACTCCCAGTGAATGCTGGGAGAAATCTAAAACCCCGTCCAGCACAACCCAGAACAACCAACCGGCTTCTAAGTTCCGTTGGCGGTCGCCACAATACAGATGAAGAAATATACAAGTAGCAGAATTCCTTGTGAGTTTAAATACATTTAAATTACCCGTGCTTTCTGTGTGTAGCTCACCTACTGTAATGCACATGAGGCTTTTAATGTTAATAGTGAGGATTAGTCTTTCCGCAAAAACTGCCTCTTTAAAAGCTAGTTTGCTTGGCAGACCACCGTAAATAAAAAGTCATTTTAAGACCTCTGTGTGTACACACACACATACCCACACACACATACACGCACACACATACACACACACAAAGTACACAGTAATTGCAAACAATCACTTGTAAATGAGAAGGAGTAAAGAACCAATTGTCCAGGAAAGAGCTGTAATCAGTGAGCAAACTCACACTGTGCGAGAAGATAATTCTCTCCAATTCTACAACCAGATCCAAAACAGCAAAAAAAAAGTATTATGTGTCAGGTAAGACATAGCCTTAGGGGCAAAAGTTGCCTTTTTAGTGACACCTTTGTCTTTGGGTCACCCTGCAGGCTATACAACTTTGCTGTCAGCACTGTAATAAAAACTTTTTTTGCGCACACTTTGATAAAGAATCACAATCTCCATTTCAAGGGTGAAATTACCTGGCAACACGGCTCAGCCATCCCCAGTGAGACATGAGCTGACAGTGATGGTGAAGATCAATGCCCTTTTTTGTCTGTGTCTGTGCTTGCTTTGTGAGCTTTGTGAAAGAACATGAATATGTGATATTGGCTCAGGACACCCCAATTTCTGTCCTTTGCATACACGTGTGATAAATGTAGCAATGTAAACATATTCTTATAGTAATTTGAAATAAATATATTAATATATATATGAAATATTTAACATATTACAAATAATTTTGCATCTTAAAACATTGAATATTGTGAAAAAGTTCATACTTTTATTCAAAAAGGTAAACAGTCATTCTGTATATTTTCTATTCATTACACATAGTGACAAATTGCAAGCATTTTTCTTTTAATATGGATTATGGCTTATAGCTCATGAAATTCAGAAATCCAGTATCTCAAATTATTAGAATATTTCATTTCAAGTTTTCATAAGTTCTGTGTTTCACTTCTGCTAGTTCAGCACATGCAGCCACAATCATGGGGTAGACTGCTGACTTGAAAGTTGTCCAGAAGTTGATCATCGACACCGTCCACAAGGAGAGTAAGCCACAGAAGGTCATTGCTGAAAAGGCTACCTGTTCCCATAATACTGTAGCAAACGTTATTAATGGAAAGTTGTATGTTTGTTTGTTTATTGGTTTTTAGTGTCATTTCAGCATCAAATGGCTATTTGAATGACAGACACAAGGTTGCATTGATACACAAGTCTTTCATCAGTACACAAGTTCAACTTTTCGGACACAGTCATGGACACAGATTTGTATATTCATTTCACCTGTCTTTGGACTGTGCGAGAAAGCCAGAGTTCCCAGAGTAAACACACAGATACAGGGAGGACATACAAACTCCAAACAGAAAGGACCCAGAACACTCCCACCTGGGGATCGATCTCAGGACCTTCTTTCTATGAGGTAACACTGAGTTACACGACCCACTGAGTCGCCCCTAATAGAAAGTTGAGTGGAAGTGGAAAATGTGGTAGGAGAAGGTGCATGAGCAATAGGGATGACTGCAGCCTCGAGATGATTGTCAAGAAAAGTAATTTCAAGAACTTTTGAGAGTTTTTTTTTTTGAGAGGAAAAGGGCTACAGCTGCTGCATTCCTAATATCAATCCACTCTTGAACCAGAGACAACACCAGACACATCTCATCCTGGCTAAGGAGAAAAAGAACTGGACTGTTGCTCAGTGATCCAAAGTCCTCTTTTCAGATGAAAGTATTTCATCTTAATTTTGCATTTCATTTCGAAATCAAGGTCCTAGAGTCAGGAGGAAGAGTGGAGAATAAAATGGGGTTTGGCGTTTCTGCTGTCTGTGATAGTTTGGGGTGCTGTGTTATCTCCTGGTATTGATCCACTGTTGGTCCAGTTGTTTACCAGCAGATTTTAGAGCTTCCATCTGCTGACAAGCTTTATTGAGATGCTGATTTTCTTTTCCAGCAGGGCTTAGCACTGGCCCACAGTGGCAAAACTACTACCAAATGGTTTGCTGACCGTGAGATTACTGTACTTGATTGGCCAGCCAACTCTCCAAACCTGTACTGCATAGAGAATCTATGGCGTTTTGTCAAGAGGAAGATGAGAAACACCCGACCCAAAAATACAGGCCACTATCAACACAACCTGGGCTTCAGTAACAGCTCTACAGTGCCACAAGCTGATTGCCTCCATGCCATGCCACACTGATGCAGTAAAAGAGTCCCAACCATGAGTCTCCTGGTAAAGGAGACCCAACCATGTCACAAGCTGGATACTTCTGCCATCCTATATCTACATTCTATTTATGTTAGATGTTTGAAATATTCAAATAATTTGAGATATAATTTTTATGATTTTCATGAGCTATAAGCCATACTGATTACTGACGAATACAAAATTAAAACAAAAGGGTTGGAAATATGTCAGTATACTTGTAATGAATATGAATAATGGGGCAATGGTGGCCCAGTTGGTTAGGACTACTGGTAGGGGTGTTTTTATTCAAAGAGGTCAGGGGTTCGAGCCCTGACTGAGGCTGCCGCTGTTGGGCCCCTGAACAAGACCCTCAACCCACTGTCTCAACTCCCCCACTTAAGGGGGAGAGCTGCATCAGAAAGGGCATCCAGCATAAATACTGTGCCAGACCAAGATGTGGACTTGACCCGCTGTGGCGACCCCAAGGAATGGGAGCAGCCGAAGGAAATACTTGTAATGAAAATGAATTATGAATTAAATTATGAACAAAAACCATCATTTTCATGATATTCTATTTTTTGAGATGCACTACTATGTGAGAATAAAGTGACATTTATCCATATCCCTGTTCTTGATTCAGGTAATACAGTCATTAAGAATTGCGTTATACTAAACTAAAACATAAAGGGACACACACGTGGCACAATTATCCCAATTCCCCGGCTCTGCATATATTCTCAGCTAAATTACTAACTTGCTGTTCAGGAAGTGGTGTTCCACTGTGTGTTCAGATTATTTTCTCTGCAGGGATTAGGTTATGGGCCCTAAAAGAGGATTATAAGTAAGATTGAGCTATAATGATAAGTCATGACCCCTCCAGTGCATTCACATGCAGAATTCATTCACTTCTCTCCATGAACCAAGTGATACACTGGAAGACGATAGCTAAAGCCAAGTTCAAGAGAAGAGAGTGTAAAGAAAAAAATTAAAATGAGAGCAAAGTGCAGGAGCAGTGAGGCAAGAAAAGACAGAGCTCTGGCTGAGTTGAAGTGACGAAAAGTGTCAAAGAATAAAAGACAGACTGTTATATACACTAATCAGTTTACTCCCTGCCACCCTTTTACTCTCTGTGTAAATGAAGCTGTTTGTTAATTTGTGTTTGTGTATCTTTCCTGATTGCAAGTGTTTTCTTTTTAGTTTATTCTAACCCAGATGCTTACACAGACACTTGTGCACCCATATGTGCTTGTTGAACATCCCATTCCATACTGATTCTTCCCTTTGCTGTTAGAATAACCTCCATTCTTCTGTGAAGGCTTTCCACTAGATTTTAGAGCATTGCTGTGGGGCTTTGTGTTCATTCCAGTTCATCCCAAAGGTGTTCACTGGAGTTGATGTCAGCACTCAGGGCCACTTGAGTCCTTCTACTCAAACTCTGGGAAGCCATGTCTTCATGGTATATGAAACAGTTCCATGAGGTAGCTCACTTTGTGGTGCACAGGGGTATTGTCATGATTTTGGCCCTTTAGTTCCAGTGACGGCAAATTCTTCGAATGCTATAGCATTCAAAGACTCGATTGTGTGTTTCTAGCCTTGTGGCAACAGTTGGAGGAAGGCCCAGATCTGCATGAGACAGTCATGTGTCTACATACTTTTGGCCATATAGTTTATGTCTTGCTATTAGTTTGTTTTTAATAAAATGCTGCAGTGTTTTTGGTTAAAAAATTCTCCTGTCCAAAAAAAAAGTACAAAACTGTCAGATATCCCCATCCTTCTGGACAAACACACACACACACACACACACACACACACACCCCAGAGGCAGCTCATATTCAATCATTTGTATTTTAAATCAGCTGCTGTCTTTAACATTTCCTTGTGTGTGGGGTGTGTGTGTGTGTACCATGTTTTTATGTCATTGTGTGGACCAAATGTCCCCACAAGGATAGGAATATTTGATGTTTCTGACTTTAAGAGGACATTTTGCTGGCATATAAGGAAAGAGTTTTTTGTAGCTATTAACAAAAATATAAAAGAGCCAAAAAGTTGCCTTTTCATTGCTTTGTGTTAGGGTTAGGGTTTTTAGAGTTAGGCATAGTGTTAATAAGCTGCATTAATAATTATATAAATGGAAAGTCCTCACAAGTATAGCGAGACAAACATGTGTTTGTGTGTGTAGCATTTCTGTTGCTCTAGTGAATATGTCTCTGTGAGCAGTGGCTTAAGGCCAAGCCCCAAGTGATAAAAAATACTGAAAATGTTTATGTTGGCCTGCTAGTTAGAACCACACTGTCCTCTCATGGACATGGAGGAATTGTGGGTCAGGAGTTCAGACAGGCAAAAATTCTTGACTCAAACATAAATAATGTCGAAATCAAAGCAAAAGACCTGTCAGATTAGTTACTCTTCATGTCTCAACCATGTACCGCCTACCGTTTTGTCAGATAAGTTGTTCAGTGTGCACAAATCTGTCTTGCTCTGCGCATTATCAGCATGTGTTCTGTGCAGCATGGTCTGTCTAAACACACCGTTGCAAGAAGCAGAATCTCCCCAAAATATGAATGATTTCAAGAGGAACAAATAACAGGTTGTGTGTGTATATCAGCAGTCTGTCCATCAAGCACATACTTCCTACCTAAATGGCAATTTATCAGCTTCGTTGTGCTCTTGCTAGCTTTCATATGCACTTTTTCCTAACCGCATGTTCCTTATCTGAAGCCCCTGTATCAATAATATGATCAATAACAGCTAGGTTTTGTGGCCTGCAATGACTTTTATGCAGCATGACAAATGCAATTAGTGCCGATTCCTGTAACTATGTTAGTGTGTGTGCCAAGAAAGTGCACCCAGTTACTGTATTAACACTCCAGTGTAAGGCAGAGCTTTATTTTTCCCCCACTTCAGATCTCGGTAAGTAATTTTCTTTGGAATACTGGCAAGCTTCTTGTAACAACATGTAAGATATGACTTTAATGAGTGTGCTGTGGATGACGCACAAACCACAGTACAAACACAACATCCTCCAGTGAATCTAATGAGAATGTACGTGTGTGTGTGTATGTGTGTGTAGTAAAGTGTGTGAAAACATGTCTGTCCACAGGGTGCATGTCTGGGGAGTTTCTCTTTCATTCTTTGTCAAAAATATCTTCGTGCAATCAGTATATGCAAATAAATTAAAAGAGAAAGGAATAACATTCTTTATGTACCGATCCTCGTACACAATCCTGCCACTTATATCGCGCCACGTCCTTGGTGCATGAGTAAAAGCAATACAGTGATTTCACAACTAATCAGATACTGTGGGTTCACTAAGAACACATGCCAATCAGCCCACCTGACCACATAAAGCATGGTGATGATTATGATGATAAAGTGAAACGGCCCGACACGAGCCCTAACAGGAAACATGTCACAGTTTCCTGCTGATTAGCAAACACATTATTAGATGGGTGAAGTGATCCTGAATCAGAAGACAGAGCTCCCTGCTGTTCTGTTCACAGCAGACACAAGAGTGAAGGGAGCAGGCTTTTTTTTTTTCTCTTTACTTAAGACTTTGTTTGCCTCTAACAAAATTGAAAAAGCCACTAGCTGTGGAATCCAGGAAGCTCTCTCAGTCTTTTCAGAAGGAGAAATCCCAGATCAAGCCTGATTCTTTCTACCCAGGTGACCCTGAGAGCTGGCAGTCAGCTCAATCCTGCCTCCCTTGTCAAACAGAAGTGAAGAAGGGAGGGTAGATCCAAGCTAACAGAGAACACTATTAGAACATTTATGAATTTCACAAGTTACACAGTGCCATTCTAGAAATACCTTTCCTGACAAAAATGTCATTTACACACATAAAACACCCAGAAAACTCAACAGTTGAAACAGAAGTTCAGAAAACATTCTGCTGAACTAATCGCTAGCCAGGATGAAAAATAGAAATACAGTAAAGAGATAATAAACAGGACTGAAAATATTGTTCATTTTCTAATCACTGTTATTATGCCATCACATGCAAACCCTGTACTTTTCTGTATCACATCATGGTTTAAATATAATGTAAGATTTATTACAGCTGTGTTGTCATATAGCTGGCAAAAGGTCACTTATGCCATGATTTGCACAGCTTCCTAACAGAAGATGCAGACTGGATGTGGATGGCTGTATAAATAGATGGATGTGGTGGATGGATGTGTAGATAAATATAGCAGTCGAGTGAAGTCAGGACTGAAAGAATCAAGTTGGGAGGAGAGAGAGAAAAGGGGGCCCTTGAGTATAAATATGTAAGAAGCGGAGGCAAAAGCCCCCCAGGAAAACCACACACACACACTTGTATCTTTATGGGCTGGTGCCATGGTGTTTCCACAGACTTGACCATACAGAATAAAATTAAATTAAATTAAAAAAAATAATAATAAATTAAATAAAAAAATAAATAAAACACACTTTTATACAATGTAGGGCGACATGGTGGCTCGGTGTGTAGCACGGT
Organism: Leptodoras nelsoni; assembly: GCA_028566375.1. Classification (NCBI taxonomy): domain Eukaryota; kingdom Metazoa; phylum Chordata; class Actinopteri; order Siluriformes; family Doradidae; genus Leptodoras; species Leptodoras nelsoni. The sequence continues at coordinate 12,450,693 of JAOVVG010000018.1, forward strand.
CACATCACAGCAAAAAGGTCCCGGGTTCGATCCCCAGGTGGGCCGGTCTGGGTCCTTTCTGTGTGGAGTCTGCATGTCCTCCCCATGTCCGCGTGGGTTTACTCCGGGTACACACACACACACACACACACACACACACACACACACACACACACACACACACACACACATACACACTCACTGAAGAGAAAATCCCATCTACCTCCCATTCTCTCATTCTCTGAACCATAACCTTAAAGCTATAATGGAGACACGTTGTATATTTTTAAGTGAGGTTGTCACGAATGTCCTTAGTCACGAATGACATTCCAGGGTGCTCTTTCTCTCACTCTCTCTCTCACGCACACACGTGCATATAAACTCAACCGTCACACTTCACATGACGTAAAAGGTGTTAAAGAATCCCTGTACTCTAGCTTCTGACCCAGGGGCTATAACAGGCGGTTCACAAAAGTGTTGCTCTGTAATTGAGATGAAATGAAAACCACACAGAGCTCAGACTCACCTAGCAACCAAGACACACTAATCCATTCTGAATACAGCAGAAATTATCCACTTATTCCATTCATACCCACACACTCTGACACGCACACTACGAAAAAAGCAGGTTGCCTAAGACTGCTACTTTGTTCAATTAACAGTGATTTCTGTTCAATTGGAAATAATAATAACCCCTTCATATCTTACATCATCTGTGCAGAAAGAAATATCCATAGTAATTACCAGCACACTCTTAGGTCAGAAAGGAAATGAAAAAGATATGCTTGTGGTAAGTTTTAAATTAAAATGAATTAGTGGCTATGTACATGTGTGTGGCCATTTATAGATTTGCACTTTGCAAGTTGTCATCATGCTGCACAGCATCTCACAGAAACCTGAGGGGGTTGCATAAAAGCCGCTTGGCATAAGCGGTTGTGATTTTGAGTGACAGAGATAGAAAGACTAACAGAAAGAATGGGAGTGAGGGTGTTTATTATCCATGAATCATTGCTCCGAAAAAGTTTTAACCAGGGAAACATATAAGAAGCCAAGTGGTTGCTCTGGCACACTTGCACATATTTCCACCTAAGCTTCCATTTATTGAGACTATTAAGGTTATGAGAAACTGTGTGGACATGCACAGGAAGACATACAGTGCAAAGAAAGAAGTATTGTATTTATTACATTTGGTAATAGTACAGATACTATTTCCACAAAACACTTTCTAAAAATGCACTGAAAACTGAAATGTGTCATTTATTCACTTGAAGCTTTATTTAACTGACAAAAGGACAATGCCGAACTTAATTCAATTTGTTAAATATAAACAAATTTAGAAATTTATGCCTGTAATACACTTAAAAAAGTTGGGATGCATGTTTACAACTCGGGCACATCACCTTTTCTTTTAATTATTCTTTTTAATCCTTTGGGAATTGAAGATACTAATTGTTGCAATTTTGCAAGTTGAAAATCTTTGCTGTATACAGCAATCATTCTTGCTGTATACAAGACTTGAGCTGCCCAACAGTCCGTGGTCACTGTTGTCTGATTCTCCTCTTCATGATGCGCCATACATTTTCAATAAGAAACAGATCTGGACTGCAGGCAGGCCAGTCAAGCTACGCAGTTGTACGTGTGCAAAATGAGGCCTTGCATTGTCCTGCTTAAATAGACATGGAGTTTCATGGAAAAGATGTTGTCTTGTCAGCAACATATGTTTCCCCAAAATACCATTGTCTCAAAGCCTCTGCACCAACAGTAACTTCATGCAGATCTCCCATGCTGTGAGCAGTGATGCCCCCCATACCATCACAAATTGCACATTTTTGCACTTTTCTTTGGTAACAGTCTGGATGTTCTTTTTCATCTGTGGCACATCAAATCCCAAAAACAAGCTGAAACCTGAACTTGTCTGATCACTTTTGACTTCAGACCCAGAGAACTCATCAGCGTTGCTGGGCAAAATTAATATATGGCTTACTCTTTGCATGACACAGTTTCAGGTGGCATTTGTTAAAGATCTTCCAAAGATTTTCTAAAGTACTCCTGAGCCCATGTGGCTATGTCCATCACTGTAGCATGACCGTTTCTCGAACAGTACCGCCTGAGGGCTCGATGGTCACACACATTCAGCAGCGGTTTCCACCCTTAGCCTTTACGCACTAAGATTTCCCCTGACTTCCTTTTCATCATATTATGAACTGTAAATGGTGAAAGACCTAAATTTTTTGCAATCATGTCCTGAGGAACATTGTATTTGAACTGACGGACAATTCTTTCATGAAGTTTGGCACAAAGAGGTGAACCACGACACATCCATGCTTGCAAAGACTAAACCTTTGGTAGATGGTCTATTTATACTCAGTCTTGATGAACTTACCTGTTACCAATTAAACTGCTAATTGTGAAACCTTCCGGTCTTATTTTACCTCTGTCCCACTTTTTGTTTAGTGTGTTGCAGAAATGGGGTTTGTATGTTGTGGACTCAGCATCTGCACTGCGATTCGTATTGACACAACACAGAAATGAAAATGATGGGGAGAAAAAAAAGAATGTTTCCTTACAGTATCTTGGTGACCTGATTTTTTGAGTGCCAGCATTATTCATCTAGATAAGATCAGCATGGACGAGCAAGAAGAAGTGAAGCAGAACGGACAGCAAACTGTTTAAATCCAACCAGTATGTGTACCAGTATTGTGTACTCAATTGTGATGACCGAGCATCCAGGTTTTTGCTTATGCAGTCAATATTTGAATAGCCAATGTCACGCCTGCTCAAACCCTGCATCTGAAAAACTGTTAAATAAAGCCAAATGGAAGCTGATGAGATGGCTTAAAGGGTCATGTGTTTTTGCCTATGAAAGAGATTAAAGCAATTTCATGTTGAGGTAACTCCCTGGCAGATAATCATGTTCCTGAAACCCCCACCCCCACCCCCACAAACTGCTGATCTGTGGAAAATTAGTAATTAAATGCAAACATTAGCTAGATCAATACAAGCGAAACATTGTCAGGTCCCCAAAATAAATGTGCCACTCAAAATGTCGCTGAGAAGGTAAAGATAGCATCACACACACACGCATACACACACACACACACACACGTCCATCTACCTACTCCATGAGTCCCTTTATAAGTGCATTTGCCTAGAAAAATTCTTTTACATACATTTTTTAAAAACTTTTTATTCTACGAACTGAAATACTGTACGTTTCTTGTTTCCAAGTGTCTAGCATTTTCTCTAACCATCCAATGGTAGAATACAGCATTTAAAAATTCCAGTCCAGTTCCACTGAGACACCAACACACCACTTTGATCATCCACATAGCCCACACGAGCCTCACTCATCTGATCTCCTGAGGAAATTTAAACACTTTACTGCATGCTGCTGAAATGCGCACTATTATTTATTATTCATTTACTGAGTTCTGTTTTGTTGGGGACATTTCCCATATTTCTGTTCAAATATTGCCCATTTAGTCTGCTGTCATATGGGTATACATGCCATTTTATTGTTGTTTGTTGTGATGATGCTGTGATGGTGCAGGTGCACTACGGACAGTTGTCTTTAAGGACAAGGTTCAACTTATATTAATCCCAAAATAGAAATTAGGACATTTATTGCCATTTTTGTTTTCCTGAATTCAGCTACAGTAATATGTGATGGGTTTTCCCCAGACCGCAAGCTGTATCAGAAATCAGACAGCAAAACTTTTGTGTACCTTTCCCTATTTTGCTCATTATTTGTGAAGCAGTTTTACAAGATAACATTTTTTGCTTGTTTGAAACTTGGTTATGTGATCGACCACTTGATAAACACTACCCAATCTTTTCTTTAAGAGCACAAAAGAGGTACATCCAGTGCATATATCCTTTATAATTAAACTATCGGAATGAGTGTGATAGAGTGACCCTCTGTATACCAATAGGCCCTGACAGTGAACGCAACAATGATAGGCACATGCCATTACATACAGAGACTCACATGTTGTCAAACAAACATGTGCAGGTAGCTGTAAATGTCAGAAGTAAATGTGAAACGTCAGCAGTAGTTTCATCCTCTATACTGATTTAAGAGGGAAAGCAAAAGGGCAAAAGATGAGCATATGAGACTTAACCATTAGAAAAGTGTGCCGTGCTTCCTGATATCATTGGGCTCTATTAAGACAAGTGCATGAGACAGTTTCATAGAGCAAAAAAGAGAGAGAGAGTAAAAGAGAGTAAGAGAGAGTAAGAGAGAACTAGAGAGAGAGTGAGAGAGAGAGAAGGGAAAGTAGGGCATGACATATGAGCCTACCTCACACACCAGACTGCAGGTCCAATGGAAACTGCTGGAGAGGGAGCAGGTGGTGCTTTTTGTCCCTTATGTCTTGCAGAGGAACCCCCAAAGCTGAGGGAGCAACACTGAGCAAGGTCCCAGTCACGCTACACTTCTCTCCTGTATTCTCTCTCTCTCTCTCTCTCTCACTCTCTCTCCCTCCCTCCCACTATCTGTCTCCTTTGGTGCACTCCCACTTAAGACTAAACAAAACTCTGTAAAGGACGCCTGTCATAAGAGCAGTGAATGAGACACAGGGTGGAGGAAAAAAAGTTTTGAGAAACAGGAAACTAAAAAGCAGAAGCTCTTCTCTAAGTAGTTTCAGTTTCCAAAGCTAATCTGCGCTCCCCCTTTTCATTCTCTGTCTCTTTTTTCTCTCTTGTTATCTTCCTTTCTCTTAGACAGGACAGGTTTACGTATATTAGAGCAATAGCGCTGGCTGAACTGGGACACCAAGAGCCATCTGTTGAAACATGCCTCCCTTTTTGCCTTTCTTCCACACTCGCACGGTGCAGGAGAGGCAGTGGCAGAGAAGAGAGGGGGGCCGTACTCCCTGCCGGTGCCCAATCTGAACACACAACACACTCTTAGAGCACCACAGGCGGAGTCAGCCTCGAAAGAGAGACGCATAGAGTGAACAAATGGGAGACACACAGAGGGAGAAAGAGGCAGATAGAGAGAGAGAGTGAGAGACAGATCATTAGAGGACAAGGGCTGACTGTATTAATAACCGCCTGCTGTATTAATAGCAATTGAAGTGGTGTCAATGCCAGTGTTATACATATACAACAACATAATCTTTACACACTCACAAACAACAACAGAAAACAACTGATAATGCAACTCACACACTTATACCCTATACACACAGCAACGTACACATACTGACACTTGATCTCCCTCCCCATCTGTAGACATCTTATCTTTTGATATGTCTGCTCTGTCCATCTGTGTGTGTTTGTGTGTGTGTGTGTGTGTGTCTGGGCTCCTATGTACCCTGCCCCCTCCCTCTCTGTGCAAAGGCACCATGGGTTCCCACCAGCTGCCACATGCACATTATATGTGTTTGTGGGTACAAATATGTGGAGATCTATGGGGCCATTCCATACAGCTATGTATTGTATACTGAATGTTTTTATGTACCTATTTCCAGTGAAAGGACCTTCCAAGGTCCTTCATAAAGACTATATACAGTCCGGTCCATATATATTTGGACACTGACGGAGTTATAGATATTTTAGCTGTCAACCCTAATATATTTTGAGTTAATTAATGGACAGCCTTTCATCTTTAAATACAATTTGAGGGTATTTACATTTAAAGTGTATGAATGATGTAGGAATTACAGGCAAAACTGAATACAAACCTGAAGGTAAAGCACCTAAAGTAAAGGTCACCTAACAGTAAAAGCCAGGCAGTACAATGGTGTATTAGGGCCACTGTAGGTCAGACACTGTAGGTTAGTCACTGTAGGTTAGACAAGTCTAAAAATTCTGAGGTAAAAAACACATCACTTCACTTTGCAAGATTGGATCAACTTCATACTACATAACCTTATTTGCAATATGTTGTGCTGGTATGAGTGGATCAGACACAGCAGTGCTGCTGGAGTTTTTAAACACTGTGTTCACTTACTGTGCACTCTGTGAGACACATCCACCATGCTGCTTCACCCAGCAGATGTAAAGTCAGAGACAGTAGCTCGTCTGTTGTTGCACAGTTTGTATTAGTCACCCTCTAATACTTCTATTGCTCACATGATACTGCCTACAGGATGCTGGTGACTGCACATTTTTGGCTGGTGGACTATTATCAGTCCAGCAGTGACACTGCGGTGTTTAAAAACTCCAGCAGCACTGCTGTGTCTGATCCACTCACACCAGTACAACACACACTAACACACCTCCACCACATCACTGCAGTGCTGAGAATGATCCACCATCCAAATAGAATCTGTGTTGGTCCTGTGGGGGTCCTGAGTAAAGGGGGCTAACAAATGAAGAGAAACAGATGAACTACAGTCTTGTGCATCTATACCTAAAGTGCATCTATATGGTAAGTGGAACTGAGAAAATCGACAATGAGTGTAGAGAAATGTAGGTGGTCATAAGATTATGCTTGATCGGTGTATATTGCTACAGCCAGGATCCATCCAGGTCCAACAGGAAAGTAACCTGTTGTGTAAGGATTGTAAATGAGAATGGGAGAGACAAGTGCAATGCACTAGTTGGACACAGAGGGTGGTGGGTTGAAACCAAGTGTCTGTGTTCAATTCATCCACTAACTAACAAACCTAAATATCATCAGTCTACACTGAAATCAATATTGCTTATTAGCAGAGAAATGGTTGCAAACTGCACATTGCATAAAACATTATAATCATAGGCTTTGTGCTATCCAAGTAGCCCCATTACATTCACAACTGGCTTAGGAAACTCAGTTAAACATTTGATATGGTAGTTTGCAACCATTTCTTTAGTAGAACACATAGTGGTGGCTTCCTGTTTTGGAAAATGACATGTATCATCAACTTAGCATAGTGATCATAGTATAATTACAGCCTGTACTTGCAGTCAGCATCCTGCCAGACAAAGTTGAAATTAGATACATGGGACAGGTAGGTTAGTCACTGGCAGTGGCAGGAAATGTGATTACATCATATTTGATATTGTGCAAACTGGACACAATGCAACTGTTTCAACTGTTGTGTATTATTGTATTATATCTACTTTACAGTAATGCCCATGTGTAGAGTCTCTGTTAATGTGATCAGCTGTCTGGAGGAGGAATAGGTATCAATGTGTGGCAGTGGTAGCTCAGTGGTTAAGTCATTGGACTACTGAGCTCAAATGAGATCATGAGTTCAAATCCCAGCACCACCAGGTTCCCACTGTTGGGTCCTTGAGCAAGGCCCTTAACCCTCAACTGCTCAGTTGTATAAATGAGATCAAATGTAAGTCACTCTGGATAAGGGTGTCTGCCAAATGCCATAAATGTAATGTAAATGTAATATGTGAAAGATAAGTGTTTGGTTCAACAGGATGCACACATCAGTATGCAGGACAGTTGGTGAGTATACAGGACTATATAGGACTGATCAAGTCCTTCTCGCTTTCTAAAAGGTATATGTGGCAGCGCGGGTGTGGTTTTCAATCTGGCAACTGGAGTCAAAGTTGGGAGAAACCCACAGGTGAGTATGCACACCTGCAATTGTTTTCTCTGTCCCTAGTAATTACCAAGGATATAAAGAGGTATCCCATGAATAAACTATGTTCTCCACACCATTTGGCTTACATCAATTCATCACTCTTCCATTTGGGTTGTTGGGTGGGGATCAATGTTATCCCAAGTGGTGGAGGGCTAGGAGCATCCAATGCTGTACATCAGCTGCAAGCTCTCCAACTAAACTACTAAATACAGCACAGTAAAGAAAGAGTGTCTGGTAATGAAGTGAGTGGTCATTTTGCAGGCCAGAAGGCTCACTGGTGAACAGAATCAAAGTTGGAAGAGGCACGCAGGTGAGTACACAGTCTTTGTTTAATCATTGTTTTCTCTGTCCCTAGTAATTAAAAAGGATATAAGGAGAAGAGGAGAGCACAGTGGGCAAAGAGCTACAACCAGAGAGCAGAGACACCAAGCCTGAACGTGCATTTGATTAAAGAGCTGAAAAGCCATTATGTTTTCCTCTGTTAATAAAATGTGTGTGTGAGTTCTAAGTCTGTCCCTCGACCCATCCTTTGTCACTTGCTACAGTATATCAACCTAAGATCATGAAACATACCTCTAATCTAAGTGTGGGATTACCAATACAGCCCAGTCTTTGAGAACGTAACCATTGGTTTTATCCATTATACTCTCTGCATGCATGAAATGTGGCTCACTGAAAAGCCATCATTTTCCGTCACTGACTCCCATTGACTGGTATCAAAGGTGCTTACTACATCACTCATCACTACTACATTTTAGCAGATATAATACTGCACAATATTTCAAACATTGACTTTACATCTGAAGTATCTGACTATGAAGTTACATGTGGTCCAGGCACCAATGAACATGCATGTAACTTAAATGACACACAGCCATATGATGTTGGAGTCATGCTCCAAAAACAGCCACCCTTTACATCACATGCACCCAGTGATTCACCCTAACAACATCTACTCTCCATGCCAAGACCTCCTAAGATAGTAACCATACACCATGGCAACTGCCTGAATGAAATATCAATGGACTCTTGGATCCAGCAGTGCTGACACAACCCTTGATTATAAAATGGCTACTTCCTGATAATTCAGAGGAAAATGGCACTGGATTAGGTGTTGATTTCTTTCTAGCAAGAATTTTATGATCATTGTACAGTAGGAACAAGAAGGCAAGAATTCTTCTTAACCATGATGAGCTTGGTTAATTAACCATGTATGGCAACCTCAAACCAACACCTAAGAAAGTACAGGGACCCCTTTAGTTCCATTTGATGATGATGCCAAAGTAAAGGGAGGTAGAGAATCTCAGGGAGTTGGATGAAGAGAAACTTGGCAAGTTTCTACGGTTCATCATGACAACAAATAGGAACATGTGGAAGGTTTCCAAGTTCAGCCATGTCACTCCCTTGCTGTGCACCCTTCACTGGTTTTCTGTAGCAGCTTACATCATATATATAAAACTGTGATGCTGGCTTACAAAGCCAAAAATGTCCACCCCCTTCCTACCTGATGGCTATGATCAAAGTCCCTCGTGTCACACACGCATCCAGACTTCTCTCTGTCCTGGCAGTAAGGGGGTGGAATGAACTCTCCCTGAGTGTCCGAACAGCGGAGTTACTTGCTGTCTCCAAACGTCAACTGAAGACCCACCTCTTTTGAGAGCACTTGAATGACCTCTAACTCAAAGCTGTTACCACACTTACAGCAGCTATTGTATTGGCTATGTCTTGTTCTTCACAAGTTTTGTGTAGTTTAGTAATACTTTGGGTTATAGGACTTGTTTTATTTGTCATTTTTTATTAGGTATTGAATGGCTAATTTCTAGCATTAACATAGCTCAAAGTAGCTGGAATTTAGGTCTACCAGCATTAGCTTTGGATATTCCAAGTTAATAACTAAGCACTTTTGTAAGTCGCTCTGGATAAGAGCATTTACTAAATGCCATAAGTGTAAATTTAAGGAAAATTTCCAGACATCTGGTCTGAATTCAGTGCAGTTTGATAGCAAAATCAGACTTGAAGCAGGCATTGACTGATTTGTAACAAAGTAAAAAATGGCTAATTAATTCATTTAATTCTGTGTTTTCTTGTTCAGTTACTTTTGGGTAAAAAAGTTAAATAAAGTTGAAAACCTGCAATTTGAGCTTATATTCACATCTGTACCATGCTCTGTTCAGATTACATTATTTGTTTGGGTGTTGGTCTAGAGGCTATTGGAAATACCCCATGTCCAGTACCTTTACTCAGGAAAACAACCTCAGCTGCATAACCTACACACAAGTCATTTTAATAATCGGAACAAGCCATCCTGAAAAAGAGTTTAAGTACCTGTATAAGATAAGTCCAAATACAGTGAACTCACTCACTCACTTTCAGTAGCAGCTCAGCCCATACAGGGTCACAGTGGAGCTGGAGTGTGTCCCAGAATCAGAAAGCATGAGGCAGGAAGACACCCTGGTTGGGACACCAGGCTATCATTGGATTCCACACACACAAAGTCACACACTCATTCATGCCTACAGTACAGGCCAAAAGTTTGGACACACCTTCTTTATTTTCATGACTATTTACATTGTAGATTCTCACTGGCATCAAAACTACTTCATTCATAATATAATTCATATTATAAAATCATAATATCTATTTGAACAGTTGTCCAATAGGGCTGTCGGCTGTGTAGTAACCTGACTTCTGCACAACACAACTGATGGTCCCAACC
>JAOVVG010000018.1:12502103-12516945 GCA_028566375.1 Leptodoras nelsoni
GCACACTCATTCTCCTGCTCCATCTCCTGTGTTTTAATAAACCGTCTGATTTTACCGCATCTACGTCTCCTATACAGTCATTTATACCACCGCATAACAGTCACGTGATAAAAAAAATTAATCTGAATTAATCGAGCGATTCTTTTTTTTAATCACGCATTAATCACGGTTTTAATTCACATTTTGATTTTTGTTAACCAACATGTCGATGCATTAATTTGACAACACTATCCTCTTGTAATACTATAATTTTTTTTTCCAGAATGACTTCAGAAGGAGCCCATATTTTACATGTTATTTTGCATATGGAATGGCCATAAATCTCCTCAGGTTTGTTTTTTGCATAGGTTTGCTTCAGCATATTAACAGCCATCAATAAGTGTGTTGTGTTACATGCCTATCTTTAAAGACAGAGCAAGTCTTCTGATCTGAGCGAGATGAAGTTAAGATACTACAATGCAAAAAAGTCTTTTTACAGTTTTTCAACAGTAACATTATCTCCTTGTATTTCACAAATGACAAGAATAAACTGTTTATTAAAATGTCATGTCATTTAACATAAAAAATCTGTATAATTGGAATACATTAAATATCTGTTTTTTAACAGCTTTTAGATGAGTCTTTTCACAAAACTAACCATAAATGCAAATAAATAAATACAATAAATACAGTATTCTTCATTGAAAAAAGTAGCATTTTCTGTAATTTACACAATATAAGAGTGTAGATAACCTACATTTAACAAAATATTCTATATATTTTGACAGTTTATTTGTGTATTTAAAAAAAAAAAATTACCACCCAATGTTTTCACTTATGCTTTAATTAAGCTTTCTTTTTCATTTGTTTGTTTTATTTTAATCTGTTTTCATTTTACACGTTAATTTTGGTAAAGATCATTTCTGCCTTTTACTCTTTTTACAGACATTTCCTGGTGCCCCGGCTGCCAGAAAATTACCGGGTTTGTTTACAGTTTTTATTTGTAGCTTATATTTTTTTACAAAGCACCCTTTGCTGCCAGAAAATTACTGTTTTTTTACGATATTTTTTTCACAGTGTATGTTTTCTTCTTAATTTTTGTTATTTTTATGTTTTAACTTCGCTTGTTTTTGCTAGTTCTCATTTATCTTCTTAGTTCTGCCTAAATGAAATGGGAAGTAAAATTATGACAGCATTAAAGAAAACAATTCTGTACATCAGTAACCAATTCACTTTGCCTAACAATTATTTTTTTTCTTTTTCACGAATTCTCAAAATGACAAGGACCGTCAGCTGTGTTGATGCTTTTCTGTAACAATGGATCTAAATGCATCATTTACATTTACATTTATGCCATTTAGCATATGCTCTTATCCAGAGCGACTTACCAGAGTGCTTAGTCATTAACTTGGAATAACCAGTGCTAAGGCTGAATTCAAGTTAATTTGAGCTATAATACTGCTAGAATTTTAGCCATGTACTACCTATTAAACATTATAAGTCCCAGAGCCCTAGTATTCCGAAAACAAGACATAGGGAATACAATAACTGCAATAATAAATACAATAATAAAGATAATACAATAAGTGCAGTAACAGCTTTGAGTTAGTGCCCATTCTCGAAAGAGCATCATGAAAGCATGTCCACATATGAATTAACACCCGGGTTGATTTAGTGATTTTACAAATTATCTTGAGATAAAAAGTTGAAAGGCAGTTAGGCAGTTGTAATGGTGTGTCTAGACGTATTGTTTTCTGTTTCAGCCCTTCATGGTAATTATGTGACCTTCATGACCTGTGTAAGGGAAGCGTTTTCCTCTCAGAGAAAACATTCCAGGAAAAAAGGGAGCCATTAACCCAGAGCTGACTCCTCAAAAGCATGCACACTATGGGAGGGTGGAGAAAGAGACCTATAGATAATTAAATTAAACATAAACATAGATTTTGACTTTATATAAAATGGTATGAAATGCTATTACAGCAAAAAGCTTGAGCTAGTCATGCACGATGTACAAGGTTTAAAAAAAATACCTTTTTACCTTTTTATACTTTTTTTTACCTTTGAATTCTTATGAAATTTGTAAGCATTAGATCACTTCATCAGAGAATGTACTTTATGTGCGCAATGTAGTGTGCTACCATAGGGAGTCTTGAAGTAAGGAACTACATGGAACAGTGGTCTAATTCAGGATGACTCATTCCCTTGTCTGCTGCTCATGAAGATTAAATAAACCGTGCTGATTACATCAAAATGAAAACGAGTAAAACATATTTGAGTCATTGTTGGCACATGGTGTTTCCACTGCAGACGTATGGAACATTTGAACCATGAACTCAATACCACTGTCTCTCAGTACCTGCCAAACACTTATATTCATGCTTATTCTGGGTATAAAGGTATATATTTAAGTACTCACATGGGTTTAAACAATGCTGCTATTAACAGTACTTTGGAGCTCCAGAGGGAGAGAGTTATACAAATATAATCCTTGACCTAAAAAAGATGACGCTTCATTATACATAAATCACTGATTTATGAAAAAATGCCCTATGTTGCTAGGTATGGTTTTCTGCTGTGCTGTGAGTTTAAGACTCCATATACTTGCCATACGGACCCTATGGATGCCATTAAAATGAGATGAAAGCAGAGAAAATATGAGGAAACTCCTCCACACCTATTCTTTCAGTTATTTTGTGCATCCATCTCTAAACTAAATTTGTGTCAATCTTTCTCCACTCACACACTCTTCTTATACTGTGACTATTTTTTTTTCACACACATTTTTCTCTATACCTACAGTAGTAGATGATCATCAGGATGAACTTAGTATGGACAAAAGTATTAGGATACACCTCTTAATCACTGAATTGATTGTATTGTGCCAACTGTAAAGTTTACTGGAGGAGGGATAATGCTAAGGGGTTGTTTTTCAGGAGTTGCGCACGGCCTCTTAGATCCAGTGAAGGGAAATCTTAATGCTTCAGCATACCAAGACATTTTGGACAATTGTATCCTTCCAACTTTGTGGGAACAGTTTGGGGAAGGCTGTTTTCTCTTCCTGCATGGCTTTGCCCCATTACATCAATCAAAGTCAATAAAGGCACGTTTGGGTGAGTTTGGTGTGGAAGAACTCGATTGACCTGCACAGAACCCTGATCTCAGCCCAACTGAACACCTTTGGGATGAACTAGAGTGGAGATTGTGAGCCAGGGCCTCTTGTTCTATGTCTGTGTCTCACCTCAGAAATGCTCTTCTGGATGAATGCGCAAAAATTCCCACAGACACACTGCAAAATCATGTAGAAAGCCTTCTCAGAATAGTGGAAGGTGTTGTAGTTGCACCTCCATATTAATGCCTATGGATTTAGAATGGAACGTCTAAAACTCCCATAGGTGTAATGTGTAGGTGTCTGAATACTTTTGTCTATATAGTGTGTGAATGTATATATATAATTTTTTTGTATAGTAATGCTGTGTACAGAACTACTGGAGAATAAGATTTTGTTCCCCTCAGAGACAAATCCAAGGTTATGCTCACTCATAGTGTGACAGCTCAATGAGGCATGGTGTAATAAGTCTCGGCAAAGTTCTACAGAAAGAGGAAAGAAAAGGTAAGTGTTGCTTTTGTATGAGTATTCTTTGGCTATTCCTCAGTGTCCTAGCTATGAAAATATCTTATGTCTCTTTTGTCCCTGCTCTAATTTTTATCCCTTTATACATGTCATGTTTTCAGTTCACTTTTTGCAAACAAACAAAATAGTTAGGTTCCTGCTGTGACAGCTTCATTAGTGAATGTGTCTGTGCAGAAACAAAGGTAAACGCTGTAGTTGTGTATACATATAGTTCAGTAATGTATATGCAGAGGCAACGCTTGCCACCAGGCAAAGCAGGCAACTGCTTGGGGTCCCAGGCCAGTGGGAGGCCCTGAGGGCTGACAAACTGTAAAGTACCGCAGTGGCAATGTGCAAAGTTTGCAATCCGATTGTTAAGTTTGATGTAAACAGCACCCACAGATCCCCAAATCAAATGACAATCACAAAACCTTTTCATGGTCACTTCCTTGTATATTCAGGCACCATTGTGGATTAAAAAGGGTTCAATTCTTTCCAATCCAATCTGCTTGTTAACACATCCTGGTCTGAGCCTCTAAATCTCATTTTCAGAATGTTGCAGTTCTGTGTTACTTACTGTTTGAATTGATCTGAGACTGAAATACCACTCCTTTATCATTCTGGCACTTTTTTTTGTGGTGAGAAAGAGAAGAGAAAATTAATAAGGTAATAAGGTAGCAAAAGTCAAACTGGTCCTTCTTGGATACCCTTGATATAAACTAGGGGTTTTATAGGCTGTTTCTTTTTATGAACGCACAACTAAATGTACTTTTGGTACTAAAAGGTATTTGTGCACATCTGACCATCACACTCATACAGTAAGTAAGTGGGGCTTCTTCAAACTGCCACAAATTTGGAATCACACAGGTCGTATAGGATGTCTTTGTATTCTGTAGCATTACAATTTACATTCACTGGGTAGCGACCAAGAGGCCTAGCACAAATCTGTTCTAGCATGACAGTGGTCCTATGCGTGAAGCAAAGGTCAATGAAAGAACTCAAGTGGCCTGCACAGATGAATGAATGAATTGGAGTGCAGAGTGTTACCCCTTTTCCACCAGGTGCTAGTGCTGGGCTAGTGCTAGTGCCTGTTCAGAGCTGGTTCACCTTGCGCACCTAGAGAATCAACACAGAGCCACATCGTTATGCCAATGTATACAGCTCTGCTTAGTAGCAACACTACTTGTGATGGGCATAATGGCTTTTTGAAGGTATCCTATTATGGCTTTGAGCCACTCAAAAATACCTTTGAAAGAATGAGGCAGACAGAGGCATTGTGCTTGAGCGGCATTCACAAAAAGAAATCCTTCACACAGGGTTTGTGCGGAGGTGTGGCCGTGTTTACTTTGTGCTTTAAAATGTAATCGCTGTGAAACAATCAGAAAATAACAGATTATTTCTCAGATTCAATGCTTTATTCTCACTAATGCTTTCTTTTCATTCACTCTCTAGCTCGCTCATCCACAGCTGCTCTCTCATTAAGGCAGAGTGTGAATGTAAAAGAAATGATCATTTGTAAATGTAAAGTCAATAAACGCTAGCACCAAACACAACAACAACAACAATGGCAGACAACTGCGGCTTTGTGCAAATCTAGAGGAAAGCCTACCCAGAGCAGTGGAGGTAATTATAACAGCAAATAGGGGACCAAATCTTGAATGCAATGTTCAAAATCCACAAACTCTTGGCCTTGTAGTTGTGCCATTTCATGTGTAGAATAATCATGTTTCCTCACACTGAATATAAAAAATTCCATTATAAATAATGAAACTGTTCCCATCAACAATCTGCAAAACACAGCCCTGGCATTGTCGCTCCTGCCCTTACCTGAGTTCTGATCCACTTTTTCAGTTGTGCTCCACATTTCCTGTTCTAACTCCTTAAATAGCAAATAGACCCATCACTTAATGCAAAGCCTTACAGTTTGACTAGGTCTCTGGTAAGTTCTGAGGCATGTTTTTTTTTTTTGACTTCTGTGTATGACTCTTTCTGATAGTGTTTGCCTAACCCATAATGTTCTTTGGTTTTTACATATCTGTTTTATGCTTGCCTGCCTTCTTTACTCTTTTGGATTTATTGTCTTTATGGTCTATTCTTGCTTTTGTGACCCTGGACCGTGTATTTTGTCATTGAACTGTTTGCAAATGGTCCCTACTACATGTCTGATTCACCGATGTTACAGAAGGCTTTGCCTCACAAAATTTAGGTCACCACAACCTTTGACCTGGAAATGCAAAAAAAAAAACACCCTTTGCAAGCTGTAAGCAAGAATTCCACAATGTCTTTGACCCCTCTGAGTCTGGAAAAAAGGCAGTGAATCTCCCTTAGACATTTATCCACCACCAAGTATGCTCTAACCTTCCACACTTTTGCAGCTGAGAGCAGATGGTAGCATCCAACATTAAAGACTATTTCATGCAAGATAGCATGTCGTGAAGTCTCAGGCAGTTTACTGAACCGGACAGATCATTTGTTCACAGACCCAGCATCAACCACATTCCTCACCCACCATCCTCAGCAAATGAAGCAAACCTAACCCATGGAGATGGAGAACCCAAGTCAGGCTCCTACTTTGGGTCTGGTTCCTTCAAGATATCTTCCTCATGCCGTCTTTCCTTGCCACCGCCTGCCCTGGCTTGCTTGTTAAGGATAAATTTATACATTTAAAATTCATAACCAGGATTTATATATTTCTGTAAAGCTGTGTTGAATTGGTTATGTACATGAGATCCTCAGTTGAAATTACCCTCGGGAAATTAAATCTCAGATTGATGGGTCTTTTTAAAAACAAGTAAATCCTGTCTCTTATCAGTTAGATCTCCCACCAAAGTACAAAATAGAAGACCACATCAGGTTCCAGTCCTCACAGCAAAGAAAAGGAATCGGAGGCTACAGTGGGCACAAGTTTACAGAACATTGGACACAGGTCCAATTGCAGTAACAAGTAAAAACAAGTAAATCTTGTCTCTTATTATCTAAATCTCCCACCAAAGTACAAAATAGCATCTACTTTCCACATCATTACCGAGTTCCTGTCTGTGTCATTGCATTTCTCAATGACTGTTTTCCTATTGTTGATGTTCACACTTGTTTTAGTTTGCATTTTCCTTCTGTATGGCAAGCAAAGTCTCGGTTGTCCTCTGAAGATAGGAAGTGGCAACTGGTCCTTAAAAAAACTATTAAGCTATTAAACCCCATGTAGAGCACATATTTGTTTTCCAACATTATAGATTAAAGCAGAATTAACTTTGGAAACCATTTGGAAACAGCACTGAAAGCCAAAAAATGTGTTCCTTAATATAGCACCTCTGCTTTGTCCTTTCTTTTATCAACCCTCTTCACCAGTAATTACCTTGGTTATATAACACTAGTCTTTTGCTCCTCTACTCAAGCTTAATAGAATGTGTAGGTTGGAGTCTTGTTTTGTACAGCTATTCTATCCCCTCTGGCCAGCAAGAGTGTGTGTGTGTGTGCAGAGGAGATGCTAATCAGCCTATTATCAAAGGAGATTAAAGGGGAAATGCAGAGGCAGGGTTATGAGTGGTTAAACACGACTTAACAAAACACAATTCAGAACCATACAGAGATACAGAGGCATGCACAGATTGCTAAAGAAGGTTTGAGGATGAAAAAAGAGAGATAGAGAGAGGGAGTAAGAGAGATAAGAGAAAAAGAAATGCTAGCTTTTAAAATCTGAAAAGTGCCATAAAACGCTTCTGGGTTCTGTCTAGTTGAAAATTCTAGCTTGGTCTGACCAGCTACCAGCTGCCAAAACAGGCTAAGCCTGGCAAAGCTGGTCTACCATCTTGACCAGCTCAGCCTGTGTTTTGGCAGCTGGTAGCTGGTCAGAAGAAGCTAGATTTTTTTGTAGAAAGGTAAATAAAACAAAGGAGACTAGTAATAGCAGAGTGCCCCAATTATTTACCCCGTAATTTTTTTAAATTGTCTAATTACATTACTGCATTATGCAATTGGACCTGTGTCCAATGTTTTATGAACTTGTGCCCACTGTAGCCTCAGATTCCTTTTCTTTGCTGTGAGGGATGGAAGCCAATTTGGTCTTCTGATGTTATAGTTCATCTGCCTTAAGCTTCAACGTGTTATGCATTCTGAAATGCTTTTATGTTCACCACCATTGTAAAATAAGATTATTTTAGTTACCATGGCATTTCTGTCACCTCCTTGGCCATTTTCCTCTGACCTTTCATCAACAAGCATTTTCACCCACAGAATTACAGACACACATCATATCATCAAAATGTTATACAAACCTGCACTTTTTTACATGTTCATTTTAAAAGTGTTTACATTCAGGTTTACACAGCTGCACAAGATGTATTGTCTTGATTCTCATCTATCAGCTATAGATTTAGCTATAGAATTAGTCTGACAGTTCACACTGATATGTAAATTTCAAAATAGTATGAGGAGTTTCAAAGTTCGAGGAGATTTTCTTCTTGAAGGATGAGTTTTTGCTATTTTGTCCACCCCCTGTCCTTTATGTGCCTTGAATAGGAGAATGGCTTATCTCACCCCCACTAGGACTATTTAGATAAGCATGGCACGAGCACGGTGGCACCGTTGATAGAATGTTAATTGGATAGGATATTAATCTAAATTTGATTAAAACTGTGAAATTCCACAAAGTTTTATCAAACTGTTTCTGTGTATGCAATCAAACACTAAAACATTAGTGTTTTCATTGTGAACACTTATGCACAGGAAAGATGTTTGATTGTCAAAGTTGTGTTCTTCATAAAGAGTTGTTTTTGTTCAGGAGAATTCAGGATTCAGGAGTACATTGTGGCAGAGTAAATCTCTAGTTCCTCTGAACAAAGTAGCAGAGTCAGTTTCTTGTAGATCTGAACTGAGTATTAAATGTAAATTGATTCTAATTGGAAAAAGACAACTCTATCATATTTACTCTTTTCTGGGAGGGATCAAATGTGATCTAGCCTAGAGTAAAACTTTATTCAGTTTGACTAAATTATACAGTATATTTCTAAACGATAAAAGTAGTGCATAAGTATTCAACCCTTATACATTAGTAAATGTTAGAGACCCCCTTTACTGCAAGTCTTTTGAAGTGAATATGTACTAGCTTTGCACATTGTTCTGCAGTCTTTTCCCTCTATTCTTCTTGGTACAATTTATGTGTAACATCTAGTTTGATGGGATGACAGTTCTGCACTGTGCCACAGATTCTCAGTAGGATTTTGATCAGTGAATTTGAACCACACTAGAATATCCACTTTACTGTTTTGAAGTCCCTCCAGTGTTGCTTTAGCCTTCTGCCTTGGGTAATTATCCTACTGGGAGGTAATCCCTCTCCCAGTCCTTTGTTTTTTTACAACAGACTACAACAGGTTTTCTTGCAATATCCTGTACAATATACTGTATTTCCATTATATTTTTCACTTAAATTCTAAAAAGTTTCCCAGTTCCTGCATGAGATCCCCACATCATGATGCTACCAGTGCCATATTTCCTGATTGGGGCAGTGTTTCTTGAGGTCTTGACAGTTTAAGATTTACACCATATGTAGTGTTTTCTCAGGTGGCCATAAAACCTTTTCCCACATCTTATGTAACCTCTATACATGCTTTACGGTGCATCTTTCCTTCAGTCTCTTTGCTATTGTGAACTCCACACTACACTGTTGACACTACCTACTACACACTGGACTTCTTATTTATCATTATTTGCATTTGCATCTATATAAATAGATATAGATACTGTATACATTAGTAGTAGTATTACTCTATATGATACACACTAGCTACACTTTTTTACTTATGTATATATGTATATAGACTTAATTAATATATATATGTATATTTATAATTATCATACCATTTATATTATCTACAAGTACACCAGCAGGTGTACATCTATTCAGGGTGATGGCTGGCCTTCCTCACTAATTAATATCTTCCTCAGATGCTTGGTTTCAGGGACAGCTTTTTCTACAAAGCATCTGGGTGACATGATGAAACTTCCACTTTCTTCTTATGGATTCAGTGGTGCTCAATTGGACATCAAACCACTTGGAGTCTTTTCCCTTACTTAAGCATTTGAAACACGTTGTCTCTTTAGTCTTCATTTCTTTGTTATTTCACAAGCTGGCTGAATGTATTTTTTTAATTCTACTGCAAAAATGTATACTTGCTGCAGTGTCTAAAGCCATGCCTGAAAAATATAAATTAAATCTAACATTTATGTTTTGTAATGGCTGTCTTTAAAAATAAAATGGGTATAATTACAGTTAAGAATGTCGGAAATCTACCTTAAAAGATGCAGCTGGTCACATGTCAAAAAGGCATGATATGCATTGTACTGGTGGAATGGGTTTTGTGTGCACAGACTATTAAAACGGCTCACTGTATAGCACACAAACTGTAAAAGCCCAAAAACTTTTCCTTGGCATTCTAGATTGAATCTTCAACCATCTGTACCATTGCTGAGCTGTGGCTTCCCAGAGCTCTGTTCAAAGGCATCTCCTTATAACCCGAGTCCCTTGAGACTCAAACCATAACCAGTTCCATTCATCTCCATTTAACTCCATTCATCTGTGCCTAGCCCCATTTGTCAATTGCACATGGAGGTTTCACACACATTCCTCCTGTCATGCCTGGACTAATCACAGCAATAAACTGGAATTATCACTTAATGTACGAATTAATGTCCCACTTGGGTATGAAATATGTGGATGGCTCATATGAGCACACTGTCAGGGACAAACAAGAGAGAAAATACCAAATCAACAGAAAACATTTTGATGCAAAGGAAGAGTCATTTAATTAACTCGGAAGAAAACAGGAATGTGCCCACTGATGTGATTTAGGGAAATAGAGCTCAGACCTTTGTGTAAAGGGGACACATTTTATGATTTGTGTGTTAAGGTTCTTTTGAGAAATATAGTGCACTTATAAAGATAGCAGGGCAGGTCAAGTAAATCTCAGGATCTCAGACAGTAAACAGCTATTGGACCAATTAGGTCATTCGGAAAATCATATTTTCCCCTGATACTTCTGACATGCAATTGTTTCCCATTCCCTAAAAAGTATAGATTTAAGAGCACAGATTTTTAGAAAGCTCTACAGATTTCCGTGATTATTGTTATATCAGAGATATAGAATTTCTAAAGAGTGAGCATCACTCCTTAGTTGCATTTTAGAGGGTTATAGCATAAATTTGCATATCGTGTGCTCTCTGTTTAAAGAAATCCAGTCACTGTCTTTTCCAAAGCAGAAACCCTTCAGTGTGAGAACACTTCGCACACTGTTTAATCAGTGATTGTCTGACCATGTCTAGAGAAAAGACAGATGCTGCAACAGCCATTAAACATGCTCTCATTCACCAAAAGGATGAGTGAATTTTTCAGTTGGCTGGTCTGGTGCAAAATGTCACTGCAATTAGTGGACAGGTGGTCTGGACTGGGAGGAAATGCCAACCTCTCAATGTGGAGGGGAAAATGGCAGTGCATAACCTTTCCACATGGAGGGGAAAAAAACCAATAAACACCATCACATCCCTGTTTACACAAAAGCCCTTTTGGGTTCTGTCCTTTCAAAACTGGATTAGGTTCTGGTTTCTTTTTATTATTCCATTGTTGTTTTATATAGCTCTTCATGGAAGAGCTGGAGAGACAAAGAGTGGGACATATCGGATGCTGAAGATGTAGGAGACTATATGCAGAATTTTAGAGATGGGGAGATAGAGAACAGTGATGAAAAAACAAAAAATAAAATTTTAAATAAATAAAAGAAAAGAAAATGAAAAAAGACCAATGTTGCCATAATATAAAAACCTTCTACAGGGGGGCAATCGAGACTGTTCACAGACTGTTCTGCATGAACAGTATGTTAGCACAACCTTTTTTGAGATGGCAAAGTGGTAGCTGTGAAAATGGATATGTACACTTGGGCTTGAATGCCTGAATTATAAAGAAAATGAATTCAACACCACATACTCCCAATTTCTCTGACTGACTCGATTGCGATTCCAGGAGATTTCTCTCCTGCTGGAAGAACAAATAAACAGTTCAATTAATCAAGGACTGCCCATCCTCAGACATTCATCAGCAAGACAGGCGCACATATGGATACACACACAATAAACACAGCATACATTCATAGCCACGAGCACCCACGTAGCATAAATTCTACACATACATACACACACGCACCATTTTTCACATCTATATTATTTTCCCTCATTTCTTTATCAACCATCCATAATGCTCAGCTGTTTTCTTTGGCTCCCCTGAGGCTGTGCTCCACTCTTGTAATGTTATTCAGACACTGGGAGTGTTTAACTCATGTTTAACTTATATATATATATTCTTCCTAGGGAGAGAGAAGAAAGATGAGTGATGAGACTTGTAAAATTCTAATGACCACGTAGAAATATATGGACCAAAAAGGGTCTACAGTGTGGTGCCCTTAAATGCTTGTTTTATTACATCTGCATCATGGGGTCAGTAAAAAAAAAAAAAAGAAGAAGAAATAAGAAAAAAAAAAGAAAAGATTCCTTTTTTGCATAAAAATTCTTGTATATCAGTAAAGAAAGTAGCATTTATAACATCAGAAAGAAAGTAATACTTGTAATAGACAAAACAATGAATGCTGTTGGTACCTAAAAACTGGCAGCAAATGCAACAGTCAAAGTCTGTGGCAGATTCTATAACATGCTTAGAAAAATTTAACAGCCAACATTCTCAAACAGTTGTATGAGGTGTACCAGAGACTACTGATGCATTTTTAAAGGCAAAGGTTTGTCACATTAAATATTGACTTTGTTTATTTCCATTTTTTTTGTACTGATGGTTGCTGTGGTTGCTTTTGCCTTCAGAATTGCCATACTTCTTCATGGAATGGAAGGTTCTGGAAACATTTCTCAGAGATTTTGGTCCCTATTGACACGATAGCATCATGCCGTTGCTGCATATGATGAAAATCTCCCATTCTCAAAGGTGCTCTTTTGGATTGAGTCTGGTGACTGTGAAGGCCATTAAAGTAAAGTGAACTCATTGTTATGTTCAAGAAACCAGTTTGAGATGATTTGAGCTTTGTGACATGGTGTGTGATCCTGCTGGAAGTAGCCATTAGAAGATGGGTGCACTGTGGTCATAAAGGCATAGAGGCATGGTCAGCAACAATACTCAGGTAAACTGGGACATTTAAGTGATGCTCAGTTGGTATTAAGGGACTCAAAGAAAATATCCCCCACACCATTACACCACCAGCAGCAGTCTGAACCATTGACACAAGACATGCTTTCTTGTTGTTTTCAACATATTCTGAGCCTACCACCTGATTGTCACAGCAGAAATTGAGATTCCTCCAACCAGGCAATGTTTTCTGATCTTCTGTTGTCAATTTTGGTGAGCCTGTGCAAAGTGTAGCCTCATTTTCCTGTTCTTAGCTGACAGGAGTGGCACCTGGTGCACTCTTCTGCTACTGTAGCCCATCTGCTTAATGGTGCGATGCGTTCTGCTTTCAGAGGTGCTCTGCATACCTTGGTTGTAATGAGTGGTTATTTGAGTTACTGTTGCCCTTCTATTAGCTTGAACCACTATGTCTGTTCTCATCTGACTGCTGGCATCAGCAAGGCATTTTCACCCAGAGACCTCCCTCACTCAATATTATCTCATTTTTGGACCATTCTCTGTAAACTCTAGAGATGTTTATGCATGAATATACCAGTAGAGCAGCAGTTTCTGAATTACTTAGACCAACCTGTCTAGTGCCAACAACCATGCCGTGTTCATAGTCATTTAAATCAACTTTATTCCCCATTCTGATGCTCGGTTTGTTCAGCCGGTCATCTTGACCATGTTCACATACCTAAATACATCGATTTGCTACCATGTGATTGGCCGATTAGATTTTTTTTAGACTGTTTGCATTACAGTGCAGTTGAACAGGTGTACCTAATGAAGTGTCTAGTGACAATGGTAGGCTTTCACACTGGCAAATCTTAAAAGTTCTACTTGAAAAGTACATTTTTTTCTTTTATTCTAACCCATTCCCAACAATTCCTCTTATATAATTATAAGCAGCCTTAGTGTGTAATTCTGAAATGCAGACAAAACAATGATAAATGCATAGGCTTATCTGTCTTTGATATTTGAATAAGGTTTGAATAAGGGGAGTGAATGACATGCAGTCTGCATTGTATGGGCAAACACTGCATACCTAAATCTAGCTTTAGCAAAAAAACATGAGAAATAAGAAAGCTGTAAAGAGACTCAGGAGAAAGAGACTCAAAATGCACAAATGAACAAGGATAATGAAGGGCTGTCTCTGTACTTGTTTTGCTCTGCTGTTCATATGACCAACCTTTTCCGCTTCTAGCAGTGGCCTCTGTGAGAGAGGAGAATAGGAGGCTTTGTTAAAATGGATTCATCATGTTCCATATTCATTTAAACTGAAGAACCTGAGAGCCTTCCAGCTTGCCAAAATCCTATCATGTGCACTTAGATAGGAACTATAGCGTGGACCTGCCAAAGCTGACATTAGAGGAGAAAAGTAGAGAGACAGACAGAGTGAGAGAGAGAGAGACTGAGAGAGAGAGAGAGAGATAGATCATACTAATCAAGCTTGATCTACACTTCAATCACTGTGATACAAGCTCTCAATGGAATGTGTATGTGGAAGTGAGAGTGGAGAAGACCCAACTGTTGGTCCCAAAAAGCTGCTGACAAATTCTATTCCGGGGGCTCACCATAACCCAATAGCAGGGCACCTAGGACAGGATAAAACACAAAACTCTCTCATGGCCTGTTTCTTTTGGCCAAGCATTCAAGGTGATGTACTCAGGTGGCGTGCAACACGTGAATGTTAGCTGATGAATCTACCAGCCACCCCAAAAGCATTAAACTACTTAAAAACATGATTCATGAGTTTGTTCACAAGGATGTATGGAATTGGGATAAGCGGCTTGAGCCCATTATTTGCAGTACACCCGGTCCTGCAAGCTTCCACAAGGTTCTTCCCATTTGAATTATTGATTGGGCACAAGCCATGTGGTGTTCTAGATGGACTAGGTATACCACCTCAACCTCCTGAAACCATGGTTTGGATGCTGGTTTCCATCCAGTCCACCAGAGCTGGGACCGGAGGCAAATCTGAAAAGTGCAGCTCCATTCAAGTCAAGTCAAGTCAAGTAGTTGTTTATTGTCATTTCAACCATATACAGTGTTACAGTACATAGTGAAACGAGACAACGTTCCTCCAGGACCAAGGTGCT
>JAOVVG010000018.1:12527252-12540496 GCA_028566375.1 Leptodoras nelsoni
GTATGAAGGCCGGTCCGTGAAAATATTGTCTTAGATGAAACCGGTCCGTGGCTCAAAAAAGGTTGGAGACCGCTGCTGTAAATGACATTTGAGTGAACATAGCCAATTATGCTTATGGAGAATGGCAATCAATAAGGGACAATTAAGGAACAATATCTCAATTGTCAATTTGTATTTAAACATATTAGTTATTGTGCAGTTGTTTGGGCGGAGATGGCAACTTGTTTGTTTGTTTGTTTTTTTATGAATTACCTCTCCAGCTTTGGAACACCTGTTGCTGGCAGGTATTTTTTGCCATTATGTAAAGGTACAGATATATAGCACATTGCTCATGCCAGTAAACCAGAGGATCATGTGTCCCAGGAACAAAAACATCAGTCAGGTATTTTTTGACCTCCACAGTGGCATCAGCAGTTGCACTATGGATAGGACGGGTTTCACTCACACGGCTGTCAAAAAGTTCCCACAAGCTGTTCGGTGGTTGCTGCTGCTATCCATCACAAGGCATTGAACATTTGAGGGTATTCTTCACTCCATGAGCTCACCTTTTGCCTCCATTACATGCTGGGCCGTGGAACTGATAAAACCTAGTGACTCCAAGTACAAAATAGTAGGAGTGTGTTTAAAAAAACTGAGAAAAAGCTCAACCCTCATAATAGCATTTATTTCCACAAAAGCACTAGGAGCACTGCATATTCAATTCCAAATGAACAAAATATAAACATTGAAAAAAGAATAATAGGCTGTTCAAAAAAATAGCACAATCTGCATTTTTAATTACAAACTTTTTTTTTTTATTTTCGCCCTAATTTAGTCGTCTCCAATTCCCACCCGTCAGTGCTTCCCCCCTTGTCACGCGACTAACTGCCAGTCCGGGAGAGCAAAGCCATCGCGTGCGTCCTCCGCTACCAAGACTCATGCCGCTGCCTTTTTTCAAACTGCGGCTCATGCAACCGTCGGGGGCGGGCCCTAGTGCGCCTGGAGGAAAGCGCCCCCGCCCTTGTATACATGAGCTCACAGACGCCCGTGACTGGACAGTGTCGCACTGATTGACATGGGGGGAGAACATATGCTGCCCCTCCCACCCTGAGAGCACGGCCAATCTTGCTCTCTGAGCCCCCAGCTACGGGCAGCTATAGCATCACCCGGATTCGAACTCGCGATCTCCGGATGATAGTGCGAACGCGTTGTCGTTGCGCCACTCGGGGGCTCTTCATTTACAAACTTGAATATTTACCGTAAAACTGAAATTTGTTTACAGACGAGAGGCAAAGCGCACACACGCTCAAAGAATCCTCAGCCACTTCAAAAACACAGGTGATGCGCGGCGCATGTGGCAAGGCATCCAGGCAATCTCCAACTACAGGAGAATGTCACCATCCTGTGACATGGATGCCTCGCTCCCCGATGCACTGAATGACTTTTACGCACAGTACAAGCACAGTACAAGGAAGACCATGCCCAAGCCAGACAAACAACTGTTGTGTCTGACTGCGGTGGATGTGAGGAAAACTCTGCACAGAGTCAACCAATGGAAAGCTGCAGGACCAGACAACATCCCTGGCAGAGTGTTCAGGGAGTGTGCAGACCAGCTGAAGGATGTTTTCACGGACATTTTCAATACCTCCCTGAGCAGCTCCACTGTCCCAATTTGCATCAAAACCACCCCCATCATCCCAGTACCAAAAAAGTCCACTGTGTCCTGCCTCAAAGACTACTGTCCCGTTGCACTCACTCCCATCATCATAAAGTGCTTCGAGAGGCTAGTCATGAGAAACATCAAGACCCAGCTGCCCCATTCACTGGACCCCCTACAATTTGCATATCATCCCAACTGCTCCACGGTGGATGCCATCACCACTACCCTTCATCTCTCTCTCCCACCTAGAGAAGAAGGACACCTATGCCAGAATGCTGTTCTTAGATTTCAGCTCAGCATTCAACACCATCATACCACAGAACCTCATCGGAAAGCTAAGTCTGCTGGGCCTCAACAACTCTCTCTGTAACTGGGTCCTGGACTTTCTGACTGGGAGGTCCCAGTCAGTTCAGGTTGGGAACAGCATCTCCAGCACAATCATACTGAACACT
Source organism: Leptodoras nelsoni (assembly GCA_028566375.1). Lineage (NCBI taxonomy): Eukaryota > Metazoa > Chordata > Actinopteri > Siluriformes > Doradidae > Leptodoras > Leptodoras nelsoni. Next base: position 12,529,344 of record JAOVVG010000018.1, read on the forward strand.
GGAACTCCCCAGGGCAGTGTTCTATGCTGTTCACCCTGATGACTCATGACTGTGTGGCAAAACACAGTTCAACCACATCATAAAGTTTGCCGATGATACCACAGTGCTGGGTCTCATCAGCGAAGGCAACGAGTCAGCATACAGAGAGGAGGTGCAGCGGCTAACAGACTGGTGCAAAGTCAACAACCTTCACCTGAACTTAGACAAGACCAAGGAAATGATAGTTGACTTCAGGAGAGCACATCAAAATCACTCTCCACTTAACATCGACAGGTCCTCTGTGGAGATCGTTAAGAGCACCAAGTTCCTTAGTGTCCACTTAGTGGAGAACCTCACCTGGACCCTGAACACCAGCTCTACAGCCAAGAAAGCCCAGCAGATATCTACTTCCTCTGGAAGCTGAGAAAGGCCCATCTCCCTTCACCCATCCTCACCATCTTCTACAGAAGAACCATAGAGAGCATCCTGAGCAGCTGCATCACTGCCTGGTTTGGGAACTGCATCGTCTCTGACCGCAAGACCCTCCAGCGAATAGTGAGGACAGCTGAAAAGATCATCAGAACCTCTCTCCCATCCATCGGAGATATCTACACCACCCGCTGCATCCGCAAAGCAACCAGCATTGTGGATGACCCCACCTACCCTTCACACAACCTCTTCTCCCTCCTGCCATCAGGAAGAAGCTACCGCAGCATCCAGTCCAACACGACTAGACTCTGCGACAGCTTCTTCCCCCAAGCCATCCGACTTCTCATCTCCAAAGGCTGAAGGATGAACTCCTCCATACACACACACACACACACACAATCCAGATGTGAATTCATCTTGCATTTTTGCACTATATTACTACCTCACTGCATCACTGGACTCTTTGCATAAAATCTGCACATTTTTGCACATGATCAGTAAATTTTTTGCACATTAATACATTATTTATTGACAGGCTATTTCCACATGTATGTATTGTTCTGTCTCCATTGTGTTGTACCGTCTGTCTGCACTCATTCTGTGTTGCACTTGTATCTGTGTCTGTACTGTGTTGTTGTGTTGCACCATGGTCCTGGAGGAACCTTGTTTCTTTTCACTGTGTACTAGTGTATATAGTTGAAATGACAATAAAACGACTTGAACTTGAACTTGAACAGATTTAGCTTCTGTTAACTAAAATTTAGTTGTATAACCTTCATTTCTGAATTTTTTTCCCATGTTGTATTATCTTTTCTGCCAAAATCAGTAATTAAACACATTATTGACTACACTTAACTGTACAACTGTTGCCATCTTTGCCTCGGTGTTATGTAGTGGCACATCACTCCAAAGTAGTCATCCTTATTAACTGAGGACCACTTTACCCTTAAAACTAACTTAAACTAATCAGCCTTCTGTAGGTCAGACTTAGCTTTCACCTTGGTGTTGTTATGAACCTGGTGGATTGAGGAGAGGCTGATGCAGAACAAAAGTCACATTTTTTGAACAAAACTGAGATGAAGAACAATGGCATGGAATGAGGGTACTGAAGTCCGGAGGCGCGGCGCTTGGGAGCGCTGAGGCGACGAGACGAGAGGCAGGATGACGTCCGGAGAAGTGGGCGTCACGAAGAACCTACCGGGAAATGAAGCACAGAGGCGCGGCACTTGGGAGCGCCGAGACGCGGCGCTTGAGCACGGAGGCGCGGGTGCTTGGGAGCGCTGAGGCGCGGTGCTTGAAGGTCTCGGGAGATCAGACGAGAGAGGCAGGGTGACGTCCGGAGAAGTGGGCATCGCGAAGAACCCGCCGGGAGATGAAGCACAGAGGCGCGGTGCTAGCTGAATCACGGAGGCGCGGTGCTTGGAGGTCTCGGGAGATGAGACGAGAGGCAGGATGACGTCCGGAGAAGTGGGAAAACTTCCAACCAATATTTCCCGCCACAGTCCGGAAGAGATGACCTAAAAATAGGGAAAGGAACCGGAAGTAGGGACAACCACAACCAGTGAGGAGAGAGAAAGAAATTAGAAGGCGGGACCTGAGAAACAGGAAACGGAAGTGGGCGTGATCTCGTGGATTCCTAACAGGTGTACTTCTCATTGACCATTTCCTTGAACATCTTTCTTAATGGTAGTATGTAGCCTCCACAATAGCTGCAGCTGAAAAGCATGGCCTTGCTTTTCTTACTGGTTTTGTAACATTCCATGACATTTTGTTTCGCACACAAAAGGCCAACATGTTAAGGATGAAAAATCAAAGTTGCTCTCCGTCACTACTAGCACTGATTTATTTAGCGCTACCCATTCCTCATCTAAAGATTAATAAATCCAATAGTTTCACACTCACTCAAAATTTTATGTGCTAACTCTGCTGATAAGCAATCACACTTTCACTCCATCACTCCCTCACTCAAATGGCACCTTAAAGGCATACAGACTTGTGTTGACAATATTCTTCCCACATTCCATCAACTGCAGGAAAAAAATTATATACCTGTTGCAGATTTTCTGATATCTACAAATTCAGGATAAAAAGTCCATCCTTTTTCTATGAGCCACCTGGTTCCAAAATTGATAGACTGTTCTTGTCCAACCCTTTAACTAAAGGAGCTATATCTAAAATTCTTGATGCACTGGCACAGATAGACTATAAAGCCACATTGGGCCATCTGAGAGAGCCCTGGCAGGAGGATCTGAGAGTGGCAATCACATAAAACAGAAAGGCCCAAAAGCATGTCCATTCCTCTTCGCTATGCAGCAGACATAGGTTGTTGCAATTCAAATAGTACACAGACAGTACCTATCAAAACTGAGACTCTCCAAGATATTTCCTACAGTAAACCCTTCCTGTGATCAATATGGACAGACACCAGCTTCATTTTGAAATTGCTGATTATTGGATTAAAATATTACAAATACCCAAGGTCTTACAGAAGCAGCTCAAACCAGAGCCAGAGATATGATGGACCTCGCAATTAACCAATATTGTCTGGTACCTTTTAGTGATGTTAGCATGAAAACTGACTTTGTTCATTTGTTAATTGGAAAAACCAACCAGTCTACTTAACTTTGCCTGAAAGATGCAATGAAGCACTTACAGTTTGGAAAAAAACTAATTGTCACTGAGAGGAAAGCTGGATGTTCAATTTGATATAGAAGTCACATTTCACACATTGGGAGTTAATTTTAATTGTCTTTCAAACAATGTATACTTTGGTTAAAGCCCAGCAGCAGGCCTACATATAGAGAGAATGTTACCTCCCTCTGCATCCTCTAAAATGGCAGCATGCGTATTCTGCATCTCAAATGGCACATCATGGAGTTTTTTATTTATTTATTATTTATTTTATTTATTCTTACAGTAGGCATGTTGCCTAGCACATACTGTATAATACTCTGCACTTCATTTAGGGTTTCCTACTGGAAATCTCACACAACAAATTGGAACCACTTTTTGAAAGTGTATGACTTAACATTTCACATTTCACTCATTTCTGAGTGCATTATCAGTATTGATGTATCACTTGTGAACAATTCATTAATTTTGAACAAATCATTTGTGTGGCCCCATCCACACAACAACTGTCAGAATGGTTTTGCAAAAATAGAGAAGTCTGTTGCACTTTGGCATTTTGTCCATATGACAACAGAATTTTCAGTGCCAGAAACTGCAAAATTTTTTAACCAGGTTCCAGAGTGGAAAAATTTGGAGCCACAATGTTATGTCACCATGTGGACCTGTTTCCATATTTGTACTCACTGTGCTGGAAAAGAAAGCCTTTGTATGAAACCTTTCTTTTAAAATGTATGAAGTATCATGAGAAGGAGAATCAGACAAAGAATGATCAAACAATCAGTATCTTCAATTCCCAAATGATTAAAATTTAAAGAAAAGGTCATAACAGTGATAAACATGCCTCAAACTTTTTCAAGTGTGTTTCAGGCTAAATTTTCTTATTTTTATGGCATTTGGCAGACACCCTTATCCAGAGTGACTTAAATTTCTCATTTATACAGCTGAGCAGTTGAGGGTTAAGGGCCTTGCTAAAGGGCCCAACAGAGGCAGCTTGGTGGTGCTGGAGCTTGAACCAACCTTCTATTCAGTAACCCAACACCTTAACCATTGAGCCATCCCTGTCCCCTTATCCATCCCTGCTTAAACTTAACAAATAAAATTAAGTTCATCATTGAAAACACTAAAAATCTTTTTTTTGTCTTCTTGTCAAATAAAGCATCAAGTGAATGAACAAATTAATGAATTAACAAATTAACAAATTTTAGTTTTTATTGCATCTCAAATGGGGTTTGTATGCCAGGTTGAGGCAGGTCGAGTCAAAAAGTGAAAAAAGCTCCAGCAACAAGCATATTCAGTGAGCATGCTTTCATCTCAGTGGCTCCTGAGCTCAAAGTACCTTGTACTGTGGACTTTGTTTTGTTGTGTTACTTTTTTTACTGCTATTCAAAAATAAAGAAGACCATTTAGAACAATTCATCTGTTTATTTATAAGCCAGATGCTATTAGGCTCAAATAGAATAGGCTATGCCTTGTACCTACAGTGGGTTGTGCAAAACCATGTCTACATGATTGTCTGTCCTTTTGGAAAAGTGCAGTAAATAAGAAAACTCTACTTCTTCCTCCCAACGCTATACAGGCTAAAGTCAGTGGCTTGCGGGTCAGGTGGCTGATTACACACAAAGTGCAAATTGCACAAAGTGTTCTTCTGTGGTTTTTGTATATTTGGTTTTTGTTGCTTGCTTGACATATATACTACAGTGCTTTTACTCATTTATGGGTATCCATGTGCATGCAGTTAAATTCTAGAATGTTGTCATGTGGATGTGTAACTTTTTGAAACAGTAAAGGAAAAATCTTAGTTTTAAAGCATTCTGTTGCTTGGAGAGAGTCTCAGAGAGTTATTTATACATTTTTCTGTGAACTACACGTGTGCCACTAATTTGGTTCACCTGAATTGTGACAACAGGTACAGGTCCCTTTCGGGTCTGAAGCTTCTATTTTCTTGTCATGTGTTGCATAAGAATGACTGATTAGTTCATGAATCATAACTACAGATCCTGGCAATGGGAGATGGGAGTGGCAAATAAGGTAAGTGCTCACACCTGTCAATTATTAATTAACCACGATTTCTCCTTCTTTGTGTGTGTGTGTGTGTGTTCATTGAGAGAGGGTTTAAAGTGAGAGCTGGAGAGCACAGGGAGAGAGAGCCATGACCAGACAGCAGAGACACCAAGTCTGAAGATGTGTGTGTACATGGAAAAGCCTGTTACATTTAAAAGTGCATGAGTTAGTTCCAAATCTGTCTCCCTACCCATCCTCCATACACTGCTACACTGGTGCCGGAACCTGGGATTCATCCAGAGGAAGATGGAGTCCATGCTACTTGGCTTGCCGACCACGAGCACTGTATCCAAGTTCTAATTCTGAAGACTGGCAAGGGCTGCAGGACCTGGTGCAGGAGCCCTCCCCAAGATGGACCAGCAAGATGACTCAGAGGTGTTTCTCAAATTGTTCAAGTGATCTGTGGAGGCATGGGGCTGGCTGGAAGATCAATTGGCCTCCCACCTCCTGCCACTCCTCTAGGCAGAGTCGTAGCTTGCCACATATCAGCTACCGGCCACCAAAATTCGTACCCAGACCTCTGGTGAGCCATCATGCAACAGGTTGTCCTGTCAATGGAGCAACAAGGCCAGCGCTTCCGCACCCTGGAGAGCAGCATGGCCAGCCAACCCTTGCCAGCAGGAATGACGGAATGTGTCTGGCAGCTCTCACTTTGGTGGAGCATCATGTGTCAATGATTCTGGGGATGGACAATTTTCCCACCATCTCTCCTCTCCCTCTATCTCATTTTCCCCCCTCCCCTTTTGTTCACTCCCCTTCTCCCCCAGTCCCAGTGCCACACCCAGATTCCCCATCCTCCACCCTGTGTCTGGTGTGTCCTTCCCACAGGTCCATGAACCCACCACTGTGGGTGCAGTTAGGAGGCCATGCTGCTGGCACTGTGAGGACCCTGAGCACTTCTAGGACCAGTGCCCTGTGATGGAGATGGGAGCAGTGGTCTGGATCTCCGATGTGCTGCAGGCCACCCCCAATCATGCAGGGATGTACAGAATCCCAGTGTGTCCAAGGGTGTACATACCAGGCCTTGGTGGATTCCAGATGTAGCCAAACCATGATTCTCCAAAGGTTTAAGGGAGGAATGGGATTTTTCACAACCAGTGAAGGGCAAGGTGATAGTTAAGTGTGTGCATAGGGATATCCACGAGTAGTTACCATCACCTTTTAATTTCAGGGGAGAAAAGCATCCCCCACCTCTCTAATCCACTAATCCACTAATGAATTGGTACACAGTTAATACATATTACGGGGAAGTTGCGTGGATGGGTCTTGTACATTAGCGGCATGACGTAGTAGGTGTGCAGCGCTAGAAGGTGAGGTGGTGTCCACTGGGATTGGAACCAAATTTTAAATTGGCTAAAGAATTTACTCTGTACCAATTGATGGCCACCTCTGACCCTCCCAAGCAACACAAATAGCTAAAATCCACAGGATTTTTCCAAAATATTCTCGGCTCTGTCTGGGTGCACTGACATCATAGAGCACCACAAAGAGACTCCTCCAGGGGTAGTGGTTCTCAGTCAGCCCTATAGATAAAACCCCAAACATAAAATCAAATGGCCATGTTCAATTTGGGGTAATTGTTGAGTCATACAGTGAGCGGTGCAATCCTGCAATTTTTTTTTTATTTTATTTGACTGTTATTAATTTGTGTTTTATTTCTTTTCTTTTCACCAAGGTCCTTTCTTTTCATTCGTTCTGTAATTTCACAATTAGTTCCGGTATTGGGAGTTTATGTTCTGTGATTTAACACTCTCTGTAGTGCAGTATAAATACTCCGGCATCTACATCACCTCCTCAGTTGGCGTTTAACTTGGCTGAGAGAGGCACATATGTAAAGCATTTTATTAGATTTAATGTTAGTTGAAGTGTACATAGTAATTTTATATGTTTTATATTATGAGGTTAAAGTTGGTGAGGGTTCACACTCAAATTTGCAATTGAACCAAAATAAGTTTTTAAAAAGTAGGAAGTTGTGAAGCAGTGTATGAAGGATGTATGACATATTTTGTGAGCCAGTCATCAGAACAGTGCAACCATCCTGGTGACCCAAACCATCAATTAAGGGCCCAGTAGAGTAAAAGTTTATTCTAAAAGAATAAAAGACAGATCCAACACACCTATCTGATAGCCCAGCCAGCTCTGCTGCTGTCTTTGTCACAACAAAGTGTCCCACACCTACAACTCTATGCTCTTGCTGACAATTATCGGGTCCCACAGTGTTCAGCTCTGTGCCAACAGGCACCATGGTGGCCACTAAATGCTCCACCAGCCCCACACTGTGTTTACAATTCTCCATTACACACACAGCTAGGAGACTCTGTTGGGGTAGGCTGAGAAACTTTGTCTGCTACACCAACGACAAAGCTTCTTGGGTGCACTGCCTGTAGCTGCTGGGGATTACAATCACTGCACCTCCTCCAGCACCAGCACCTTCACCCTGAGGAAGCTGCAGTGATTTCAACCCAATGGAATTGCTATCGGCCCCTCAGGTTCCTCCAACTGCCCATGGCCTATTCAGCTCTTCCAGGCATGGTGGCATCACCCAGGGCACTTCAGAGCCCCAACTTTCTGCTGCTTTGCCATCACAGGTTACTTTAAACAGCTTAATGCATCCTCATCTCTCAAAGTGCTCCTCTAAACCACTCCCTAATCCTGGTGTCAGACTCCACAGTATTTTTATCAATTGGAAACACAGCAATAGGTAATTAAATGGATAAAGGAGTGAAAACATTTATTTTCAATGTTCTCTCACTCTTAGTGTAGTATCTTGTAACATCACATTCTGTATTTGGTTTGGTTAGATGCCTTTGTTACGTATTGTGTTCATTTTTCAAAGGAACTGCTCTTAAATTCATTCATGGACCAAGACCCACCTTTTCAGGCAGTTTAGGTACATTTATTTGGCACTTACTGTAATGACTAACAGAGCAATCACACTAGGGTTCATTTTAATCAAACCAAAGTTGACAAGTCTGAACACATTCATATGCCTGTAAAGTGAATTTTGGAGAGTTAGCAGCTAGCTAACCACGTTGTCTTGTATCTGTGTGTGCTAGCATCTGAAATTTTATCTTCATGTAAGATAGCCCACATAATCCTTTTTTAGCCTTTTTCTCATATTAGGCTTCGTGTAATGCTGAAGCCAGAATCAATATCTCAGTTCTCTGTTGATTTTATACAAGTAAGTTCTCCCATGTTTAAAAAATATTTTGTTAGTTCATACTAGGCCTTGCGGCAGACATGGGAAATGAGCATGTATGTGCTCTTTCGATGTTTTGAAGTAGGAATACCACTAATTGTATTTAGCTCGTCATTCTCCTTGGCTGGATAAATGTGATCACATCTCTTCTCTTAAATGTGATGATGGCAGCAAGATGTTCTGCACTCCAGATGGACAGGAGAGCTACTGTTTTGCTTCCAATCTACTGAGGATCGAGTGTGTGTGCAAAGACAAAATGTTCCTCAGGTCAACAAGGTCAACAAGCAATTACATCCTGTAAATGTCAGTATGTGCAGAAAGCCAAAGAAAAACCAAGAAAGTTGCATGACCTCGTGGTCATATTCCAACCACTGATACAACCTGTCTAGTCTGGTCATATCTCTGTTCAAATCAGGTACTCTAGGAGTGCTTTAGATAAGTCTCAAGTCAGTTACTCTAGGAGTGCTTTAGAAATGTTTCAAACTCTTTAGAGAAATTAAATCTAGCTGGACTGAAATAAAAAAGTGAAATCTATCCTTATTAAAATTATAGAATTAATTAGAAATTAAATATCTCCAGCAACATTTTAAAAACATGTGGTTCCAAAAGATAAGAACATACTGCATTTATATACATTTTATGTACAGTGCTGTCAAAAAAGTATTTGCTCCTTCCCAATTTATTCTACTTTTGCATATTTGTCACACTTGAATGTTTCAGATTATCAAACACAAAATGCTTTTTTAAATGATTATTTCATTTACAGAAGGAAAAATGCTGTTCAACCCTACCTGACCCTATATGAAAAGTTGATTGGCTATTGGGTTTAATTCCACTAACCACATTCAGACATGATTACTGCCAGATTGGGATTGAATTTCCCCCACTCTGTAGGGCTTACGCATGGGGATGGTGGTTCAAGGTCAGATAGAGTGGGAACGGTATGCAATCAGTGATGAGTGAAAATCGGTAAGTGCATCAAAAACTCTTGAAAGGTTATGGATAAGCTACCTTCTCTGGTGATGGCACAAAGCTTTCAAGGAAGGTCATGAAAATTTTGAAGACGAACCACGCGTTGGATGCCCAGCCACATCAGAAACAGATGAAAACGTGTCTGCAGTTATGTCTGTGCTGAACCGTGACTGACGAGTGAATGTCAGGATGATTGCTAAAACCTTCTTGAAATCACACAGGAGTTGAATATGAGAGTTTGTTCAAAACTTGTTCCCGCAAACATTTCAGCTGATCAGAAGGAACATCCTGTGCCTATTAGCCATGAATTGTTGGCTCAAAGAAAGCTTGCATAAAGTAACATTTTAACATACTAGGTTTCTATTTAGGTATTGGGTCAAAAGAAATAACTTGGCCCAAGTCCATTTGCCAGACCCTTGTGAAACTCGATTATAATTGATGCCTCAGAATCAGGCCAAATTAAATTAATACTCAGCGTTTTTTATTTCAAAAGTTTAACCCTCCTATTATGTTAAAAAATAATTACATCAATAATGTTACGGGTCAAATTGACCCACCCAGTTTTAATTCATTCAAAATCATGCAAAGGGTCGAGTCAAAACAGTAACACTTTATTAAGAATTATAGGACAATTCAGAAAATTGAATTGTCATTCTCAGAAAATCTGAGAACATATATATATAATTTAACAATTATTTAATTAACATTAATAAACTGTAACATTGTCAACTGTTCAAAAAGATTCTGTATTTTCGATATTCTGTACTAATGTTTAATTTTTGTTTTGTCACATGATTTTATTACTCCCCACATGATGAGCACAGTGTAAGTGTGTGTTTTCTGCAGATGTATTTCCTGCACCGGATGCATGTGATGCTGGTTTGGCAATCATGTTGTGAAGGGCAAACCTGGCATCTTTTTCTCTTCTTGCTACCACCTGTGCCCAAATTCATTGTTTGCTGCTCGGTTGTAGGTGTTGATTCACCAGCTTGAATTTTCTGGACAATGGCTGCAGCTGGCAGAGATTGAGGTGCTCGGGTTCACCTTTGGATCTTGGGAGTGATAAGTGCTTTGCCAAGCTCCTCCAGGAAAATTCGACGTCAGAGCAATTTGCTCTCATTCCATTCATGGTTGATTTCAGTCCAAATTATATAGGCATTGTAAGCAGACACATCTATAATGTTGTGGAAAATCACCACAGGTCAGCAGGCCATCATGTGAAAAAACTAATTTTGATGAATACACTGCTCTTTCCTGCATCTTCCTACAAGTTCAATGGGAAGTTCTGGCTTGTTTTTTTTAATTGTTCCTAACATGGTCAGCTGTTTCTTTTGTAGTACAACTGCAAGGCTGTAGGATGTGAAGTTGTCGTCACATGTTATGACCGTGTAGGCCAGGGGTCTCAAACTCAATCCACAAAGGGCTGTGTGGGTGCAGGTTTTCCTTCCAACCAAGCAGAAGCCTCATACTACTGAAAGTCAAGATCCACTGATTAGATTCATTGATTAAACCGGTGAGGTGTGGCTTCTGCTTGGTTGGAAGGAAAATATTTTGATCCCATATTTTGCAGGCTTGTTTGGCATGCACTGTCTAAAAGGACAGCGTCCTCTGAATGGAATAAGATGTTCATCAACTGTAAAATGAGGACCAGGATTGTAGAGGAGAGGAAGTCACTCCACCCATTTCTCCCACACGTCCCCGATTGCTGCTAGCTTATCTTTCTCATGTCTGCCAGGTCTGGTATCACAGTTATCAAAGCAAATTACATGGGAAATTATATGGAATGCTTCCAGAGACATTGTTGGCCGAAATATTGGCCTACCGTTCTTTTCATTCCATAGACTGGCAGTTGCTTCTCAATTTAACTTCTCCAGTTAATATC
>JAOVVG010000018.1:12556607-12570392 GCA_028566375.1 Leptodoras nelsoni
TATATATGATGTATATAAATGAACATTTCAAAACCAAAAGTTTAAATAAACATATCACAATGATTTTTGTGATTTTTGTTTTTGTGAAAATTTGATCACTATATTTTCACAAAACTATGAAACTCAACAGAAAGCAACAGAAAAGAAATATGGACCATTGTATTCATAATTAATTTTTTAATTAAAAATGAAATTGCAATGGCACTAGACTTGCATCAGAAAAGTTAGAAAAAAGAAGGCAAATAGAAGAGTGAGAGAAAGAGTGTGTGTGTGTTAAAGTGTGAGAACCTTCTTCATGGGTCACCAAAAGATCCCTCTCTTCTTTAAACTCTTCCTTTATATCATCCTCTGAACCTACTTTCCCTGTAGCAATTAAGGAAGAACACATATTTGGTTAAAACTCTGCAAAGCCCTTGCAGCTCATTACATACTAAGCTGCAGCAAAAAAAATGCAAATGCATCACAGTAGGCAAAAATGAATGCCACTCAGTATGTACCTATACACTCCGAGTCACAGAAAAGAAGAGACAGAATAAGTATGTTCTAGTTACCAAAACCATCATTCAGCTCAGCCCTGCTGCAGCAGGACTCAAACAACTATTAACAATAATTTCATTTCACTGTTTCAAGCAGATCAAAAGCCTGCCTTTAATCTGGCTTGGGACCGGCACTGCAGGTGCACTTCACCCCTCGGTGGCTACGTTGACCAGAGGGTTATGGGCCTTGCTCAAGGGCCCAACATCAGCAGCCCAATGTCAGAGCTCAAACCCCAGAGTCCTAACCTCCTGAACCATCACTGTCTTCTCAGTTTCATTATTGATTTCAAATTATGAGCACACTGCTCATTCCCAATTAAAAATCTGTATTAGGCAAAGACAAATAAAGGCTAAGGTAACTCACCTTCTCTGACCTCCTGTATTATGTCCTCAGGCAGGACGAAGCTCTTTTCGGAATTGGGAAAAGGCAGGATTTCAGACTCGTGCTGTGGAGCACAAGAAATATGTTCAAGTTTTCGTTTTAACAGTCAAGCGCTGTATTAGATTCTCAGTCAACAGACTGACTCACCAGTGCCTGCATGTCATACATTGTTCCCAGGTGATCCCAGATGACCTTCGATGACACCTGCCTTCCAATGTTTTGGCTAAATTTATCACGTATGCAAATCATGTGGAAATGACGATTGACCCCTGTGACATATATTTAAGGGGAAAAAAAGACAGAGAGAATGTCCCAATGGTCACTACAGTTAAACACTAGAGTTGACAATACCAAAATGTATAACATACTTATTAGTAATCAATCAGGGATGTCACATAATATTTTATTTAGCTTTGTTTACAAAGTGGCCATGAAATGTTCAGGTCTGTTCATACACACGCACACAACTAGGCTGGTTCTTTATAAATTATCCACATTAGTCACCTTGCAACTAAGAACAGTTCTTCTTTTTTTCTTTCACAACGTACATACTGTATTATTGTTTCCACTGATTAATACTGATAATGATATGTTTGTCAAAACAATATACTGTTGTTTGAATTCGTTTCGTGTTTTCTCTTGCTAGACAATCTTTCTGTCTGTACCAGCATTTACTGCCATCAAGTGCAGCTAGCAATGAACTCTTCATGTTGGGAGTTACGTGCTGCAGGATGCTCTTGACGCTCTTTTCACTCCGTCTTCTTATTTACACAGAGCATAATCTGCTTTGCTTTAATTGCCATCAATGATTGTTCATGTTCATTTTAGCCAATCCGATACATACGGAGATGTGATGGCAACAAAGTGAAAACTTTTTCACTCTCACCAGGTGGGAAGCCGAAACTGTGTATTTCAGAAACAATGACAATGCAACACATAGATAACATAACGCAGGAAGTTGTGACTATGGGCATAGACATATTATTCTATCTTATATAGGATTAATTAATGTATGGATGTGTGGACTGGACACTGACTGGTAATAGTGGTCTTATTATAACCGTGTAATTGAAAACTAAAGGTGAAACATTATCATATAGACCAGAGGTATTCAATCTCATTCATAAGAGCACAGCTGTTTCTGTAGGTTTTCATTCCAGCTCAATAGGATCCACAACTCTGAAGAGCAAAATCTATTAGAATAATTCATTACACGAATTTACAGAATAATCTGCAGTGTGTTAACTGGACAGCATGGAAGTGTTAGGTAAAAGATTTTATCTGCAGAGTAGTAACATGCAGGGCAGATAAATAAATCAGAACTAGTGTATGAATGATCCAGCTACATATCAGCATGCCTCACTCTCACTGCTCTGAGTATTTGTTTTGACTCCACACCGAGGATTCAGGGCCTGCTGCGGACAGACTGCACAGTGAAGACAGAAATGTTGCTTACCGACTGGTTTGTGACCCAACATGGCGTGAAACAGACACACTTCCACCTCCTGGCTCCACACCACGGACTCATCAGCAGCACAGCTCCCTGAATCCACTTGTTTTTCGTCTGCTGAGACAACTTCAGCTTCCCCCATGTTTCTATTCAAGCGGCTTGGGTCTTCTTCTTCTAATCGATATTTTTTTTTTGTTTATTTGTTTCCGCCAAAGAAGCTAGTTGTTGCGTTGGCGCCCCCAATAGGCCTGGAGTGAGAACACGTATGTGGTATAGGACCTTAAATAAATAAATGAATAAATAAAAATAAAAACAAACAAATAAATAAAAGAAATACAAATTATTATTATCATTATTATTATTAAATCTTTATGTCAGTGTTATGAATAAAATCTTTCACTGGGCATGAGGTGAGAATTTATATTAAATAATAATAATAATAATAATAATAATAATAATTTATAAATAATAAGCAGATAAATAATAAGCAGAAAATAAATACATAAGTAAAGAAATAAATAATGCCTATCTTCTGTTAGTGTTCTGAATTAAATCTTTCACTGGGCACGAGGTGAAAATGTATATTAATTAAATAATAATAATAATAATAATGATGATGATGATAATAATAATAATAATAATAATAATAATAATAATCTTCTGTTAGTCTTCTGAATTAAATCTTTCAGTGTGCAAGAGGTGAGAATCAAACTATGGGCCGTGGGGCTGTGTGGAGGCAATGATATATAAGAAATCTTGCGTACAGTCTCCTCCGAACATACTGGAACAGCAAGGCCACTTCTTTTGTTTTAGCTATACACTTAAAACATTTGGGTTTTGAGTTCAAAAAAAGAATATGAGGAAAGATTGAAAGATTGAATTACAGCTTTCATTTCCTGATATTTACATTTTAGATGTCTTAACCAACTCGTTTTGTGTGAATCCTCACATTTTTCAAGTGATACTGGAACATGTGACTGACAAGAGTTTCTTCTTGCCCTGTTAGACTGATTGTTAAAAAAAGGCTCTTATTGTCTACTCTTGGTTTGAGACCTGGCTTTCACGTGTTAAAAAGGATAAACTGACATGAAGACCAGAGAGCTGTCTATGGGAGAAAAGCAGACCAAATGGGAATAGTAATGGGAATAGCCAATACAGCAATTTTGAATGCCCCAAAAATAAGAAACAAACCACTGATGTACTAATAACCAGACAAGCAAGCCACTGTTTAAAAAAGACTTTGAGAACAGAAATATAGAGGCCATACAACAAGATCCAAACCACTCATCAGCAGTAAAAATCAGGCAGCCAGATACAGAGAAATACAAGGATGAGCCACAACATTTCTGGAACCCAGCTTAAACTGTACCAACATAATGTAAAAGCCAAAGTGTGGAGAAAGAAATAATCTGCTCATGATCCAAAATAAAAATATGACTAGTCCAGCATGGTGGAGGTAATAATAATAATAATAATAATAATAATAATAATAAAACATTTTATTTATAGAGCGCTTTTCAAGATACTTAAAGACGCTTTACATAGGCTCTGTCACCCCAGGTCTTGTACTTGGTCCTTAGTGGTTGAGACTGGAGATTGGCATCGGTGGAACATAGTTGGCAGTGGAGCAAGTCAGTGAGATAGGAAGGGGCCTGACTGTAAAGGGCTTTGTGAGAAAGAAAACCTTGTATTTTATTTGTTGTGAGACAGGGAGCCAATACAATTTATGAAGGAC
The DNA here is from genome assembly GCA_028566375.1 of Leptodoras nelsoni. Classification (NCBI taxonomy): domain Eukaryota; kingdom Metazoa; phylum Chordata; class Actinopteri; order Siluriformes; family Doradidae; genus Leptodoras; species Leptodoras nelsoni. Next base: position 12,560,711 of record JAOVVG010000018.1, read on the forward strand.
AGGAGGAATGTGAACGTAAGAGCGAGAGCAGGTGAGCAGACGTGCAACAGAATTCAAAATGTACTGGAGTTTCTTTTGGATTTTGGATAGAGAATGCTGTTACTGTTTTCAGTCTGGATGTGATGAAAGCATGAATTAGAATTTCAGCAGCTGAAAAGGAGAGTGAAGGACAGAGACGAGCTACTGTATGTTCTTTAAATGAAAGAAAGCAGATCTGGTGATTTGATTGACATGGTGTTCAAGGAACAGATTGCTGTCAAAATTGACTCCGAGGTTACGGATGTGTAAGGAGGGATGCAGAATCAGTAGTAAGACAAAAATCCTGTGCTCAATGTAGACATAGAATAAATTGGAACTTGATTTGGTCTTGGTCTGCTGCACTTTGGACTACTGTTGTAGCTGATCCACCTCAAGGTCTGCAGTGTTGTGCATTCTCAGATGCTTTTCTGTTCAACCTAGTTGTAAAAAGTGGTCAACTGAGTTACTGCCTTCCTGTCAGCCTGAACTAGTCTTCCTTTAAAGCCCACAAAAAAAGCTTTTTTTTCCCATAACACTCTACACTGATCAGCAATAACATTAAAACCATCTGCCTAATATTGTGTGGGTCCCCTTGTGCTACCAATACGGCTCTGACCCGTCCAGGCATTGACTCCACAAGACCTCTGAAGGTGTGCTGCAGGAGTTAACAGCAGACCCTTTAATTCTAGTGAGTAAGTTGGGGGCCTCCATGGATCGGACTTTGTCCAGCACATCCCACCAATGCTCAATGACATTGAGATCTGTGAAATTTGGAAGCCCAGGCAACACCTTGAACACTTTGTCATGTTCCCCAAACCATTCCTGAACAATTTTTGCAGTGTGGCAGGAAGCATCATCTTGCTGAGCGAGGCCACTGCAATTAGGGAATTCTGCTTCCATGAAGGGGTGCACTAGTTCTGCAACATTGTTTAGTAAGTGGTAAATGTCGAAGTAACATCCACATGAATGTCATGACCCAAGGTATCAAAGCAGAACATTGTCCAGAGCATTACACTGCCTCGCCTTCTTCCCATAGTGCATCCTGGTGCCATGTATTCCCCAGGTAAGCGACACAGACACACAGCCATATGGCCATTGTAGGTGCTTTTGGTGGTCTACAGTGCACTCAGCATGGGCACTGTGACCAGTCTACAGCTACGCAACCCCATATGCAGTAAGCTGTGTTACACTGTGTGTACTAACACCCTTCTGTCATAGCCAACTTTATCTTTTTCAGAAATTTGTGCTACAGTAGCTCTTCTGTGGGATCGGACCAGATTTGCTAGCCTTCACTCCCCATGCGCATTCAATGAGCCTTGGTGCTCATGACCATGTCACCAGTTTACCTATTCGACCACTTTTAGTAGGTCCTAATTACTGCACACCATTAACACCCCATAAGACCTGCTGTTTTCAACATGCTCTGACCCAGTCATCTAGCCATCACAATTTGGCCCTTTTCAAAGTCACTCAGATTGGACAAAGTCACACAGAAACTGCTTAATTTTATGTGTGCAGCTGCCATATGATTGGCTGATGTTCCTAATAAAGTAGCCAATGAGTGTATATACAAGGTCTGTCCACAAAGTAATTAGAATTTTTATTTAATACTCTTAATTCAATATTACCATCTTCAAAATACGATCCTTGAACGCACACAACGCTCCCAATGCCTCTTCCATTGTTGGTAGCAGTGGTGGCCTTTCAAACGTGTTTTCATCTTGGCGTTCTGGTACAAATTCTTTATGGACGATCCCTTAAGAATCAAAAAAGACAATGATTTTTGATTTGCTCATGTGAGCTTTCTTTGGGTGAGGTGTCATGTGCTGTTGTTGTGCTGGTATTGTTCCAGTGATGAGGCACTTCCGCAAAAAACTTCTGGGCACTGCGAAGGCTAGAATTCAACTGAAAGGAGTCCCATCATTTAGCTGAGATCCCACTCTAACCACCATCCCCATGCATAAGCCCTACAGAGCATGGGAATTTCACTCTCATTACTTTCCGGACAGACCTCATACTGTAGGTAGACATATTAATATTAAGGCTTTCTATTTGGTCTTCACAAGCACCTTATATTGTATTTAATAATGCTAAGGATCTCCTTCAACACTACAGAATTCCACGTTTAATCAAATTAAATAACAGGAAAGATATAAAACATTGTTTTTAATATTGAAAATACTGTAATTAAAACAAATACTTTATTACTGTATATGTATGTAGAAAATTCCAAAAATCAGGTATGGCAGTACATTCATAGTAGAATATATTTTTAACATCAGTGCACATTTTCTTTAAAATAAAGTACCTTTGACTGATCCATTCTTTTAATTCTTAATTCTTTTAAACCCCACGTTTAGGCAATGCCATGAATGATGCTACCAACTGAAAGGTCTTGTTGCTTGTCATCCACTAGGTTGTGCATCAATGCACACTGCAGCTCTGTACATGGGCTCTCATTAAAGGAGGCTTTCGAGAAGACCACACAGTCCCCGTTCACCTGGATTCCATGTGCCTGGCAAAGCTGACCAACTAGAGGACACTCCAAGGAAAGAATGTCTGCTAACTTCTGGATGGGAAAGCGGCAGTTTCGGCTGTTGTGGCCATGGCTGTAGAGCAGCAGCAAATCTCTCCTGCAGGAAAGCAGGTGTCTGTGAAGGGCACAGGCTTGTATGAAGTCCAGTTTCTGGGCGAGACGTAGAAGACGCACGGGGTTGCGCTCCGTATAAGCCCTATTAACAGCCAGAGCCAACTGAACCGAAGGAGAGAGACGCACCCTCTCAGGCAGCTCAAGGGCATGCTGCATTGTCTTTGTGGAACCTAAAAAACCAACACATAATATGCACACAAAGAAATTTTAGCAAATAATGACCAGCATGGAGAGAAGCGTCATAATAGCACACAAAAAAGAGAGCTTGAAGTTGAATTTCAGTAGGCTACTAGGTCAAGGGAAAGCCAAAGAATTTTTTTTTATTTCCTACCCCAGCATAAGCCTCTGGAATTGTATGTCACATGTATGTAACAAGATGCCAATTGGCCTTTTATACAGTGCACTGCAAAAGTATTTTATAAAGTATTATATTTCTAAAACGTAATAAGCTATCTGTCTACTAAAGTATTTTTTTTATTAAATACTAAAATATTCTACATACAATTCCAGCATTTGGCAGCCTCCCTTATCCAGAGTGACATACTTTTTCTTTTTTGTTTATACATTTACACAACTCAGCAGTAGAGGGTTAAGAGTCTTGCTCAAGGGCCCAGCAGTGGCAGCTTGGCTGTGATAGGATTTGAACTCATGACCTTCAAGTATTCGACCCCTGTACAATAGTACATGGTAGAGAACCCCTTTGCTGCAATAACAGCCTTAAGCCTTTTGAAGTGAGACTGTATCACATTTGGACTTCTTTCTGCAGTGTTTTCCTGTGTAGAATTTATATACAACAACATCTAAGGTGATGGGACAGTCCTGGACTTTAGACTTTATAATTTGGATCAGGGCTTTGACCAAACCACACCAGGATATACAGTTTACTGTTTCTGAGCCGGGCCACACAGTGGGTTGCTGGGTAGCACTGTCACGTCACAGCAAGAATTTCCCAGGTTGGAGAGGTCTGGGTCCTCCCTGTGTCCACATGGGTTTACTCTGGGTACTCTGGTTTCCTCCCACAGTACAAAGACATGCATATTAGGTTAATTGGGGTCTCTAAAAGTGCCCCTAGTGTGCGAGTGTGTGCCCTACGATGGATTGGCACCCTGTCTAAGGTGGGTCCTGCCTTGTGCCCTCACCCGTGATCCTGAACAGGAATAAGCAGTTAAGATAATGGCTGGATGGATGTTTTTGAGTATTGCGTTAGCCTTCTACCTTGGGTAATCCCATTCCCAAGCCCTAGTTTTACAACAGAATGCAACAGGCTTTCTTGTAAAACTATGCAGAATTTATTTCCATTCATTCATACTTCAATAAAGACTTTTCCTGCAGACAAGACATATCCCCACATCATGAAGTTACCAGCACCATATTTCATGTTTGGAATGGTTTTTCTTGGTAGTGCACTTTAAGGATTTAGCAGAAAGTTCTATTTTGGTCTCATATGACTATACAAACCTTTCCACTTCTTATACAATCTCCATACATGCTTTAATGTTTATTATCTCACATCTCCACTCATAAATTCACCAATGTGCTATAATAACATTTGTCTGTACAGCACAGCCCAAGGAAACAAGTACGTTTGTTTACTCACCCAGGTTATAGAGCAGGCTGAGGGCCTGGAATTCTGCCTGACGCTCATACTGTCTCTCGCCGTAGCATTCCAGTAGCCAGCTGAGACACTCCTGCAGGTGTGTGTCATTGATGTGTGGGTCGTAGAGCCGCAGAGGCTCACCACATAACCGGTACGATGCATAGACGTGGAAGCGCACGGTTCTCTCGAGCACCTCCACACACTCCCAGCCAGACACACGCTGGATAACCATGTCCTGCCGCACACTGCGCAAACGGTCGAACACAAAGCTGTAGACCTGTATAACATCCAGGAAAAAGACAAACATGGAAATACAGACAATGGATACAGTATTTGACACCAATCCCTTACAACTGAACTATTATTTAAACACTGTACTTAATTCAAATCTAATTGTTGAAGTTATAGAGCCATGGCTCTCTGACTAAGTGGGGTCCAGGGAACCCTGGGAGGTTGTGCACAGCCAGTGTAATTTTCTAATTTTGTTACCATGCTGGAAGCACAATCCACATTTATTAGATATGCTTGTAATTCATGACACCTGGAACCTAAGGATAATTTTAATAAAAATGGGTTCTGCGGGTGTTAGGATTTCCAGTGCCGTTAGGAATGAGAGTGTCTGCTGAAAATGTGGATTTAAGCACTTCAGACTCCTCTCTAATGTCACATTACAGCAACCACGTCCCAATCCCTTCATGCCAGATCATAGTATGGGAACAACAGTAGAATAAAAGGGTCCATCTTGGTTGAAATGGATACCATATGTTTACAAACAGGTGTTAATTCCTGCACAATATAAATACATTGTGAGGGTTCTAGGGTGTGTTCAGCTTTGGTTCGATTATAGCGAACCCTGGTGTGATTGCTCTGTTAGTGTGGTTCATTAGAGTAAGTGTGAACACGCTCTTTGGAAAAAATGGGTCTTGATCCGTTTCAAAGCGGAATTTCAGGCGCTATATTGACTCCTTTATCCATTTGACCACCTCTTGCTGTGTTTCCAGTTGGTAAAAATACCAGCAGGTTTACACAACCCTGATAAACGCATTAAGCCCAGCAAGGTGCATTGTTCTGAGTACTGGCTCGAAAAACATACGTCATACCTGCATCATACGTCATTTGCAAGTGTGAATGCTAACCAAACCAGGACTAAAATGTAGCAATGTATAATTTTCTTGTTTGGTCCAGACCAAGGGAACTGAACTACAAGTACACATGAACCCTTAAGTGCTCTGGATTCAGTGTGAATACACTTAATAAGAGGTGCTTTTTCATATGTGCCTTGTTACTGACTACAATTCATACAATGTAATAAATCTGCATACAGCTGCAAACCTCAGTCCAAGGCTGAAGCGTAGGGGAGGCCGCTATCTCATCCACCAAGTAACACACTGTCCTGAACAGCATGTCTGGAGGTCGCAGGTCACAGGCTCTGGTGCTATCTTTACCAGCTGCAGGGCGTGAGTACTCTTTAACAGTGCGGGAGGAGTCAGCACGGGGCGTGCGCTCTTTCTCTGTCCCACAAAGCAGCTCAAAGCGGTGCAGCTGCCTCTGTGTTTCCCGACGCCGAACCTCTGAGATGGGACACATGGTGGTACAGGTACCATGTGGAACTGACTCGTCTGGCTTTGCTTCAGCACCACATCGCCCCTGACCCCTGCTCCTATGGCAGCGTGGCTTCCTGTGCATGGAGCAAGTCGTAGTTTTTGCTTCAAGTGTGTCAGATGTGCCCACTAAAAAAAATAAAATAATCAAAGGTTCAAATACAGCACATCGCTTAAATGCTTGAGTGTAAAAGTCTTTCTTGTTTTTCTTGAAATTAGACATGTCTTGTGTAAGCATTTCAAAATCAGTTCCATATTTATGTTTGGATAACAAAGCATTCATTCAACCGAATCCTGGAACACTGGACCGGAGACAGGAATACACCCTGTATGGGACACCAGTTTATCGCAGACACCATGCACACATTTTTGACAGAGGGAACCCTGTGGGACATGGGAAACTCCATACAAACAGTATCCTGAGCTCAAGATGGAATTGGGAACCCTGGAACTGTGAGGCATCAACACTACCTGCTGCACCTCCATGCCGTGCTGATAAGAGATTTTATATACACCGATCTGGCATAAGATTACCTCTACACTCATTGTCCATTTGCTCAATTCCACTTACCATATAGCTGCACTTTGTAGATCTACAGTTACAGACAGTAACACCATCACAACAGTGCTGAGAATTCCCTCTGTCACCATCCAAACAGTACCTGATCTGTGCTGGTCCTGTCCTGTCCTGCATGTGGGTCCTATTACATTTAGTTATATGAAAACTGCCATATTGTCTCTCTTTCTCTTTCTCTCTGAATACAGAAAACACCAGCACACGTCAATAATAACTGTCTTTAAGCTAGTTCTCTAAAAACGTAATAACTCTTACCCTCTTGCTGTGTGCCAAATCTTCCGTCTCACAAGAATTCTTCCGAATTGTAACTAAGTTTACTCTAAGCACACGTCTGCTTAATAAAATTAAATAAAGCAACAATATCAACTAGCACATTAGCTTGTTAAATTATAACAAAACGTCACTTCCTCCTACCACATGTTTGTGTTATACGCGACTTCCGGGGAACCCTGGGCATGTTCCTGTATAGCGCTGCGTTCGAGTGGCTGGCGTAGGGTTGCCAAATATGTGCCGGTACCAATCCACGTGATGCTCATTGTTGTTGGTGATGTTTTCACCCTCGTTTATACTAGTTCTTCAGAAATGGTATTACACAATTATTATTTATTATTATTATTATTAAATGACATCCCACATGTCCCTTTTTATTGCAATTTTGCTTAAAATGTATAGATAATAATTCAGACCTCCATTTTTAAATGGTGGGTCATGGCTGTAATCTTCATATAGTAATTATAAAGTCATTTAAAACTTCGTCCTGATAACGAAGGGTTACTGAAATTATTTTTTAAAACAAATAATTGTACTGTTGACTAAAGGTGTACCTAATAATGCCAAAGTCTTTAGATCTCTGAATAAATATTAAATGATGTACATGAAGTACATGAGCTCTGGGGAATTTTGGAGGCCAAGTCAACACTCAAACACTCTTTGTCATGTTCCTCAAACCATTCCTTTTTGCAGTGTGGCACGGCACATTATCCTGCTGTAAGAGGCCACTGCCATTAGGGAATACTGTTGCCATTAAGGAGTTATTTGGTCTGCAACAACATTTAGGTAGGTGGTACATGTCAAAGTAACATCCATGTGAAAGCCAGGACCCAAAGTTTCCCAGCAGAACATTGCTCAGGGCATCACTGGCTCACCTTCTTCTTATACTGTATCCTGGTGCCATCTTTTCTGTCATGGTGTAAAAGAAAGCATGATTCATCAGACCAGACTACCTTCTTCCATTGCTCCATGGTCTCATGGTTCTCATGCTTACGTGCCCTCTGAAGGAGCTTTCTTTGGTGTACAGGGGTTGACACGGGCCCTCTGACTGGTATGCGGCTATGCAGACCCATGCACAACAAACTGTGTTCTGACACGTTTCTATCATAGCCAGTATTAATGTTGTCAGCAATTTTGCACTAGCAATTTACTAGCTCTTCTGTGGGATAGGATCAGACGGGCTAGCCTTTGCACATCATTGAGCCTTAGGTGCCCATGACCCTATTACCAGATCACTGGTTCTTCTTCCTTGGACCATTTTGCTAGGTACTAACTACTGCATACCAGGAACACCCCAGAAGACCCTGCTGTTTTATAGATGTTCATAATTTGGCCATCGTCAAAGTCATTCAGATTGTTATACTTGCCCATTTTTCCTGCTTATGAGGCAAAAACTTCAAGAACTGACTGTTCACGTGCTGTCTAATATATCCCACCCCTTGACAGGTGCCATTGTATTGATATAAGCAATGTTATTAAATTCACCTGTCAGTGTGGGTTTTAAAGCATTATTAATCTGTAGTAATTTAATTCTGTATTACAATAGCCTGAAATGATGAGTCACCATCACTGATGACACTGCTGTAAGAAAACCAAATAAAATAGCACAGATTACAAGAAACTGTATCAATTTTAATGCTTTAATAATTAGTCTATACATTTACACAATTTGAACAATATCCACTTTAATCTGAAAAAAGACTTTGTACTGTATTAAATCCAATTTTATCCTCTTCCAAACACCGCTGGACCAGCACGGTCTCCTGACTCACTAGCGAGGACAGTTCCAGCAGATCAGAAGATGTACTGTAAAATAAAGTGAGGGGGTTGGATGAAATACAGCATTTGCAAGATCCAACAAACAAGCACAGTTAGCATTATATTACAGGAATTTTGAGATTATATATAGTGCCATGGGATGCAGTTGTACCTGAGAAGATGCTGGTCAATCCCATGTGCTGTACTCTTTATCTCTTTGAGGCACGCTGCAGTGCTTTCACCGTCTGTGGGAATGTCTTTCATGTACTGCTCCAAGATATACTGACTCTGATTCAGGCACACAACTGCTTTATCTACAACACCAGAAAGTATCAAGGGTACGATGAGGTACTTTGTAAGTACTTTGCAAACTGTGACCCTCCTATCAATGCATAGAAAGTGTACCAGTAATTTTAAAATATATTGAGCAATAAATGATGAATAAAAATATTTATTCTATATCAAGACAGCTTCAAAACATGGTATTTCAGCAACAGTATGGATCTACAAAGTACTTTGAAGACACATTATCATGGACGTAAATATGGAGATCCAAACACAGCCAGTGCTAAAGAGCCAATAGGCTCTTTTCACTTACCCAGAAACTCCACTCTATCTTCTTCAACGTGCAGGTTCTTAATGGGTAGCTCGTGCCGGGTTGTGTCTATAGCAGACGCAAAGGTCTTGTACTCCTCTGTGAATTGCTTTGCAGTTGCAGCGACAGGTTTCAGTGCGGAAATCTGAGAAAACACACCAAGCTGTGAAATACACAATATTGAGATTTAAAAGTGAAGTAAAATTCACATATATAACCTGCAGGTCGAGTAAATCATTGAGCTGCTGTTGCTTTTCGAGATGGAGGCATTGCCGTTTCTTGTTCATGATTTTTGCCCGCAGATTTTCCTCTTCTTTCATCAGAGTGATAAGATTTCTTTCTGCTTCTTCTTGAAGTTTTTGTGTACTGCTTTCGATCTGGATAAAACAAATATATATGCAAATATATAGCAATTCAATAGCAGGAGCTACAATAGTCCAGACCATTGAATGTTCATACTTTGAGACACTTCACTACTGGCACAAAAAAAGTTTCCTACTGTTTCTTTTCCTTTTCCTTTCCTACAACAACATGACTCAATTACCAGGATGGCCGAGTGGTTAAGGCGTTGGACTTAAGATCCAATGGACATATGTCCGCGTGGGTTCGAACCCCA
>JAOVVG010000018.1:12596482-12612957 GCA_028566375.1 Leptodoras nelsoni
ACATACAATTCCTCACAATTAGCTAGCTGCTTTTATGTTTCTAAGTATCTCATACACACAGTGATCCTTGTTGAGGGGTTTTTTCCTTTTGGATTTGGATTTGAAGCCGGCAGGCAGAAGGACCACGCAGATGCGTCATTTCCACCCTCAGTCCATTCCCCTTAACCATCCTGTCCTGCTGAGATTCTCCTCCTCTCAAACTCAGTTCTGTTAGAGAAGGGAAACGGGGGAAGATGAAGCTGGAGCTGTTCTGTCTGTTTACTGTCGCTTTTTTAGCCCTGACTGAATGGCCAAACCTGAGCGAAGGAACCGCAGCACGGAACTGCACAGGTGAGTGGGATACTCTCAGTTCAGACTCATTGTACTTAATCAGCTTTGTGCAAATCTTTTAGATCTGTTTAGATGGAGTAAGAGCTGATCTTCTTTAGTGTAGTAGTGTAGCTACTTATTTCACCCCACTAGATCAAGTACTGTTTTGCATTTCAGCCAATTTGAGCCTACTACTAGGTTTTACAGACAATACAATAAAACATACATAATTACTACTAATTACTAACTTCTATTTTTTTCACCTGGGTGCTATTTGTAACAGTGTATCTTTTAATATACACCTTCCACCTGGATATATTATACCTTTAAAAAGATTCAACCCATATAATTAGTCCAGATAGTCCAGTTACATTAAGATTCTTGGTCAGATACATATCTGTTTGTGCGCACCATTAGGATTTCTGTAGACTTCTCCCACTACTTCTTCTACCATGTAGTCCATGTAACATAAAAACCTCACTACTTTACTGCTTCTGATCTGACAGTAGGGAAAATCTGTGCACAACTTCACCACAGAGCCTACAAAGCTTATATGCAATACTGGCTCTGACCCAGGAACTCCAAGACAAAAAGCTCTTATTTCATAACTTTCAGATGTAGCCGACCATGTGGTATTATTCTTCCATACTGTTTAGTATGTTATATTGGGACACTGGCAGATTATTCACCTTCAGCATGTCATCTGGTCCTGCAGCGAAGCCGGGAATTTGTCCTCGCCGGAAGTGGGGTTCAGGAATGTGTGCTGAATACTGCACTAAAGACAGCGACTGTCCCAACCAGGAGAAATGCTGCCATAACGGCTGTGGCCACGAGTGCATCAGCCCTTATACAGGTGAATCCTGAAACTCCAAAATATAAACAAATACTGTAGTTTACTGTAGATTACGAACAATAAGATTAAATGTATGGTGCTTTTTAAATTGTTTTTAGGTCCAGCTTTTGTTATTGATGGTTTTTATTTTTGAGTCAATACAAAAAAAAATTTATATTTCCAAATGTTACACAAAAATGTATGTCAGTAAGGAAAGCAGCACATTACAAACAGAGCACTTTTCAGACTAAAAACAGAATGAAGGCTGCTGGGTTTTGCATGCAAAAAAAAGAAGTAAGTGTGACAGTCAAAGTCTCCAGAAGAGCTGTGGCAGATTCTCCAAGACGCTCAGTAACACTTCAAAACTAATTTCCTTATAAACCTGCACACACAGTACCTGGGAACACTGTTTAAGAAGAAGGCACCAAATATGGACGTTCTTTAGTTTATTACCGTTTACTGCACTTTATAGTGTTTTCTTTTATGTAGAAACATCATTATTTTTGCATTACAGTAAGACTTCTGCATCATACTGTACAGTAATCAGCTGCTAAATTTTAGTGTCTTGGAGAATCTGCCACAGCTCTTCTGAAGACTGAGTGTCACACTTGCTGCTTTTTTTGCATTCAAAACCCAGCAGCCTTCAGCATGTTGTTTTGTCTAAACAGTGGTCCGTTATGAAACATGTTGCTTTCTTTACTGACATACAAACATTTCTGTGTAATTATTTGTTCCAAAAGTAACATTTTTAAATCTTTCTGTACTGACTCAATAATGCAGAACTAAAAAAAAATAACATCAATAACAAAAGGTGTACCTACAAACAACAGGGTGCCTAAGACTTTTACACAATACTGTATATCAGTGTAAGAATAAATTAATTCACATAAAAAATATGACATACAAATATGACATCCACTGCAGCTGTTCTTACACACAGGAACGTTTACACAAAGCAGATCACTAGACAAGTATTTTTGGTCCGTCTCTTACAGTGAAGCCTGGGCGATGCCCCATGCCTAAGGGGACCCCGATGTGTGCGGAGTATTGCTATCATGATGGTGAGTGTCCCGGAGAGCAGAAGTGCTGCAGGACCACGTGTGGCCATGCCTGCAGTGAACCCTGCTAATTAGATCTGGTACATAAACGGACTTTTAAACCAATAAACAGGAACCCTCTTCTGGGAGATCTACCTTTCTATTATAATCTATTCTATTCCCCCACATAAAATAAACCCCTACCATGTCAAGTTAGACAGAAGTAAGGTCCCCAAAGCCTTGATTGGTTGACACTGACAAACCTTTGTAGGAAGGTATATCACTATGAAGTGGGTTAATGACCATGGGAGTAAATCTGTACATCATTAGTTATAGTTGAGAGTGTGGGAGAAATAAATAGCCATTCTGAACTTATTAGAAACTCAGCAAGGTGATAATTTAACACTATTAGTACAACTTTTTTTATTCTGACATGTACCCATGGAATTCAATGGACATTTTCTTTTCTCCATTGATTTGTTTTCATGTTTGTACTGTGATTATTAAAAACCCCCATTGTATCTTTTGGTACATTTCAGTGTTTCAGTGCATTTTATTTCTTTAAGCACAAACGTAGCGTAGAACCGTTGGTAGCTTTAAAGTCACGTTCTAGACCCAGAACAAACTGGAACATTCATGATCTCTTTTCACATGACCTCTCCGTCTGGGTATGACGGGCGTTAGTAGGTATCTTGGCGCTAGCATCAGCGTTCAGGAATGCAAGAGACGTCTTGGCTTCGATTTAAGACCCAAACATGTGGCAACCTTTGGCAAAGAAAGGGCCTTTTGTGTCCAAAGTCTCCTAGAGCTTGGCAGCACCTCGAGAGGGCCAGACAGAGAAAATATAGCAGCATGTGAAAGTTTCTCAGGGGGAAAAAATAAGGAATATTAGGTATCAGTTTTCTGGAGAAGAAACTCTAGTAGGTAGAAAAGGAAATACCGGGTTAGCGTTCTTCTCAGTTCTTCCCTCAGTCTAGGGATTAATCATGAACTGAGACACACAAGCCAATTTTCTCAGAAAGTACACAATAACTACAGGTTAGAACCAAGCGGAAAAACTTCTGCAGAAACTTGTTTGCATGAGGTACACAGAGAAAACCCGTTCAATTTACTTTTACTAAGGACAATACAAATGTATGTTCAAGCATGTACAAAATACATCTTTATCAATTGTGTACCGTGACTCTACTAGTATGATTTTAATGATCATATATTACCAATTGTTCACATGTATGCCGTCTGCCTGGATGGATTATGCAGCAGAGTGTGCTTAAGAGCGCTGACTGGCAGTAAAAGAACTGCGCTGACTGCCAGAAACCAATCCTGGATGAACACATGGTTCTCCAACTACTTTAGTAAATAAAGGTCGATTGCTGAGCAAGTACCTCATAATTAAAAAAATTGCCACGCATCCATGTGCTCTACAAATAACCGAAGGGCCAAATTAATACATTTGAGATCCGTGTCTGGTTTACGCATACATGCATTTGTTTGCGTATCTCAGTATAGTGCAAACAGCATTCCTAATAAAGGCCCTTTTGCAAGAAGCAAGCATGCTTTGTTCTTCCAACAGAAAGCAATTTCACATCACTAACATTGGTACAATAAACTGAATGGATTTGTTTCCCCCATTGATTTTGCTTGACATCCTGTTCTCCATCCTCACTGGATTTGCAGAACAGGATGACTAATGCCTAGCTTATTCCCAAAGTACATTATTCCAAAGGGTTTCACATTTCACTCTGTCTTTCAGATGAACGGAATAAGAAACAAGCCAATACACAATGGTAATTTTTTTTTTAAATACCCAAATGTAAATGAATCCCTCTTGCCTCAAAACAAACTGAAAAAGTTCATTTTCTCCAGTGTTAACGGACTTAAAAACCACACACCCCTAACCATAGGTTCTTGGCAATGCCTTAAGTTGGAGCATTCTTCATGACGACTTCTCCTCTCAGCCATGATGTATATAAGAGGTTCTCCAACATCAAGATGTCCACCGATTTCAAGCTGCCTAGTTCATTTCACATCCTTTACAGAGGTGGTACTCCCCGTATGCGGCGGATGACGTTGGCTAGGCGCTTGGCTAGCGGTGGGCTCGGCTCCTCCACCTGGAACGTGCGGGTCAGGAGGTTGTAGAAAGAGCCGTAGGCAACAGCCACCACCGTGCAGGTGAGGCAGATGACATTATACGGCATGCTGAAATCAGGCGTGGGCAAATTAACCAGCAAAGGCTCAGTGTACACACGCACAAAGTAGCTTGACTCCTCTTTGGTATGGAAACTAGAAAATGAAAGGGGAATAAAAGTTCATTTTCTTTGTAATTGTAGTAATTTCTTTCTCTACTTTAAGAAGTCATAGATTTATATCATTAAGGCAGAACAGCATTTATATAGTCATTCATAAATCATTGAAAGAAATTTAAATGTAAATGTTTGACCTGCAATTCCTATCATATAACATATTACACATAGATGCTGTATGTAGACATACACTGAACTACCAGAAAAACTGGTATGATGCAAAATACAGAGCAACACCCCCTGTGCATGTCATTGGGTGCATCTGCCAGTGCTTATATAAAGTGAGAGACATCTATGGAAGCTTCTAGAGCCGTTTCCACCACAAGAATGACAAGTTATCACGATTTAGCGCGTGAAATGGGTCACGGCATTTCAGAGATAGAAGCAAAGTTTGGAATTTTTTAACATACGAGCACTTCAGTGGCGTACCGTGACTACAAGAAAAACTTATGACAGCAGCGTGGCCGTAAAAAGACTCTGGGAGAACATGAGCAGCGTCGGCTGGAGAGATTCGTCCCTCCAAGATCCCATGGGGGACCCTACCAAGTATTAAATGATATACCAGTTTTTCTGGTACTTCAGTGTATTTAGCCATTAAAAACAATGAATGTACTCACAAGCTGCTGAAAAGTGGGCGCTCCCAAGTGCTATTGATGTCCACGGCGACAACGCTCGGCACAAGAGCACTCAGGACAGACGATCTAGGAGAAAATTTTGGATCCAAACTCAGGATTTGTTAAGTTTATTTAAATATCACACTTTTATCCCTTAACATAAAGCCTTTATATCAAGAATCTAATCACTTTGTGAAGTTTGTTTTTATCATAGATTAAAGAACATTTATGTCTATATTCGGTTTTGGAAAAATTCTATTTCATAAGCATTCCAATTGAAAAAAAGAGAGTCCTACCCAACATAGAAACCGTGGTTTGGATCTGGAGTGTATTCCGTCCACTTTAACAGAGCTCTTTCAAACTGCACTGTGATCTCAGTGACAGAATGAGGCGGTAACTGCACCAGCATCTCGAGTAGATGAGGACGCAAGCGGTCTTTTGCAGGCTGGTAGTGAATGTAGCCTTAAAAGAAAAAATATATATATAAAAAAATCTCTAACAACTATTCATAACATCTATTAAACTTCATAAAAATAAGAATAAATGGTTGCAGTAGTGACAGAGATGCCTCCACCACCACCAATAAACAGGAAGGAAGCGATAAAAGATTATTATAAATAAATTCTGAAAGGTCATTGTGTCAGAATTTTGACCTTGCTGTGACCTTCATCCTTTTTGAATCAATTCCAAAAGTTCACCCTACAAACCATTCATTCTTGAAATATTACGCTTATGAGTATCTGGAGGGACTTACAGATGGACAATCACGCAGATTGGCATACAACTCCAAAACATAATCTCTCTACCGCTAGTGGCCGAGGCATTTACACTAAAGTAATTAAGGCTTGATAAATTATTGTGGTTCTTACCCCAATTACTGAATTGCAGTAGGGTTCAAAATGTCTAATTCTGCTAATAAAAAAAAACACAGTACTAATAAAGTTTTTTCTAATACAGTTAATTAACGTACAGGGTGTCCCAAAAGTCAACATACATAGGGAAAATACCTTATACAAAATATTCATAAATTTTTTTTTTGAAAAGTATATAAACATAAAAAAATCTTAAAAATATAATATAATATAAAATATACAAGTTTGTTCATTTTTCCTGTGTATGGAGACTTTGGGGACACCCTGTATTAACCCTGCATTACAAGCATACAAGTTTTACAACTTTAAGTGACTTTTAGTTCTTTTTCTTTTTTACTAATTATGTAATAAAACAAGCCGATGCTGAAATCTGGTGAAAACTTACTTGGTTTGTTTTCTCGCGACTTGCTGATGATAGTGAGTGTGTGAATGTAAAGTCGGAGATACCAGGGCACTGACTCCAGCAGGAGCACGGGGAAAGCTCTGTATGGATGGTTATTGTAGATTAGTGTGTGTATCTCGCCCGTCTGGAGTCCAAATCCCGCCACGTAGCGCTCTGCATGGAGCAGCGGCCGCAGCATTTCTCCTGCTAAGGTGATAAGAGCAAATAGAAAAATAGAGATTTTAAAACAACAAAATAATAAACTTTAGATTTTACCAACTCTACAAGATGGTTACTGAAAGTAAGTGAGTGAGCAATATCCTATTCAATCTGTTTTTCCAGATCAAGTAGAGAAAAAAAAACATATGGAATCACTTTGTGATTTGCATGTCTAAAACAAATACTGGGCCTAAAAGTACCAGTCTAAAGTGCAAATTAGTCTGCAGTTATAAAAGCATGCTTACAAACATAACGAGCTGTTGGACTTGGCTAACTGAAAGGAAATCTCACTCCAACAAGAGAGTTGTTAGTTGAAACAATGGAAATAATAATATAAAACTCCTTCAAGAAGGAAATGTGTCATACAGTGTGGCAAAAGATGTTAGTTGGTTTTTTTTTTTACCAGGTAGCTGTGTCTAGAATTTGGTGTAAGTATAAATAAAAAAGAAAGGTTATAAAAGGAAAACATCTGGGTAGACCAAGGAAAATGTCAAAGTGTCAGGATGGAAAATCAAAACTGCACAACAAAAAGAAATGAAAAAAACGAATGGGCGGGAACGAGAGTCAATATTTGTGACAGAACTACAAAAAATAAAATCAGCTGAATGAAATGAGATTTAAATACTGAAAAGCCAAATGAAACCTAAACATTGAACACCTAAACAGAATAAAACATTTTTACAGTCGGCTAATGAGAAGAAATCATGGAGTGTGGATGATTAGCTGAAAGTGATATTCAGTGATGAATCGCAAATCTGCACTGGCCAAGGAGATGACGCTGGAAATTTCGTCTGGTGCCTTTCTAACGAAACATATAAAGATATAAAATCTGCCTGAAAACAGCAGTCACATTTCCCCACTTATTTATGAAATGAAGCTGCATGGCAGGTAAAGGACCAGGAGAGATGGAAATCATTACCTCAACTGTCAGTGCACAGGTGTACACAGACAGTCCATCGACAGAAAAGAAGTTTGGTGGAGATGAAGCCTTTTTCAGGATGACAATGCATCTTGCCACAGAGCAAAGTGTGTTAAAGCTTTTCTTCAGGAAAGGCATATCAACTCAGCGACATGGCCAGCAAACAGTCCAGATCCCAATTCATGGTAGAAATTAATGTAAAAAAATGGTCCATGATCTGTCAAGTGCTATCAGAGAAATCTGGAAGTGGTTTGATGGAGAATATTGTTTTTATTTATGAAGCCTCAAAGAATTCAGGCTTTTAAAAGGCCAGAGGAGGAGCAACAAATTACTAACGTGATTCCATAATTCACTAACAGTGAGTCCATAATTATTTCAACACTGACTGATTCAAATCTTTGAAAAAGAATCAGTCAGAAAAAAATATGGCATTAATTAAAATAACTTTGTTTGAGGGATCACAAAGCCCGAATGCTCAGGTACAAAATTGTTGGTGTCATATCTGTGATTTTTTGAAATGCTACGAATTAAAAACAAAACAAAACTGGATGAACATCCTCCAAGTGTGTTGATTTAATAGTTTTTGGTAGTTGATGTAAATATCAGGAACTGAAAGTGGAAGTTTTGATCCATCATCATCTCATGTTTATCTTTTGACCCCAAACTCAATTGTCTAGCAAAACAGTGCATACCAAAGTATTGGCCAACAGTGATAAGCTATGGGTGTGCTTAGCTACAAAAATGCATTATGGTGCAGGTTTGTGATCCATACAGGAAGTTGCACAGTGACAGATTTGCTAAATTTCTTAATCTGGAATCTAAGACACTCAAAACACCCCTCCCCAACATTGTGCTTAATGTTAATAGGCCAGAGACGAAAGATGACTGAGGCATTCTAGGAGTTACACGCTTACCACCATCTCCTTTCCAGTGCATTAAGAGATTCAGAGAACGTAGCTGTCCAAAAGTCTCTGCTTTAGTTAGATCATATACGGCATAAGTCCTGCGATCTCCGAGAACTACAGTCGTGTTGAGGACAGGTGTGGCTGGGCTCAGGTCAAACAGCTCACCCTGTTGGATACATTAAAGCATAGAGTAAAAAAAAAAAGAGAGATTAGAGTTTATGACCGAGATTAAGTCTTTACATCTGAAGGCACTTCAGTCTCTCATCTGAGCATAAAGGACTGCAAAGACTACAGTTTGTCCACTTTTTACTCTTAAATGCTTACATGATGAACAACACTGTCAAGAAAACATGTGTTCATGTAGGGAGTATAAGTGATGGACACAGTTATACACTACATTGCCAAAATTATTTGCTCGTCTGCCTTCACACGCTTATGAACTTGAGTGACCTCCAATTCTTAATCCATAGGGTTTAATATGATGACAGTCCTTTGCAGCTATAACAGCTTCAACTCTTCTATGAAGGCTTTCCACAAGGTTTAGGAGTGTGTTTATGGGAATGTTTGACCATTCTTCCAGTAGAACATTTGTGAGGTCAGACACTGATGTTGGACAAGAAGGCCTGGCTTACAGTCTCCACTCTAATTCATCCCAAAGGTGTTCTATCGGTTTGAGGTCAGGACTCTGTGAAGGCCAGTCAAGTTCTTCCACACCAAACTCACTCATCCATGTCTTTATGGACCTTGATTTGTTGGAACAGGAAAGGACCATCCAACTGTTCCCACAAAGTTGGGAGCATGAAATTGTCCAAAATCTCTTGGTATGCTGAAGCATTAAGAGTTCCTTTCACTGGAACTAAGGAGCTGAGCCCAACTCCTGAAAAACAACCCCACACCATAATCCCCACTCCACCAAACTTTATACTTGGCACAATGCAGTCAGACCGTTCTCCTGGCAACCACCAAACCCAGACTCATCCATCAGATTGCCAGACAGAGAAGTGTGATTCGTCACTCCAGAGAACACGTCTCCACTGCTCTTGAGTCCAGTGACTGTGTGCTTTACATCACTGCATCTGAAGCTTTGCATTGCACTTGGTCATGTAAGGCTTGGATGCAGCTGCTCAGCCGTGGAAACCCATTCCATGAAGCTCTCTACACACTGTTCTTGAGCTAATCTGAAGGCCACATGAAGTTTGGAGGTCTGTAGCAATCGACTCTGCAGAAAGTTATAATACCACTGACAGGTGACTGTTGACTTGAATATTTATTAGTGAGGAAATTTCACGACTAGACTTATTGCACAGATGGCATCCTATCACGGTACCACGCTGGAATTCACTGAGCTCCTGAGAGCGACCCATTGTTTCACAAATGTGTGTAGAAGCAGTCTGCATGCCTAGGTGCTTGGTTTTATACACCTGTGGCCATGGAAGTGATTGGAACATCTGAATTCAATGATCTGGATGGGTGAGTGAATACTTTTGGCAATATAGTGTATTGCATGTGAAAAAGCTATTTAGTAATTACAGACAGTCCCACATTACAGACAGTGTGTTTTTCCCCCTAAAGCACTAGCCACCACTGGGTCGAGCATATGATCTGAAAAGAAAATGCCTGCGTGTCTTGTGACTGACAGGTAACCAAAAATAGGTGTTTTCAGTCAGACCTGCAAGGACATCTATTTCACTTTATCGCTTTATTGAGTCAATCATCTGAAAGGGAACTACAGAGAATTCCTGCCCAGTATTTTAACACAGGGTTGGGCAATACGACAAATATGATTGTAAAAGACATATTCAAACAAATATTTTGTACTGCTGAGTTTTTCCTCAGTTTGAACAGATAAAAATGCAGGGCACTACCATATTTAAAGAGGTACTGATGGTTGGCAACAATGACTCTCATTGGTCTATCTTTTTTTTTTTTTTTTTAAGAAATATGTTATGATATCATCCATCCGAAAAAAAAGCCCATCATTAAAACTTTCATAGTGTGTTTTCTTTTCCCCCCAGACAGAACCAGAGCAGAGCCCTCACCACATTCATGTGCAGTGGAAAAAATGAACGGCAGCTTAATCAAAAATGGATGTGGGCTCTGGTGTAATTTTCCGGAGCTCCGAAGCCTTGTGAGAAATTGCTGTATAGTACAGTGCGTGCTTAAATAAACTGGAACAGCATTCCGTGTTCCTAAAAGATAAAAAAAAAACAAAAAACAAAAAAAAAAACACCCTGCTATAGTCTCTCAACTTCAGCATGCCAGACGTTTAGAACGTTAACCAGGAGGTTCTTTCAGGAAGAACAGCATACTCCCTACATGAACACATATCAGAATATCACTTTAAAACACAGCCAGAAAAGCTAAAACGTTACCTCAGGGTTGTCGGTGACATCCACATAGATTTTGCTCGAAGATGCTAGAGGACAAGCTTCAGTCACAGTGCGAGAGAACATCTTGAAAAGGGACCAATCTGTTTTATAAAATAAGTATACAAGTATGTACAAGTTATTCTATATTCTCTCATTTTGCTGCATATGTAATTGTAAATGCTCAAAAAAGAAAGGGATGCTACTCTTACCCTTTTTGCCCTGGCCAGAGGTGTAGAGATCAAACACCACACTGAGGGTCTGTCTTAATTCCCATGCTGTGTCTGAACACTGCCTATCCTGAATAAAGAATTTTTATAATAATAGTTACTTTCACCTATCAGGAAACTGCTACCCACCGAACTTCACTTCAAAACTCATTTCTGAACATCTTAGAAGTCTTATACAAAGAAATATGTTAATGCCACTTTATATTTTAATGACACTTATTCATCAACCTGATTCCTGAGAACATTGTAATGTAGTCGGCCATCGGATAAACTAAACAGCTGAAATAAATACACTAAAATCATGTATTTATCATCATATCTTCACTGCATTGCCTGACACACACACACACACACACACACACACACGCACACACACACGCACACGCACACGCACACGCACACGCACACGCACACTTACCAAAGTTGCAAATAATGACATCCAGTATTTATAATGGGCTCCCACATTTTGTAGAAGATTAATATATTGCATTTATTATAATGTTTAAAAGTTATTAGACCTGCATTTTATGTGCTCTACCAATAGATGGATAGAATTAAAATAAATGTTGTCATGAATACGCATCTCTGCTTTTCACGAGAATTCAATTCATCTGCTTTTTAATTTTGTACATTGCGTACATTTAGGGATATAGAACCCTAAAAGACCAACAAGTTGCTGTACAGGAGAGTGTTGCCATGTACTGTAGTTGTTGGCGATGCATCGAGACGGTCTCAGCGATGGAGATGTACACGACTAAGGGATGCATTTTAGCAGGTCTTGATGGCAGTACTGTACATACTGTAGCTGTAATATGTTTTAAAGTATAGGCTGGTGCCAGAGAAAACGCCAGAGCCAGCCACTGGATCAAGCGTTATACCAGGTCTGCCTGGAAAGTAACGAGAATGAAATTCCCACGCTCCGTAGGGCTTACGCATGGGGACGCGTTTTAATCTTGGGGAACAAGAAGAAATCACACAGAGCCAAGCTGGGGCTATAGGGTTGATATGGAAGGATGGATTTTTTTTTTTTTTTTTTGCCAAAAATTCTCTCACATACAGTGAAGTGCCATTCGGTGTGCTGTCATGATGGACGATCCATGAAGAGGCGATCAGACGGTGTACACGCAAAACCTTCTTCCTCAAACATCCCACATCCCCAAGGTAAAATGTTCTGTTTACTGTTTGGACTTCTGGTACAAATTTTCATTCTCGTTAAATTCCGGACAGACCTCGTATGTTTCTAGAAAAAACTTTTTAAAAGAGATTAAAAGAGGTCATACCTTACAGATGGGTCTGATATGCAGAGCCTGTGAGTGAAAACTGCTGTGGAAAAGCTTCTCTGACTTCATCAGCACTGCTAGTCCAGCCTGCACACAGAAAAGAAGGCTGCATTAACTGCCCTGCTATGTTGAGCAATGCTCCCTCTAAATGTTATTCCTGCTGAACAAAACGTATTTCTACTGGATACAGGCTTCTGCCATTTGAGTAGAAATACCCCATGAACTGCACAGATGCTGCACAGATGGAAAACCGGCAAAGTATCAGCAATGCCGATATGCTAAGAGACTTAACGGGCGACTGTCAGATAAAACAACACAATGGGCTGAACTATATAAAGCATAACAGTATAAACTAAGCTATAAATGTATAAACTATACATAAACTATAGAAGATTATATATAGTAGAGCCTACAGTACATGGTGTAAATCGAAGTTTATGTAATTCTAATGTAATTCTTATGTAATTCTAAAATAGTTGTGCATCATAATATTTAACTCAATGGACCAAATGTATGCCGGATATCGTGTGCTCATTATTAAACTTTCACAAATTTGTCAGAATAATGTTAATATCAGACAGTATCAACAAAAAGCATCAGCTATACTGCAATATAAAATCTACTTCATCACTGTAATACACACTATATGGCCAAAAGTATGTGGACAACTGATCATCACAACCACATCTGGTTACTGAATATCCCAAAACCTCAGGCATTGAAAATGAAATTGGTCCGCTCTTTGATGCTAGAAAAGCCTCTGCAATGCATTTCCAATAGATCTTGGAACACAGCTTATGGGGATCGGTTAGCCTTCAGCCACAAGAGCATTAGTGAGTTCAGGCACTGACATCAGGTTAGAAGATCTGGATATGAAGGTCAATATTGTAATACTCAGCATCCAATTTGCATTAATGCAATCTAAGACTATAAATAAGTGACATGTCTTATGAACCTTGTTACAGACTTGCTTCTAACAGACTTCTGAAATGACCTGAATGAAAGAAAACCTACTGGATTACATATATTAATAACAATAAAACGTCACCTTGGAGCCACAAGGAAGAAGCTTCTTCCATGGGGTCAGGTTCTCCGTACAGACAATTTCCCGTGGCAATGTGGCATAACGCAGGAAACGATGATTGGTCACTGCACAAAAAAAAAAGCACCAATTTGTAAAAGGGTGAAAAATCATACCAGTTTAAAAATACTGAAAGACTTACTCATACCATTTCCCAGTCCCAGGGGCTTGAAAGAGGCACTCGGCTCTACCGTGTTGGTCGAGTCAATAAAATTTAAAGAAGCACAGAAGATGCCTGACAGAACATTGGTGAGTTCCTTCCAGTTCTCATCAACACTGAAAAACCAAACATAGCTTATTTTCAGTCAAAACAATTTTAGCACTGCTGTTTTAATAATTATCTTCAAACTGAAGCTTTAACAGCCTACAGCTGTAGTCATAACTCATGGACATGAGTGGCATAGATGGTAATATTGGGCTTTTAGCAATTTCTTTAAACTGTTTAAAGTTCCAAAAAGTCTTTTAACTCGCCAAGGCCATGGCCTCTTAACATCCTGTTAGTGATTGTGACTGACTACAGCTGGTAGCATCTCTGTGCCCACATCAAAACAACACAGCACTTCGACAGCACTCATTGGATTCACCAACACACAGTACAATGGGAAAGCCCAAGAAGCTCACTGAAGATCTTAGAAAGATGATCAAAGATTTACACAAGTCAGGAATGTCTCTTGGAGCCATTTTTAAACAACTGCAGACTCCAAGATCATCTGTTCAAACAACTGTGTGTAAGTACAAGTTATTGGGATGTGTAGTCACTTCTGGAAGAAGACCCAAACTATCACCCTCAGCTGAGAGAAAACTGGTTCAGGTGGTCAGGAAAACCCAAGAACCACCAAGGCACAGGCCTACCATGAACTAGAAGCTGCTGGAACACCAGTGTTACTGTTTACTCTCAAGCAAGTTTTACATCACCATGGACTGAGAGGCTGCCATCCAAGAAAGAGCCCCTCCACCAAAATCAACACTTTCATACTTAACTACAGTTTGCAGCTGAACACATGACCTTCTGGAGGAATGTTTTATGGTCAGATGAGACAAAGATTGAGTTGTTTGTCTACAGTGACCAGAGGTATGTTTGGAGGAGTAAATGTGAGGCAGTCAACCCTAAGTACACTGTACAAACTGTAAAGCATGGTGGTGGTAGCATCATGCTTGTGCTGCCAGTGGAACTGCTACCTTGCACAAAGTGTATAGAATAATGAAGAATGAAGTCTACTGCTAAATTCTTCAGAATAAGCTCAAACCATAACCTAGATGGTTGAAACTTAACAATGACACCAAATACACATCAAAGCTGGTTGTGGAATGGATAAAGCTGGCTAATGTTAAGCTTTTGGGTTGACCTTCCCAAAGTATTGCCCTCAACCTTTAAAAAAAACATGTACTGTGCTTAAAAGTCAGCAAATTTAAGTTAACTACCAATTCTGAAGAAGAACGGCCAAATTTCAAACCAGAATTCTGCCAGAAACTTGTGGATGGTTAACAAAAACAGCTGGGTCAAAGTGCAATCACTAGAGGACATTTAACCAAAAAGTCATGCTGTATGTATATTTTTGACCCTGTGTGAAACTTTATTTCCCTTCTCGCCAGAATAACTTCAGCATTACAGAGATGTGCTCCTGCTACCCATTAAATAGTTACACCATTTCAAAATCTGTATACCAAATTAGGAATCAGGTTAATAATGCCTTAAAACCAAAAAGCACCGAACATCATCTGGAATGTCCGTTACGTATATCTACATACTCCACCACGGTGTTGTGGAACCAAACCCAGAGCTCAGCTCCAGGAGGAGCGGGAATGAACGGCTGCCCCCACTGCATGGTCCGCCAGTAGCCCTGCGTGAAGGAGATGTGCAGCTCTCGTACCGAGTATTTAGACAGCACCTGGCCCAGGGACTTTGGGAACAGACGGTAGTGGGACACTACAGGGAAGTCGAGGAAAAAGAAAGCAGGAAATCACTTTATAATGACAGCTCTGGGAATACACACTGAGTATTGCATTTGGGTTGCATGTTTGTTAAACCTGGTGAATTTTCCTTGTGCTTTTAAGTTGCTAATAATTTGTGACATTATTATAAGGATATATAAATATACAGTATTAAGGCAGGTCAATGCTTGTAGCTCAGTCTGGTCAGTTATACTAAGCAAATGATTGGTTGAAAAAACATCTGATGTTGAAAGTTATTCTAGAGGGTGGTAACTGAAGACAGACAGTTATAAAGAACAACCTAAGAATCTAAGAACAACCTTTCTTTCCTTCTTGTACCAAATCTGCATCTAGTTGTGTGCGAAACTGGAAGCTCGCATAGATGTCTCCTGAATGGAGGGGCCGAATCACCAGCTCCTCTTGAAAGTGGTCTTTAGCGGGAGGTGGCCTGAAAGATTTGCTGTCTCCAGGAGAATTATTCATCCCAGCGTTGTTGTCTTCATGTGCATGGTTCATCCCGATGTCTGTCGACTGCCACTGCTGCTCATCAGCCTGCGCATCCTCGTTGCTGCTTTCTATAACGCCGGGACTCGTGCTCTGATCGACTTCCTTGTCTCTAACTGACTCGTCACAATTACAAGTGAGGATTAGACTGAGAAAATGTAAAATAAACACTGCAACCCAAGCCCATTTGAGCGCCGCCATTTTTTGCTTCCTTCAGCGGCGCTTCCTTATTGCAGTTTTCTGAGCTGACCAATGACAGGAGAGTGTCTTTTTCCGTTCAGTACGGCGCAGTGCTGCGCAGAAAGCTGGCCTGCTGAGAAACTAAGTACACACGTATGCTAGTGCATCTCACAAAATTAGAACATAGTGGAAAAAATCATTTAATTTCATTTAATCATTTAATTGTTCATCATTTAATTTGAAACGGGTAAACTGTCATATATTTTATGTTCATTGCACGCCAATAGACATATTTCAAACATTTTTTTATCATTATGGCTTGTAGTTCATAAAAAGCAGAAACCCAGTATCTCAGATGATTAGAATATTTCTTTTGTGAACAGCCAGCCTTTTCAGCAATGACATTGTGTGGCCTTGTGGAGGGAGTTGATGATCGTCTTCTCCACAACTGTCGAGTCAGCAGTCTTCCCCATGACTGTGGTTGCGTGTGCTGAACTACATGGAGAGATA
>JAOVVG010000018.1:12635833-12648054 GCA_028566375.1 Leptodoras nelsoni
ACCCTGTAGATGTAAAGTCAGAGACAGTAGCTCATCTGTTGTTGCACAGTTTGTGTTAGTCATCCTCTAATCCTTCACCAGTGCTCACAGGATGATGCCTACAGGATGCTGGGGACCGGACAATTTTGGTTAGTGGACTACTTTCAGTCCAGCAGCGACACTGAGGTACAGCACTGCTGTGTCTGATCCACTCACACCAGTACAACACACACTAACACACTAACTAACATCAGTGTCACTGCAGTGCTGAGAATGATCCACCACCCAAATAGTACCTGATCTGTGCTGGTCCTTTAGGGGACCTATCCATTAGAGAACAGAGTAAAGGGGACTAACAAAGTTTGTAGAGAAACAAGATGGACTACAGTCTGTAATTGTAGAACTAAAAAGTGCAGCTATATGGTAAGTGGAACTGAAAAAATGGACAATGAGTGTAGAGAAAAGGAGGTATTCATAATGTTATAACTGATCAGTGTATACTTTGTATAAACTTACTGACTGTAGCCTATCTGTAGTTATGAACAATATATTAGCTCTCTCCGGGCATGTCCTGCTAGGTGTGTTTTATAAAGTGCCTGGAGGCTTTTTAAAACTTCACAATGGTGCTTGCCTCTTGTACCAAACTACAGACTGTTCTGTCTCTACCACTGAATTGCTTCATTCAGATGAGCCGTCATAATAAATAAAAGCAAGGTATATATATAAATAAATTGCCACTTTTTATATATGAGTGTGTCTATAGGATTATATTACAGCTGACAGTTTTGCATGATTCATGGTCCTGAATAAGTTACTCTTCACATATAAAAACCCAATTTCTAGAAAAGCTGGGGCATGTTCTTAAAATGCAATAAAAACTGAAATCTGTCATTTGTTAATTCACTTGAACCTTTATTTAGCAGACAAAAAGATACAGGAAAGATTTTCCGGGCTTTCAATCACAAACTTCTCTTTGTTAAAGCTAAACAAATTTATAAATTGATGCCTGCAGCAAACTAAAAAAAATGTTGGGACAGAGGGATGTTTACCACTGGGGCACATCACCTTTTCTTTTAATTATACTTTTTGATCATTTGGGAATTGAAGATACTAATTGTTGCAAGTGGAATTTCTGCCCATTCTTGCTGTAAGACTTGAGCTGCTCAACAGTCAGCGGTCACTGTTGCCTGATTTTCCTTTTCATGATGCGCCATATATTTTCAATAGGGGACAGATCTGGACTGCAGCCAGGCCAGTCAAGCCATGCTGTTGTAACTCATGCAGAATGAGGCCTGCCTTCGTCCTGCTGAAACAGACAGGAGTTCTTTGGAAAAGTTATTGTCCTGATGGCAGCATATGTTTCTCCAACATACCAATATAAGCCTCTGCATCAATGCCACCTTCACATATATGCAGATGGCATGGGCATACCCAGAGAACTCACTGGTGTCCATCACAGTAGCATGACAGGTTCTCAAATAATACCGCCTGAGGGCTCAATGTTCACACACATTCAGCAGTGGTTTCTGCCCTTTACCTTTATACACTAAGATGTCCCCTGACTCCCTGAATCTTTTCATGATATTATCAGATGTAGATGGTGTAAGTTTGGTACAAAGTGATGAACCACAACCCATACTTTTTTGCAAAGACTAAGCCTTTGGTGGATGCTCCTTTTATACTTATCTTGATGACTTGTTACTAGTTAAACTTGTGGAACCTTCCAGTGTTATTTGTAGAACCTTTTCAGTCTTATTTTGCCTCTGTCCCAACCTTTTTTTTTGAGTGTGTTGTAGCCATCAATTTTTAAATTTGTCTCTATTTAACAAATAGAATTAAGTTCATCATTTAAAATACTGAAAATATTTTCTTTGTCCTTTTGTCTGTTAAATAAAGCCTCAAGTGAATGAACAAATTACAGATTTCAGTATTTATTGCATTTTTAGAAATTGTTCCAACTTTTCTGGAAATGGGGTTGTGTAATTGTTGCTGAATATGCACATGTTGAAGCATTAATTAGTGTGACTAATTTACATATGTCTGTGTGTGTGTGTGTAGATGTGGCCTTGGCCAGTGGCCTCCACTCACTGAATATCAGCTCTCCCATTCAGAGTGTTTCGGACGCGGAGCTCCGGCTGCCTGGCTCACACGGGCCAATCCTCAGCATCAGCAGCATGGAGTATCTCAGCTCAGAACATGAGCATGTGCCTGCTGGTGAGGGCCATTCACAGCACATCCTAACCCATAACTCTGCCTTACAACAGTGTGGCAATATATGACTTTAATTGGGAATCCTGAAAAAAGAAATAGGTTAAAAAATATATAACATTTTAGTATAACTTTATAACTTGTGTATAAAGCTAAACTCTTAAAATGCACTTAATATGCCTATACATTTAAAAACCTAAAATAATCTGAAACTAGTTTATAATAAAGGTAGCATGGAAAAGACAATGGTCATATGATTTTGAAGACATTTTTCAAATTTCAGATGCTTGCAATTTTCAGATTTGAAGAAGTTTTGGAGATACCTTTTCAAGTCTCTAATTGTAGGTCCAGTCATTGCAATTACATCTGTCACTGAAAACCTTTATAAACACATTTTTGTATCTAGGCAAATTATTTATTACAAGCTCCACACTAAATCAATAGGTGGCAATATTTACTTACTTTTGTTTACTACTAATGTATGCTGCCATTAGTGTGGGTTTATTGAGCATCACCAGATATTGCCTTCTTGCCATCAGTTCTTGATTCCATAGAAGATGGTGCAACAACAGAAGAGCCTAACGGCACTGAGGAAGAGGAGGAGGAAGAGGAGGAGGAAGAGCCCATTCCAGTAGACAATGATGAGGGTATAGATGCTAATACAGAGGAAAGAGAGGAAGACGAAGATGAAGTGCCTCAAAGACAGTCTCCTCTGAGCAATCATTGCATGCAGGTCGCTCAGCTTAACGCTGAGCAAGGTGAGTTGGGTCACATCAGTATAGTTTACAATTTAGAGAACTATTTAGAGAGCTCAAACTGTTGCATATTTTTCTTTAGATCCTGCTAGCTTCAGTCTCACTGCAGTGCCTCAGCCCAACTCATTTCTCCCTAAAGATGTGCCCAGAGTCCCAGAAGGCCCTAGTCCTGTACTTCTCAGAGGGCCTTTTTCCAATACAGTGAGTTCACCTCATGTAGGAACCCTGCATCCTCCTCTGCCCCCTTGCAGTATCATTGAGGAACTGCACCGTGCCCTGGCAACGAAGCTTCGGCAAGACAAGTGAGTGAGTCTAGTTACCTCTGTAGTGGCAGACGTGGGACAAGAGAGCAGCAGTCAGAACGCAATAGCAATTATTGATTTCACTATATGAAGATCTTGTCTTGGTGTTTAAGAACTTACTTGAAAAGTCTTACTCGTCCAAGAAGCCGGGTTGAGGAGATGTGGTTCTGATGATGCTTATTTGGATTTAGGATGCTTATTCTTAAAGCTAAAGAAGGGAAAAGGCAAGGTGAAGGAAGCTAGTAAAGCATAAACATATGATAAGCTGTATCATAAAGGTATATCATAAACTGTATATTTATATATCTATCTGTTTCCTGCAGTATGGAGCGAGAGCTGAGTGGGGAAGTGGAAAGCAGGAAGGAGGCAGAGGAGAATAAAGAGAACATGAGACAAAGTAACTGCTTCACCGACGCCTCAGGAATCATATACGACATCGACAGCTGGAACGAGTCTGTCATTTCTGGTAAATATAAAAAAAAATACAGTATATTAATATCCATGAAGATATCATAAAAAAGCATGGGGTATTTTTTTTGTACAGATGTACTACTTTTTGTGTCATGGATATAACAATATTTCTATAGTTTCGGAGCATGTATATTCTCTTATCACAAAAATGCACTTATATTAAAGGTAGGGTATGCAATTTTGTCCCTAGAAGCTAGAGTAATTTTTGAAATACTTTTTACATCCCACCACAATCAATAAATGAAGGTCTGACACACTAAAATAAATTGTTATGTGTAGCATTCGCACCACTGTAAAGTCTTTCCATTGTGTCCAAATGAAATGATTGTATGGCCTACTGCCTGTCTGCCTACACACCTATCTTTGTGCACTGTGCTCATGACCAGCGGTGGCAGAAGTATTCAGATCCTTTCCTTAAGTAAAAGTATTAGTACAGCAATATAACAATATTCCATTACAAGTCCTGGATGATCCTTCTTAAGGAAGAGCACATACATTTAACAGCAAAATGAGAGGTGGAGCTTGTGGGAACCATTTTATACAGGGTGAGAATTGTCAGATATGCAATATCTCTTGTGGTTCCAAAGTTATCAAGACAGAAAGTTGCAACAACAACTGGGAACATTGCCTGTGATGCACAGCTATTTGATGCTGTCCCTGGTGCTGAACGATTGGATCCTTTGCCTCCAGCTCTGTGTTCTAATTAAAAAATGTTTGTGGGGTCCAGCGTGTGCGTCGGCTCCGTTTGCTATATTCATGGCTTACTATGATGCACAAGTTTGGCATTCACCATTTTGCTGACTCAGACAGAGACTTTTTTTTTTACAAGATGTTCAGCAGGCTCAAATTAGAAAGAGGTAGATGCACTAAAATGCCTGAAGCTTACAGACAAGTTCACCCATCCCAATTAAAGTTTAATGGCTAATTAGTGAAATATAGATTTTTTTTAATGAAGCACACAATGAAGGCTAATGTAGTCATATATTTGTCCATAGTCTGTCGTTGAGTAATGGATGTAATGGAACTTGGGATGCCGAAGAGTATGCATATAGTGAATTTTTCTAAATGTCGATGTTAAGTTTTCTGTCCAGAGACATTCACTGAATATTTCTGGAAGAAATCTCAGTTGGAAGTACTCTGCTTTTCATTTCCTCAGGTGTATACGTGTGAGAGAGAGAGGATGGTGAGTGAATGTCTGTTTATTGCAGCTATAACAGGCGAGAACAGGAGGTACTCTCAGTGCTGCTATTACAGGTGTTTTCTTATGTGAATGAGATATGAGCTGGTTGCAATGACAGTGAAATGCTACACTCTTCTCTCTACACTCTCTCTCATGGATGTGTCCTACCAACAGCGCACATTCAGGTGTTTTTGGAGGTGTAGTTTTGGCCTTTCAAAATCAAGCTACTCTTGCTAGTTTCTCCAAAATTGCATACCCTAGCGTTAATATAGAGGCTCATATTGGATGCGTGCTTTTAATCGGAACCACTCGATAAATACATATGTTCACTTTTGTGTAGGTTTCATCAACTTGGGGTTACAAGAAGCAGCTTTACGTGCTGTTTTGTTTGGCTATGTTTGTGTACAGGTACACTTCCACGGCGGATGAGAAAGGAGCTGCTGGCTGTGAAGCTGCGGAATCGGCCCAGCAAACAGGAGCTGGAAGACAGGAACATCTTCCCAGTGCGCAGTGACCAAGAGAGACAAGAAATCCGCCAGCAGATCGAAATGAAGCTCGCCAAGTAAGCATTCACTACTCTGGCCCCCGGTAAAAATGGAGTAGTTTAAACGGAAAAAAATTCAAACCACAGTGTGACAAAAAATAAATAAATGGTAAAAAGATTATGACACATTATGTCAAAAAATGTGTTCTTGTTAGTTATGTCAAAATAAAAGGTTAATAAATCACAAAATGATGACCGTCACCTCACAGCAGGAAGGTCCTTTGTTCGATCCCCGGGTGGGGTGGTCTAGGTCCTTTCTTTGTGGAGTCTGCATGTCCTCCCCGTGTCCGCGTGGGTTTACTCCGTGTACTCCGGTTTCCTCCCACAGTCCAAAGACATGCACGTTAGGTTGATTGGCGTCTCTAAAGTGGACCTAGTGTGTGAGTGTGTGCCCTACGACGTATTGGCGCCCTGTCTAGAGTTGTTCCTGCCTTGAGCCCTATGCTGCCGGCTAGGCACTGGCTCTCTCATGACCCTGAAAAGGAATAAGCGGTCAAGAAAATGAATGAAATGAAAAATGGTATTTGATGAGACATCTAATTTGATGTAAACAGTATAGCTTGGGATCGTAGATTAGACAATTATACAATTGTTCACCTACACCAGTTGATCGTCTGCTTCATCTTTTCATCAGATTCATTTCGGAATATTAGATTAAGTTGTCTTTTAAAGCAAAAGGTCAGCAGGTATATGAGGTACAATCTGTATCTTCTATCAGACTTATCACCGGCTGATCCTGAGTCCAGTATATTTCTGGAACTGCTTGTGTACATAATTGACTCGTGTACTTATTTATTTTTTTGACATAATGAACAGTTCAGACATTAACTTAAAACACATGAACCAAGTCGGATGATGGTCTGATACAGTGTTTACAAGGATAACCAATACACCATCTGGTGAACATTGTACCTCAATTATTATATTATTATTTGTCTGTACCATGAGCCAAATGTCACACAGATACACTATGTCCTTATTGTATACTTACACCGATCAAGCATAACCTCCTTTTATTATATAACTTCTAAACAACATCAGTAATCACTAATAACAATGACCCTTTACCTCTAAAAATGCATCACTAATCTCTGTTACAGTTTTATAAGCAAATTGGCTGGTAATTTTTTCTAAAAGCTCTCGGAGACGTTTCACTGCTTCGTGATAAATGAGGATTAAAAAAAGGTTAACAGACCACAGATTGGTAATGTATATATGAGACAGATAAAAAGAAGGATGGCAGTTTCATATTCATCAACAAAGACATTATCCTCTGCCCTTCCATGTTTGGAGATGGGTGCAAAATGATGAAATGACCCTCGATAATGACCCTTGAATCAGCATCAAAAGCAAACCCTTCAGTGGCAAACAAGACCAAAGAACAACTCAGCCTTACTATTTATAGTCTTGCAGTTTCTGCACTCCCGCAGGAGTAAGACGTGCCTGTTATTTTTAGAGTTCACACAGATAATAATAGTGCATTACACTGCACCAGGCCTCATCCATATTAAATTTGGATACTAGTGGAATACAAAGCCACAGGCTCAAAGATGTTATGCTTTTACTAGGTTTGGGAAAAAAAAGAAGTTTAGTTTGAGGTGGACGGCAGAGGGCTTTGGACGGTGCTGGCAACCTTTTATTGATTATTTTAAACATTTGAAGGATCTCAATGAAGACGATCTGAATGTTTTTTACTTTTCCCATTTTTCTTTCCCTCTATATTTACAAATGGGGTAGGGTAGGGTGGGAGTCGATAGTTCATTTTCAGTGTAATGTGTTTCTTTTGGGTTTTCCTAAATTGTGTTGTGTTGTTTGGAAAATGTATATAAAGAAATAATAAGAAGCAGAATACAAAGCCACACAGTGAGCCAGTCTATTGCTCAAGGTAAACTGTCATCCAAAGTCAAAGACATCAAGTTATTAAATTAATTAATTAAGTAATTAAATTGGATATCACTGGTATTTAATCTAGACTTTCAGAGTACTTCATTATCTTTAAAAATCTAAATGATTTTTGGATTTGCAAAATCCATCAACTGGCACCTTTATTTATTCATTCATTTCAGTAACCACCTTATACTGAGCCAGGTTGTAGTCAATCCAGAGCTAATCCGAACAACGACTTGCATTTTATCTCACTTACACAACTGAGCAGTTGAGGGTTAAGGGCCTTGCTCAGGGGCCCAACAGTGGCTGTGGTGGGATTTGAACTCACGACCAGTAGTCCAACGTCTTAACCACTGAGCTACACTGCCCCTCAGTGAAGCCCAATGTGGGACACGTCGTCAGGCCGTCACAGGCACATAAACACAAGTTAATGGTATTTAGTTTATAAATTGTCCACCAGACCTAACAGTTGCTAGCAGAATGCATATCAGCCGACAAATCCAGTTTTAGACAGCGTTTCAAAAGCACAGGACTTTGATCCATAGATGTAACATACAAGGAAAATATAGAACAATGAGAAAATACGGTAGAAGCCACAAGCCAACCATTCCTCAGGCTATATTAGGGTTATGTGAAAATCTTTTTCACTGTAAGACGTTGTGACCATGGACACTTGAAGCTTTGTAGTCAGAAACTCATAAAAGTTTATGGTTCCGAAAGAAATCACATACATGAAGTCTCTTTAAAAGCACTACAGAGTTGCTTCTTGACAAGAACAGAGTGTTCCAGATGTCCGTTTCATCCCTTAGAGTGTGGTGGGAAATGACACAGGTCAATATAAGGTCAGCTTCCAGGGCCCCATCAAGAGTGAATCTCAAATTTACTTCATGAAATATTAATGCTGTTGCATCTGTGCATTTGTGGAAATCCCCAGCAAAACCTACAGACGTCGAGAAGACTGTTTATT
The DNA here is from genome assembly GCA_028566375.1 of Leptodoras nelsoni. Taxonomy (NCBI): domain Eukaryota; kingdom Metazoa; phylum Chordata; class Actinopteri; order Siluriformes; family Doradidae; genus Leptodoras; species Leptodoras nelsoni. Next base: position 12,644,127 of record JAOVVG010000018.1, read on the forward strand.
CAGTGGCGATGCTGTCTGATATCATAGATGGAATTGAAAGTAGCATCTTTTCTCTGGCTGTAGATTAAAAAAAATCTTTGTGGCTATTTTTATATCATGCCATATAATCTTTTACAGACTTTTATTGTATATAATTCTGTTTCTAGCATAGGCACAGTTAAATCCTAATTTGTCCTATATTACATTTATTTATTTATTAAAAAACAGTCTTCTAAAGGACAAACTCTGCCTCTACCCCTAAATGGACATCAAATGGGTAGCAGTGTAGCTCTGGAAGATCCAGTTAAAAGAGGCTCTGCATTGACGTGTGCTTCTGTAAAGCACAACACGCACTTTGAAACATCTATCCTGTATTCTAGCATCGTTTCCTTACACCATATATGAACGACATCTCGGTTATCGGGTTTTGCCGGCAAGGCAGACAGACATTGGGCTTCGCTGACACTTTAAATGCAGCTTCCATGCTGAAAACCCGTCATTTGTGGATCCAAAACGTATAATTTTTGCATTCACAGGAACTCTCGTTAAAGTTATGTGATTTCGGTTCTTTTCCGCAGGAGACTCAGTCAACGGCCGGCCATTGAGGAGCTCGAGAGCCGAAACATCTTAAAACGTGAGTATTTTTAAATAGGGTTAAAGTGTATGTAAAAAAATCAAGCGTAAAAGCCTGGTTGTTTTATCATCATAGGTATAGAGAATCCTGTATTATTTGCTTACGAGGATTAACAAATTGAGCGTTTAATGTAAAGTTATTCGCAAGTAACAAAGTAGTCAGGTGATAACAGTCTGAGCCTTGTGTTTATACTGTTCAGCAGAACCTTGTGTTCCTTTTGCAGCCTCTGTGTGTTGATCCGTGTGTCACTACGCCATATATCATTGCTAATCTGATTCTCTGCAGAGCGGAATGACCAGACAGAGCAAGAGGAGAGGAGAGAAATAAAACAGAGACTAAACAGAAAGGTATGACATCCTCCAAACATTACTTATCTATTTAACACAAGCCCCCCATGACGAGCTATATATGCTGTACCCTAAGACACCAGTGACCGTGAATCCTTTTTACTTCAGTTTGGAAGTTCTCATTGCCAGAAAAATCACTCACTGCTACTGAGCATGTCTCCACACGGACGGCCTAGAGATCATCATGACGGACAGCTTAAAGATACTCTTAGAAACCAATTTGAATTTGGTTTTGCAGCTGATACAACCAGACTTCTCCTCCCCTGATGGCTAGGACTAATCGCCATGACCAGTTCCGCACTCCATCAGTCAAATCTCCATCAGTGAACAGTTTATAACGTCAAAAAAGACGCCATGTTGAAACTTTAATGAACATACTGATTACAATCGCACTTTTTTTCTTTTACTACATAGCACAGTTATTTATTTGGTGTCACCCAAATGAGTTCCCTTTTGAGTCTGGCTCTGAAGGTTTCTTCCTCACCACCGTCGCCCCCGGTTTGCTTATTAGGGATAACATTTAAGGATAAAATTTATATAAGTTAAACGTTAGGTATGGATTTGATGTCTTTGTTAAAGCTGCTTTGGGACAATGTGCATTGTTAAAAGTGCTTTAGGAATAAAATTTATTGGACTGAACTGATAACAAAAAAATACACAAATGTCCACATAAAAAAAATTATTTAAATGTTTTTGTGTAGATTCAGTCAATTCTGTTTCTGCAGCCCAAATTAGGAAACTACAAGTGCTCTTGTAAAACAAATGCTTGGATGTTAGTTGAGGAAAATATACAATTTGTTTCTTCTTTTTGATTTTTAGCTCAACCAGCGGCCAACAGTCGACGAACTGAGGGAGAGAAAGATCCTGATCCGCTTTAGCGACTACGTAGAGGTTGCTAAAGCCCAGGATTATGACAGGAGAGCGGACAAACCCTGGACTAGACTGTCTGCAGCCGACAAGGTTAGTGACAACAAGCAGCCGGCTAGTGCTTCTGAAGGTCGACAGTCAGATTCATCTTTTCCACAATGTACATTGAATTTTCAAAATAAACAAGCAGCTTAAAGACTACTATTGGGATGCACCAGGCTTCTTTTGTCATCTTGCAGGCTGCCATCCGGAAAGAGCTGAACGAGTTCAAAAGCACGGAGATGGAGGTACATGCATCAAGCAAGCACTTAACAAGGTCAGTGTTCAAGGTGGGGTCCATACTATTTATAGCTCTGTGAGCACTACTGAACACAAGATACATACAAGAGTCTCATGCAACTTGGACCTTGACATGAGATGTATGTATGTGACCACAATTAGCACATGGCTGGCTCTGATCTTGCTCATTCATGCTTCGTGGGTTCATTCATAATGGGAACAATTTAATATTAGCAGTGCTTAGATTTAAATGTCAGATATAAAACCCTGGGATTTCTGACTGTGAGGACCCTTAAAGTTTCCACATAGAACCCTACAACAGGGAAAAATAGATCCCTGATTTTGATAGTGGCATGATTGTTGGTGCTGGATGGAAAATGCTGGTCTGAGCATTTCTAGAACTGCTGATGTCCTGGGATTTTCACACACAGCAGTGTCTAGAGCAGTGATCTCATGTTTTGCTTCTTGATGTTGCACATCAAGTCATGACCCAACACTACACTAACAGTAGTAGTCATTTTATATAATAAGGTTATTAGTATTACTAATAATTATCCATTATGTAGGATATTATGTAAAATAATTTGAAATAAAGTAACTTAATTATTGAGGAAAGATCAGTTTATTAAAGGCACTGCATATGCAAAATTAATTATGATAATTATGAGCATAATATGAAAATTGGCTGCTATATAAATGCAATTTCCTTACCCATAACAAATATAACACACACTAACCCAAATACTGAATTATAAATTGTACATTCAAACTGAAAAAATTTATGCTCCTATGCTATTTTTAAATGCATAAATGAGAAATGAGAATGAACAAGAACAGAGCTAAAATCATAGTCTGTGCAAATCAATGGGAAACCTGAAGATGTGATTTCATTTTGATATCAAATCATGATGGTATGATCAGATACATCTGTTGGTTCGTCTATCCGGGGTGCATAATAGTCAATTGCCATAATGCAGGTTATTGTCTGCTACTTTATGTCCTCAGACATATCTTATATTCTCTCCCATATGGTGGAGTTGGGGATTTTTTTTAAATGTATGGCAGAGTTGCACTGATAATACAAGATCCTGAATTTTTATAGTAGTTTTATAGATTTTTTACTGGTAGTGCTGAAACCTGGAAGAGGATAAACAGTTGGGGTGTTGTATAAAATGTAAATAAAAACACAATGGAATGATTTGCAAATCCCATAAGCCCATATTTTATTCACAATAGAACACAGAACACATATCAGATGTTAAAAGTGAGACATTTTACCATTTCATGAAAAATATTTGTTCATTTTGTGTTACATGGCAGCAACACATCTCAAAACAGTTGGGACAGGGCCGTGTTTACTATTGTGTAGCTCACCTGCTTCTTTGAACAACAGCCTGTAAATGTCTGGGAATTGAGGAGACCAGTTGCTGGAGTTTGGGAGAACGTTGTCCCATTCTTGTCTGATGTAGGATTCTAGCTGCTCAACAGTCCTGGGTTTTCTTTGCTGGATTTTTCATATCATGATGTGCCAGATGTTCTACTGGTGAAAGCTCTGGACTGCAGACAGGTAGTTTAAGCTGCCCTCACCATATGCACTAACGCAACCCCATACCATCCGAGATGCAGGCTTCTGAACTGTGCGCTGAGAACTTACTTTTAGCTGTACCACTTACTTTTCCAGCCCTGTTGCCCCGACCCAACTCTTTTGAGATGCATTGTTGCCATCTAGTTCAAAATGAGCTAACATTTTTCATGAAATGGTAAAATGTCTCACTTTCAACATCTGATATGTGTTCTGTGTTCTATTGTGAATAAAATACGG
>JAOVVG010000018.1:12708313-12724517 GCA_028566375.1 Leptodoras nelsoni
TGTCAGCATACCAGGAAACGTTTTCCACCACCAGCATCACGTAGTGACCTGGCCACTATCCTGCAAGAAGAATGACCACTGTGCAGGACTTGTATATGTCATTCCCAAGACGAATTGACACTGTATTGGCTGCAAAAGGAGGCCCTACACCATACTAATAAATTATTGTGGTCTAAAATAACAGGTGTTCAGTTCAGTTTCATTGTCTAACCCCTGTACAAAGTAGATATCCTTTGTTGACATGGAATGTGTGCAGGGGTTAAATATGAGTTTTAATGACTTCAACCTAAGTGTATGTAAAGTTATGACTTCAATGGTATGTATCCAGTGCAGCCTGTAAGTTTTTTACTCGTTGCATCTCCGTTTATAGGCATTATCTCATTAAAGGCCAGGAGCAGATGTGACACTATGTTAGAGATACATCCATAGATACAAAAGCAGCATGTCATGTACCTTGAGAAACGATAGTCTCTTTCTCTCTCATATTTGAGCTGTAGACAGCACAATTTCACATAGAGAGCTTATCAGCCTCTATCACTAATGAGGCAATCAGTGTCTCAACTGAAGCATACTGCAAATCTAATACCATGTTTTACCTTCAGTGCATTCTTAAATGCACATTAGAACTCTTGGATGAAATTGACATGATGTGGAATAGTCCAGTTACTTAGATTTGATCAGCTAGAAGGGGTGGAGGCTCCAGCTTTAGTTTTGCTAAGGCAGCCTTAATTCCAGCCTGCGGCATATTTGCTGCTGCTGCTCAGCTGCACTCCTGTATTACATTCTGATTGCTAGAATGCTTTGATGGCAGGCTACCAGGATTCGCTGCCAGAGTGGGCTTATTCCTCAAATTCAAGGAATCAGATACAACGACTGAAAAAGACAGAGCCTTCTAAGCCTTCTGTTCTAGTGCAGCAAAGGTGCTGCTCATTTTTGTTCTTGCTGCAAAAACATAGTGAAGGAGTTTTGTTTTTCCTTAGTAGGCTCAGCAGCCATGTCTGTTCACTTAAATCCCTACTCCCCCAACTCAGCAACAAAGGAAGGTAATGAATTGTCAGCAGTATTCCAATCCTGTGTGAGGCATGCTTCACAGTTGGGACAAATCTCTTTAAATGAATAAAGACACCCCAAAAATGTGGCTATTGATTACATCCATCACCCTTGTCCAGTATGGCCTTGCTCAGCAAGATGAAAATGTGATGTAGCAGGGACCTTTAATAGACTATCCATGTGGGGCTATGGGACAACTTTGCTATTTGTATTGAGCATAGGAGTGATAATAAAAGAAAGACTCAAAGAAGTTAGTGTTCAGTTAGTTTAAAAGAAAACCACCATGGTGATAGAGAACATAAGAAAGTAGAACAGATAAACAACAGCACATGCTCCTAAGTCCCATGTGACTAATTGACAAAACCCCAGAAAGTATGCAAAGTTGCCACCATTGATTCTTCAAAGAATCTTAAGTATAAGAGAGTTTGAACATCATTCACAAGATCTGTGTAGGTGTATGTGTACATTTATGGGACAGTGTTCAAACTATTTCAAATCATGTACACTATATGGCAATTGATTGTACTGTATATGCACTTCTATTTTTAGGATCATGACTCAAAGATGTCTGATGAGCACAGAGACACAGATGATTCATCTGAGAAAACATCCAGCAGAATGTCCAGATCCCCACAGAAATCATCCAAAAAACCAAAGACAGTGCCCGTGAAAGTAACACTGTTGGATGGATCTGATTATGAAACTGGAGTGGAGGTATGGCAGTTGCTTTCCTCTGTGCCTTACTATGTGCCTGGCACAGCGTTTACATTTTTTTTATACATGAAAACACTAAACTCAAGGTTTTTCCACACATACTGTATATGCATTACCTTTAGTTTTTTTTTTTGGTAATTTTATTACTATTAGTGTGTGGTGCTCGTAAGGATGTATCAGGCACTACATTGATACTGGGTCTGTGGACTATGGATACTTGGACTATGGGTACTGTCATACCCTTTAGTACAACTTATGATCTATTTTTAACTGCTATAATTAATATATTTTTAACAGTATATGTTAAATAGCCACTAGACCAGGGGTTCGCAAACCTTTTGGGCAAACCACCCCAAAATGGGCATTGTGAATAAACCCAAGCCTTGACCACACAACATTTTACACACACAATTCCAGATTTATAGTATAAGACAAATGTACCACCTGAAATGTCTGATGCCAATAGCATACTGTATGTATGTATGTATGTATAGGGTAAGTGACTGAAAACCCAATGAATATTCCTGGCACTCATTTACTAGTTTAGTGGGAAGTGTTTGTGTTGTTATAGGAAAATATAGTGGGTGGTGTGATGTAGCCCGTTGTGAAGCGAAGGAGCCTGGGGTATAATTTAAACAAGAATTTGCGTCTTCATACAGAAAGGGGTGACAATGTGAACGGCATTGTTCCCATTCACGGCGTATCTAATGTACATCTGGAAAATCTAAAAGTGACATTCACTAGATGGCACATCAGAGCCAAAACATCAGTCTCTGTCAGGTTTCCAAGTAACTGTAATTTACAGGTTTCAAACTGTAAAATATAATTTCAGGACAGACGAGTCCTGTTTCTCTTTGCTTTCTGCATCTGAATGCTTTCTGCCACCATCATGATTATTGTCATGTTGAATCAAAATTTAAAGACTTTACATTCAAAAATATTTATTAAACTGTGATATGTAAATTCAATGCTGGTGCCTCAACAAACATGAAACAAACGTGTGGACTGTGCAGTGTTCCCTCCAAGATGCCATGGGGAACCTATCAAGTATTAATGGATATACCAGTTTTTCTGGTACTTCAGTGTACATGTATGAATAAGTGTAGCTAGTGTGTCCCATATAGAGTAATACTACTACTAAAGGATATAAACCAATCAGCCATAACTTTAAACCACCTGCCTAATATTGTGTAGGTCCCCCTTGTGCCACCAAAACAATTCTGACCTGACTCCACAAGACCTCTGAATGTTTGCTGTGGTATATGGCACCAAGGCATCAGCAGCAGATCTTTTAAACCTTGTAAATTCCAAGGTGGAGCCTCCATGGATTGGATTTGTTTGTTCAGTACATTCCATAGATCTTTGATCGGACTAAGATCTGGTGAGTATTTTTTAAGCCCAGTCAACACCTTGGCTTAAAATCAAGTCATCCCTAGTCCAGGTCTGATGCTCACATGTGTAATGTAGGTGTTTTCAGCAGTGTACAGGTGTCAGCATGGGCACTCTGACTGGGCTGCAGCACCACAGTCCCATACACAGCAAGCTGTGATACACTATTCAGATTGAAGACCTTCTACCATAACCATCATTAACATTTTCAGCAATTTGTGCTACAGTAGCTCCTCTTTGGGATCAGACCAGATGGGTTATCCTACACGCCCCATGCACATCAATGAGCTTTGGCTGCCCATGACATTGTTGCCAGTTCACCTGTTGTTTTTTCTTGGACTGCTTTTGGTAAGTACTAACCACAGCATTCTGGGAACACCCCACAAGACCTGCTGTTTTGGGGATGCTCTGACCCAGTTGTATAGCCATCACATTTTGGCCCTTGTTTTTTTTTATGTTGATATATTTATAGATATGCCTACCATGTCTGTTCTCTAGGAAGCACAATCACAGGATATATATTAGAGCAGTGACAGGCTATCTTGCCCCAGGGCTTTTACCTGCCTGATGTACTAGATTATGGCCTTTAACAATTCCTTGTATATATGGGACTTTATTCCTAGCACTTATTCAGTGTTATGGCTGAACCATCTATCTAGAAGGTTTTAGTGTTCTTCCTCCCCGCTAATTACCTGCTTTGGGTATAAATACCCCTTCGACTTTTTACTTCTTCACGAAGTTACATTACCACTGCGTGTTTCTGAGCATTCTTAAGACTCTCCAGCTCTGTATTTTTGTCACTCTTGATCAGCTACTGGGGAGTCAGCAGCAGCAGATGATGATTTCCCAGTCCCTTGCTTCACTTCAAGCCCAGCAACAGGACCTGGCCACACTGGGCCCAGCCATCCAGGATATCGCACAGTGACTCGTGGCCATCCATCTGACCTCCGCAAGTCCCCCCGGCACGGGAACGGAACCCATCCCAGGAGTCGCTTGCCTTACCGGTGACTGATGGCCGATGGCCACCCAGTGGGCTCAGGCACTGTTACCCACCTCACCCAACCCCTCCACATCGCAGCAAATGCCCTACATTCTGAGGAGATACATTCCCTACATTCCTGGCCTAAGACCAAGATCAAGACCTGGTCACCCTACTATCTCTGGAACTGCATCTCTCTCCCCAAGCCCCGGAGCTCTGCCACTCTGAGGACATCCCCCCTTCTCCCTACTGGATAACATATCCGAGGTTTACGCCAACCTAGCAGATGTGTTCAGTGAGCAGGAAGCCACCAAACTTCTTGAACATCGCCCCTATGACTGTGCCATTGAACTCCTGGAGGTGGCTGCTCTTCCCCACTTGCGGATCTATCCCCTCTCACCCACTGAAACTCAGGCCATGAAGGACTATGTCACGGATGCCCTATGGAGAAGGTTCATCCGCCCCTCCAAGTCACCAGCCGCAGTGGGCTTCTTCTTAGGAAAGCAGGACGGATCCCTCAGGCACTGCATTGATTAACGGGGCCTCGGTCTTGGATAAACTGCACTCAGAACAGTATTTCATGAAACTTGGCCTACGCAATGTTTACAACCTAATCCACATTTGGGAGGGAGATAAGTGTAAAAACTGTATTCTTCTGGACGTTGCGATTAACTGGTCATGCCTTTCAGCTTAGCTAACGCCCCATCTGTCTTCCAGTCCTTCATCAATGAGGTGCTTTTGGATATGTTGTGAAGGTTCGTCATAGCCTACATCAACAACATCTTGATCTACTCTCCCACCCTCACGACTCATACCAAGCATGTTAAAGGCAGTGATGGAGTGGCCCCAACCTTGCACTGTTAAGGAGTTGCAGTGCTTCCTGGGGTTTGCCAACTTCTACTGGTGTTTTATTTGGGGGTTCAGTGTGCCTTTACTTCCTTGAAGAGGTCCTTTTTGTGTGCACCCATCTTCAAGTATCCTGACTTCTCATTTGTTGTGAAGGTTTATGCTTCAGAGGTAGAGATCCCACCTCCCAAGCCCCACCCCAAGCTCTACCCACTGGCTTACTACTCCCACAAGTTAAGCCCAGCAGAGAGGAATTATAACATAGGGGACAAAGAACTCCTGGCCATCAAACTAGCTCTGGAGGTGTGGCGTCCCTGGCTGGAGGGTGACAAACACTCATTTGTAGTCTACACAGACCACAGGAACCATGAGTATATATGAATGGCTAAAAGACTAAACCCCAGGCAGGCCAGATGGTCTCTCTTCATTCCAATTCCAGTTCACCATCTCCTACTGATCTGGATCCAAGAACAGGAAAGCTGATGCACTCTCTTATTACGAAGGGGTTATTATGAAGGGCAACACAACCATATATTCCATATCAGACATATGGGGCTACAACCACACTGAGTTTTTAACAAAAATAAAAAATAAAGGAGCGAAAAAGTTGTCTTTTCATTACTGATGTTAAGGTTAGGGTTAGGGTTATCTCAATGGAAGCTCCTCACAAGTATAGCAACACAAAGTTTGTGTGTGTGTGTGTGTGCTGATATGCGCAAAGTCTCTAGTGAGTTCACTGACAGCAGTAACTGAAGCAATAGCTATTTCATATTCTGATTACCTCTGTTACAATGTGCTGAATGCGTGTACAGTACTTGAAGCGACAAATTATTTTCCCTGGTAAAAAGATCCCCCACTGGTAATTGACTCCTCCGTTCAATTTGATTCGTGGGCTCGCATCATTAATACTAATGAACTGTCTTATGCTGCAAAAAAGAAGCATGTAATTTCTTAAGTCTACACTCATCCTTTTGGAGTAGATATCAGGCACATCAAATGATTAAGGCTAGGGATAGTAATAAGGGTGGCGTGACATTTTATGTGGATTAAACTAGTGCAAAGAGAACATTATACAGTCTGCATTTAATCTGAAGTCCCTCTTCATTTATACTTATACTCATATATAATCACCTATATAATCACCCTTGGCAACAAGTGTGCTCAAATCTCTTGTGTGAAATCTGCAGTGAGGCTGAAATTTTTCATCCACATGCCTTGACAGCTTCTAGTAATTGAAGGTGTTAGGATTGACTGCTGAGATAGGGTTCTCTTAGCTAGTAAGCGAAGGGAAACGATTTGTCCTTGAACTCCACTTTAAATTGTTAGTGTGGTCTCCTTTTGCTAATTAGTACACGAGTGTTGAAGTTTTTCATACACTAAGAGCTCTGGTCACCACTCCCCAACCTCTCTGTGAAAACATTGAGTCATGGAGCTCTTAGAGGTAGGGAGGAAGCACGCTTACACAAAAGGGAGAAAAGCCATTCTTGCCACTTTTGTTTCCATGGAAACAGCTGCTTCTTCTCCCTGTTGCTGTGGGAACTGTGTTCCCTGGGCGGTGGATGCTTGGTGTCTTTCTGGAGTGGCACTTTGAAATCTAAAGTACATCGCTTTTGCCACCCTTTTCTGCAGTACAGCCTTGCGGTCTTGATAGCATTCTATTGCATAGCTATAATACTTGAAATATTTTTGTGTCATACGTAGGTGTTCAAGGTTGATGTGCTGTTCAATGACCCCTCTGACCCAGTACAATCCCAATGGACAATAAACAGAGCATTTTTGAGCGCTTTAAAATGCTCCTAAGATTTGTAACTGTTACACTGTTCTCAGTAGTGTATATACTGTATATTTCTTACCATTATTCTTGAAATATGAAAATTGGCTGCATCGTTTAAAAAGAAATAGACCAAATTAATATCATATCAGGGAGGAGTAATGACCGGCTGGAATTACTCTCTCTCTCTCTCTCTCTCTCTCTCTCTCTCTCTCCCTCTGTCTTTCTGTGTGTGTGCGTGTGTTTGTGTGTGTAAGGCACCAATTCCAGGTGAAGCACCAGTGCCAGGGTGAGGCACCAATACCAGGGTGCTGATATTGAAATGGGAAAAAGACAGAACAAAGAATGTGAAATATACATTTCTGTGTGTTCTGCATGTTTCCCGGCACAGAAATCCTGTAAAGGTCAAGTCTTGCTGGATATGGTGTGTGAGCATCTGAACCTGCTGGAGAAGGACTACTTTGGCCTGACCTTCTGTGATGCTGACAGTCAAAAGGTTGGACTTCATGCACAATACCACATGGCTATAACCACAGTAAAAAAAAACAACACATTGTGACTGATATTTAAAACAATATCATTCAGTACTGTGCAAAGTCTTTAATAACAAAAACTTTTGTTATTAGTATTTTGTCAGTACAAAAAGATTTTATATTTCCGAATGTTACATTTTCAACAAAACATTTATATGTTACTCAAATAACAAAAGCAACACATTACATAACAGAGCACTTTTCAGACAAAAAAACATAATGAAGGCTGCTGGGTTTTACATGTAAAAAAAAGTAAGTGTGACAGTCAAAGTCTCCAGAAGAGCTGTGCACTTTATACTGTTTTCTTGTATGTAGAAACATCTTCACTATTTCCAAAGACTTTGCTTTACACTAAGTCTTTGCATGCACTTAAGACTTCTGCACTGCACTGTATATAAACTAAGCAAAGCAAAGTGTTATGATAGGCTTTTGCCTCAATTTACTGTCTGTCACTGCTTTAACAAACAGATTATTTTGTACTTTTGAAATGGATTTTTGATATGGAGTTGGTTGATAGTTTAAATGCTACCATTTGTTTCTGGTCTACACAGCTCTGTCTATATTTTCAACAAAGTATTATTTGCCATTTTCAGACTTTAGCCTGCACCCACCATTCCCACATAAAGAATTACTCATTAAACATCACTCCATATAAATAAATACACATCATAAATATGACAATCATGTCATGCTCATAAATTGCCATCTGGGCTTCCCGTGCCCTTGTATGTAGTGTGTGCATGGCTTGGTACATATGAATAATGGTGATCTGTATCTTTAACCATAGTACCAGAGTTTGTTGTGTATGACTCTTTAACATTTAAAGGGTAATTCAAATAATGTTTTGTTAATATCTTTGCCATAATTCAATAGTTTTTATGTGTAATGATGATAATAGTAAACTGGTGGTAAATCTGGGAAAAAATGTTTTTTACTGGTAATATTACCAGGTCTATGCTGCAGAAAGTGTGCCAACAGTCATTAAATGATAACCCATATCATGGCCATATCTGGGATGCAGAGTCTGTTAAGTCATGTTTCTTAATGTGCATAAAATAACCCACAGGGGAGAGAGCTCTGCTTAGTTGTAATGGTTGTGTAATTTTTAGTTAGTAATGTAGTTGTCATTAAACACTGGTAGAAAAGGTTAACCTTCAAAATTTCACCAGCTTTTGATAAAAAGCTATACTATGAGGAGTATATAATTACTATGATTATATATTATGCTATAATTACTGAGGAGATGCATTATAGAAATTAAACTGATGAAAATAAATAGGTTTAGCTTTATCCTTGTTGCTCACTGGAAATGGAATGGATACTGCCCTACAAATACCCACAGAGAATTCACACAAAGATGATGTAAAGGACATACAGACCCATTCCCAAAAAATTCAATATCATGGAAAAGTTGATTAATTTCCATAATTCCATTAAAAAAAGGTAAACTTATTCATCATAGATTATACATTCAGGGCCCACAATTTAAATGATTTCAAGTATTTATTTGTTTATTTTTACATAATTTGGGCTTCGAGCTCATAAAACCCATGAAAACAGGATTTCAAAAAATTAGAAAACTGTGGAGAAATCAGCCCAAACTACTTCTCAGTTTTTGCAGAAAAATAAAGAAATCAGGATCACATCAAATCAATCAAAATATGGTACTTTCAAAACAATAGGTCAATTAAGCCGATTAGCCTGTGGCATTGCCTGGGAGTTATGGAGGCCCAGATTTCCTTGATGCTTGCTGTCAGCTCTTCTTTGTTGTTTGTCATTTTCCTCTTGAGATTACCTCATAGATTCTCAATGGGGTTTAGGGCCGGCGAGTTGGCTGGCCAGTCAAGCACTGTGGGATTCAAACCAGGCTTTGGTGCTTGTGGCAGCATGGGCAGGGGCCTGCTGGAAGATGAAATCTGCATCTCCATACAGATCCTCAGCAGAAGGAATGATGAAGTCCTCTAAAACATTCTGGTAGACTGTTGCTGTGACCGTGGATTTAAGAAAGAGTTTACCAACACCTGCACCAGACATTGCACCCCAAATCATGACTGATTGTGGATATTTTACACTGGACCTCAAGCAGTTTCGGTTCTGTTCCTCACCCGTCTTCCTCCAAATCCTTGGATCTTGATTCCCGAATGAAAGTCACACTTTACTTTCATCGGAAAACAGGACCTTGGACCTCTGGCCAATGGTCCAGCCCTTCTTCTCCTTGGCCCAGTTGAGACGCTTCCTACGTTCAGGTTCAGAAATGGCTTGAACCAAGGAACCCGACAGTTGTAGCCCATCTCCCGGATGGGCTGTGACTCCTGCCTCATTACACTCTTTCTGGATCTCTGCCAGACTCTTGAATCTTTTTTGATAATCCGCTGAAGCCCACGGTCATCTCTTTTGCTGGTGCATCTTCTCCTGCCACATTTTGTCCTTCCACTAGATGTTCCATTGATATGCTTGGACACAGCACTCTGTGAACAGCCAGCATCCTTAGCTAAGAACTTTTGTGGCTTACCAATCCTATGGAGGGTATCAATGATGGTCTTCTGGCCACTTGTTATGTTTGCAGTCTTCCCCATATTCAAACATTCATGCCCTGCAAAATTTGGGCTGAATTCTCCACAGTATTCAAATTTTTTTAAATTCTGTTTTCATGGGTTTTATGAGTTGGAAGCTCAAATTATGTAAAAATAAACAAATAAATACTTGAAATCATTTACGTTATGGGCTCTGAATCTACAATCTATGAAACTTTTTGTTTAACTTTTTGAATGGAATTATGGAAATTAATAAACTTTTCCGTGATATTCAAATTTTTTGGAATGGGTCTGTAATATTAGGGTACTTATGGAGACTGACAAACTGCTACAGTGAGGTGATGCACTAGATATAAATGGAGATTCTGCATACTACAAGGAAAATTCTGGGAAGAGAGAAAATAACTTGCATACTTGGCACAGAGTCTATAGATAGGTATGATCAGCCAAACCGCATGTCACTAGACAAAAGACAAAGTTGACAAAAGGCTTAGAAGCATGGGATATTGTGCTGGAATCACTGGGTTCAGCTGTCTTTGACACAGCTTGTACCAGAACAGTGTGCAAAGAAATGATCCAGAAATCATTGTCAGGGGCCTATAAAAAGATGAACTATAGGAAGTTGAATATGAAGAGAGTGAGGAAGCTTTCAGGTTTGATAATGGAAGGGTTTTGCATTTAGCAAAAAAATCCCAGCCACAGTGAACCAAACTAAGGGTCTTGAACATTTGAAAGTTTCAGACATAATCATGCCCACTTAACCAACTCATCACTGCCCTGAGTCTTAAGGCAACAATTAGATGCTCTGATGAACATGATTATGGTTGGAGCTAAAGATTTCAGGGAAGTAGCTTTCCAGGAACAGGGTTGGAAACCATAATGCTCAAGCAGCCATTTAAACTTTAACTTACCTCTTTGGGACCTTATTGTGTTAACATAACAAATAAGGAGATTCCTTATTAAAACAAAATTCATGCTGAGCAGGAGGCTCTGAAAGGGAACATGATGATAAAGGAACAAAAAAAACAAACAGAAACAGAACGTCCTACTACAAGCAGCTTGGCTTCAGTTGACAGACTACAGAAACTGTTAATATAATGGTGATGAATATTAGCTGAAGACTAATAATGAGCTTTTCCACTCTAGAAGTATTTGCCAGCTTGCTGACTGTCTGACAAAAAAGCATCTATGTTACCTCTCTTTAACGTTCACAGCAAAGGTGTATGGGAAGTAAATCCTGCAAGGTGTAGTTAACAAAGCTGTGCCCTTAATGACCTCCTTGAATATGTGAAAGCTGTGAAGAAGGAGTGAAGAGCAATGTCCTCTATTGAGGCATAGAAAAAAAATCAGAAATGTCCTCTGTGAAGGTGGGGTGAGGAGCAGTGTCATCCTCAGGAGGCTGGGTAACATCATACCCTGTGAAGTGATGACACTTTAGAGTCAGGAGGTGGAGGGGCAGTGTCCTTACTGACATCCTTGATGTCCTTGATGGACTCATGAGATAGAGTGATGACATTTCTTTTAGAATCAGGAAACGAGTGATGGTGTCCTCAGTGGAGTCAGGTGAAGCCTGTGATAGCCTCTTCCCTGTGAAAAATGTTCCCAGAAACAAAATGGTGAATTCATTAATAGGTACAAAAGTCTCAGGCACCCTATTTTGTGTAAAAATATTGTTATAGATAATTCTTTCATGAATTCTGGACTATGTTAATAAAGAAAACAACATATGTAAGAGACAAGATTTTAGACAAAAATACATAATAAAGGCTCCTTCATTAAACTTGGTGGATGTGCCTAGCATTTTGGATCCACGTATTATTTTCCACTATAATTAACAATGCAAGATGCATGAGATATGAGGGCAAAAGTGAACTGAGTTTGTCATGCATGCATGAACCTGTCATAATCACACTGAGTGGTGTGCAACCACTACACCTATTGAGTGACTACTCAATGTTTCCAGCAACGACCAATAAGCCATCAGGCGGATTCTTCCATGCTGAGAGATGAGAGAATTTTGCCTGTTCTCGCTGGCTTCATGCAAAAAGCATAAACAGATGAGATTTGAAGGCACAAATCTTCGGTGGACCGCAGATTGATGCAGATTTTGATTTCTGTCCGTGATCTTGGACAACACTGGTTAGGCCTGATTGACTCGGCGGATGGTAAACAATGTGATGACGATGCATGTGTTGATTTGCCAGTGAATTACACTATACATGGTGAGCAAACAATAAAACAAACGCATAAAATGCACAAAGACGAACATGAAACAACAAACAAAAACTGCAGATACAAATGACGAGAAGTTTTGTCTGAAACCAGGCTCAAATTTCCATGAGTTGACCTCACTCTGATGGATTCCTTGATGAATCTCCCTGGATGACGCTCTAAATAACTCTAAAGTGTGTGCCTGTGTGATATGGTCATTTTAAAGAAGCTCTTAGAGGGGCGTGGTTTAAAGTTTGAAAGAGACAACACCTTGTTTATCTGAGATAGACACAGACAGATTTCTAAATTACTCTTTCAATCATATTAAGCAATTTGCATTATGCTTTTTACACAGATGTTGATTCAATACATGATTCAAAACACTAAAAATACAGAAACAGGAAACAGAGGCAAAAGACTATTCTAAAATCCCTGAATACTTCTATTTAATATATTGGCTTGGACTAAACTGCACATGAAAACCTGATCAAACACACAAATACAGTAGGGGACAGGGGTGGCTCAGTGGTTAAGGTGTTACTGAGTAGAAGGTTGGGGGTTCAAGCCCCAGCACCACCGAGCTGCCACTGTTGGGCCCTTGAGCAAGGCCCTTAACCCTCAACTGCTCATTGTATAAATGAGATAAATGTAAGTCACTCTGGATAAGGGTGACTGCCAAATGCCGTAAATGTAAATGTTGCTACTTCTACAAATGACCACTGAATCATAGTATATATCAGTTACTACATTCCTAAACATAACAGATTAAAGATGTCTATGTAAGAGTTTTAATATGGGAATCGTGTACTAAGACTAAAACTACTGAGATTATTTAGTGGTTACTATATATTGTTAAAACATTCTGCACAGTTCCTAATTAAACTATGAATTGAGTACATGCTGGAATTGAACACTATTTCAAATAAGAATATAAGAAAGTGTAATATTAACATATGGCACGTTTCAAATCATGTCTTTGTAATTCTGGAGAGACGATACTCGTCTGTGCCTCGGGTTCATAGACAAAAATTATTGTGGAACTTTGCTGGGTTATCAAATCCAGTATAGTGAGGTACTGTACAACAATAGGATAAATTTATACTGTCAGACGTGCATGGTGAGATCTGCAACCTGGAATAAAAAAAAAGTTTTGAGCAAAATGTTGCAAGTTTTCTGTTCTCTGACTTCTGATACCAGGTCCTTTGTTCTGAGAGAGATTTATGATCCCCCCATGCAAAGGTTAAGGGGAAGTATGCAGTAATTCATTAAGAGTTTAAATGCTGTATGGACTTTGGAGCCAGCTTGGCTCATAGCCTCAGGGGTAATTTTGATATGTCACTTTTGCAGCACAGCATGCCTTATTTTATAAGTTGGGGTCAGCGAAACATTAACAGATTACAAAGTTTGGAGGTTTTGGACACCAGATATCTGTCTTTATCAGAAAAAAAGAAACAAAAGAAGGAAATGAAGAAGAGGGTTGAATGCAAGCCGAACGCAACACTTGTATGGGAAAAACAACAGATTTTAAATAAATACATAAGTAAAAACATGTATTCTTTTGCTTATGCTTCTTCTACCAAAGTACCACGAGAGCAGAGCTGCATCAAGATTATCAGCTGATCAAAGATAAGCAGATATCCCTTAATGTCTCCAGCTAGTGACAAAGAAATCTTCTTTAGTATGCTAGTGCAGTGTCTGCCAAATTCTCTCTCACTCTTTTCAAAACTCCTTTTTTTCTGGCATATTTGAGACAGAAATATAAATAATTTAAGCTTTTTTGAAAAATTTAAAGTTTTAAGTCATTTCTGCTTATTTCCCCACAGTAAGGTTTGCTTATCACTGTGCAGATTGATCTTTCATTTTCTTCTTCATGATCCATCATGTGCTACTCTGTAGTTGGGGTGTATCTCAGATGGCTTCTGTTTTGTTTTCTTTCTGCCGCACATAGAATATAACATTATAGAGCTGAACACCCAACTAAAGCCCTCCTGAATAATATAGAAACACATTTGAGATTCAGCCCTAGCACGTGTATAATGGCTTGAATGTGTGTGTGTGTGTGTGTGAGAGAGAAAGAGTGTGTGCTTTAGCATGGTCTGGTAATGCAGTCAAACTGCTCAGTGTTTATACTAAAGATTACATGAGCAGCCATTAAGTGAAAGTATTGTTCCTGTAGGGCGATGTAGGCCACATTCCATCTTCTCTCTTCATTCTGAAATAATTCATTAATTGTTGTAAGTGCAGCTTCATAATCGTTCTGCGGGAAAAGGCAAGGTGGTTATCTCACTGCCTTAGAAAGTGGTAAGCCTGTGGAAAAGTAATGCTTTTGTACATATTCTGCATAAGCAAGAGAATAAGCCTATTTAGTGGATGTTTTACCACACCGTCTGTGACATAATTCATGAGTTCAGCCATGCCATTACTCCAGCTCATTGATACATGGCCTCTACATGTTGTGGATATACACAGGCTACTGTGTTCCCTGGAAGTCCAGAATTTTGGTTGAAAATCACCTCAACTACCTGGATGATGGCAGGACATGAGAATTTGTGGTAGTAACTGACAAATCTTCAATATGCACTCTGCCTGTGGGAGTTAGATTTGTGACAGAGTCTACTGATAACTGCTTGATGATTGCTTATGTTTCAGCAGGGTACAGAGTTTGTCATAGCTGTATAGAGTCATTTATTTGAAGCACAGGTAGAATAAGCATTGCTCCATTTTGCTTGATTTTCTCCTCATGCTTCTAGAACAGTAGAGAATATCTTTGTACCCTGGATGATAGCCTGAAGTTAAAGCTAGAGCAAAACAGACCCATCTGGCTTAACTGACCCTAAAACATTTTGGCTGTACAAAAATGCATCAGTTCTGTCAGCATGGTGTTCAGCTTCGCCAACAGTTTACATCACAGTTTCACTTAGCTAGGGACAAAGTTAGAAGACCAAGCACAAGGAAAATACTTGCCTGATTAGCCTGGTTTCAGACATAGAACTGCTCTCAAAACTACTTCAGAGGCACCCACTTCTATGCCACATGGAAGCCTCTGCATGTTTCACAAGAGATGCTGACATTTAAGCACGTCTTTATCTGGCAGAGGTTTGAACCACCTCTGTGCTGATTCTGGATCTAAGCAAGGGGATCATGATCTGATTCAGCATATAGCAAGTTACCCAGTAGACATCTCAGTACTTATTTAGCATGTGTCATGTCCTCATGAAGAGTGGCACAATGGATTCATATGTCTTTGATTAAGCAACAGCAAATCACTTGAACATCATTGACATATTCCTGGCACATAGCTAGACCATAGATCAACAACTTTGACCTGCTAGATTTGCTGATGAAGTCTGTCTGATCTGAGAACTGTTTAACCATGGTACTGATATACGAATGAACATGCTTAATTAGCATCTGTCTGTCTGCCAGCCTGCGATGCCTGCAAATGCAAATGATTTCTAAAAATCAAACACAAATGCTTCTAAAAATGGCCTTTCTTACCGTTACCTAAGCGCCTAAGAATGTCTCTAATATAGGATCTCCCCTATATCACTCAATAGAAAAAGAAAATAAAAGCTACAGTTTGTATTTTAAACTTTTTCCCCATTGGTATATATAATGATTATTATGGGTTCTGGCAACTGTTAGGCTAATAGTGGAATAGTGAATTCTCTGTTAAAACAATCTGAATGATGTCTGATGCTACTTCAACAACAACAAGGCAGAAATTTTGTAATCATCATTTATAATCAAGTCATCACTTGAATAGTTCATGGCTTTTTTAACAATAAAGATCCATTTTATCGCAGAAGTGAAACAGGGTAATATGCAGAACATGACATAATTCTGTAAGCCCAATGAACGAGGTAGTGAGGTAGTGAGGTAGCATAAAGATGTTGGCAGCAGCAGTGTTGAGTGAGCGTCTGGCAGTTTGGATTAGAGTAGAAATTTGTGTTCTGTTTTGTTTTTTTGATGTAAAAAGATGCAGCAGGGTCCCACAAATTAAAGTTGTTTTGCTGTTTACTGTGTGGTCATGCTTGGAGCAGTAAACAGCCTGGGGCAAAACTACACCAAACTCACCTTATAGACCTTCAACTTCAAATATCAGTCAGTCATTTTCTGTACCGCTTATTCCCAGTTACGGGGTCACGGGGGAGCCGGTGCCCAGCCGGCAACTCTG
>JAOVVG010000018.1:12832023-12846867 GCA_028566375.1 Leptodoras nelsoni
TTTCCTCCCACAGTCCAAAGACATGCACGTTAGGTTGATTGGCATCTCTAAAAGTGGCCCTAGTGTGTGAGTGTGTGCGCATGTGTGCGTGTGTGTGTGTGTGTCCTACAATGGATTGGTGCCCTGTCTAGGGTTGTTCCTGCCTTGCGCCCTATGCTGCCGGCTATACACCGGCTCCCCTGTGACCCTGAAAAGGAATAAGTGGCCAAGAAGATGAATGAATGAATGAGTATAGTATAGGATAGGACAGGATAGGATAGGATATGATATGTACAGGATATGTACTGGGTGCTGAGTAACTTCTGCCCACTCAATTACAGCAAGACCAAAATACTCATAAGATGCAGGTTATTGATTAATACCTAGAATAATTAAGATTATGGCAAAAGTGAACTTTTTTGTTTGATAGCCTTCCACTTAGTTTTCAGTGGATTGGTGGGATGCTTTATGTATTAGGTTGCTTTCATGCCTTTTGGAGTTATGCTATTACAGCTAGACCTGCTAGTCCCTGCTGAGTCCCTGCCTGTACTCTCTCACAATGTACACCTCTTTAAACTACTGTTGGATAGAGCATAGCTAATAATCTGTTATCTCTTTCTGTCAAGCTGTAGATGTACTGCTGCTCCCTGATTTAATATTGTTGCCTGATCCTGACACACATCCCCTGCTGTGACTCCTCTCACCCTCTGGATCTGCCTGATATATCCTGATGCTTCCTCTCGGAGCTTCTACACTTGTGAACCACCTTCTGTTGCTGAGAGTGATCCAACATGGATAGTTTTGAAATTTGCATTTTTTTAAAATAAGATGTAATGTAGGATATGCTGTTTTCATATCAAATGCTGAATTAAGATAGCTAAACTAATTAGTTGCTTGGGTTGTCAGTAATGGCTTCATTACAAGGTAAATTGGTTTTGATTTTTTATTAAGCAACAAGGAGACTGACTACATAATATTTGCCTGGATAAAAAGCTGTACAACTACATTCATTCGCCTTCAGTAAATTCTCAGGGCGCCATGCAAACATACAGTGCATTCACACATTTATTCACATCTGGGTCAAATTAGCATAGCCAGTCCACCCACCTGGAGGTGGTGGGAAACAATTAAACCTGGAGGAAGCCTGTGCGCACACAGAGAGAACATGGACAAAACCGACAGCAAGCTGAGATTGGGGTCAAATCACAGATACTGTGGCTGTGAACCAGTGATGCTACCTGTTGCTCCACCATGCCATCCTAATGTACAAACAAGAACATAATGATCAAAATGCATTATCTAACATAAAACCGATCCAAAGTCACCAAACACATAAAACATTATTATCTGGTTTACTGTGAAGCAGGAACAGTTCATCTGAAGTTCATCTGTATGAAAAAAACGGAAGCGGACACCTAGAATCAGTATTCTATAGCAACCTGTTAAATCTGTTAACATGCTGATTCTGGGAATGTGTTGGCCAACTAAATCTCAGAGGCAGCCAATGTCACCCCAGGTCTCCAACAGGCATGCTAGTGCTCCATATGAGTTTCCGCCAAGTTTCTTCCAACCTGTCAAATAACATACCATTAGGGGGGTTGGCCACCTTAAAATGCCATTATGTGAAAATGTGTGTGTTTGTGTGTGTCTGCCTGTTTGTCTGTATGTGAGTGTGTAATGAACTATTACTGCTACAGAATGAATGAGTGTATGAATGAATGAATGACCTGCAATGATATTGTTGATATTTTTTACATTTTGGTCCACATAAGGAAAGAGTTTTTTGTTGTAGCTTTTAACAAAAATAAAAAAACTAAGATAAAATGCAAGAGCAAAAAAGTTTTCATTATTGAGGTTAGGCTCGGGGTTTGGGTTAGAATTAATAAGCTGCAGTAATAGTTGTGTTAATGGAAAGTCCTCAGAAGTATACCAGTACCAACATGTGTGTGTGTGTGTTTGACATGTTTTTATGTCTTTGTGGGGACCAAATGTCTCCATATCTGACATTTTTGAACTTGTGGAGACAATTTGCTGGAAAAAAAAAATAAATAAAAAAATAAAATACAAGAGTAAAAAAAGTTTTCATTACTGAGGTTAAGGTTAGGGTTAGGGTGAGAATTAATAAGCTGCAGTAATATTTTTTTCATTACTGAGTTAGGGCTAGGGTTAGGCATAGCATTAATTAGCTACAGTAATAATTATGTCAATGGAAATCATGTCAATGTCCTCACAAGTATAGTGTGTGTGTGTGTGTGTTTGACATGTTTTTATGTCTTTGTGGGGACCAAATGTCTCCATAAGGATAGGAATATCTGACATTTTTGAACTTTTGGAGACATTTTGCTGGTCCTCATAAGGAGAATAAATGCAATAAAATACATATAGTGTGTGTATGTGTGTGTATACACACTGTTTTACTGTGAGAATTAATAAGCTGCAGTAATAGTTAATGGAATAGTGTTAATGGAAAGTCCTCACAAATACAGCAGTACGTGTGTGTGGAGGGGGGTATGAATATCTGATATTTTTGGTCTTGTGGGGACATTTTGCTGGTCCACACAAGGACAGAGTTTTTTTTGTTGTAGCTTTTAACAAAAATAACAAAATAAAAGGGCCTAGAAGTTTTTTTCATTACTGAGTTAGGGCTAGGGTTATGCATAACATTAATTAGCTACAGTAATAATTATGTCAATGGAAATCATGTCAATGTCCTCACAAGTATAGTGTGTGTGTATATACACTTGTTTTACTATATTTGTGAGGATCAAAAGTCCCAGGAAGCATAGGAATATCTGATAGTTTTGGTCTTGTGAGGACATTTTGCTGCTCCTCACAAAGAAGTGCCTTTTTTTGTTGTAGCTTTTAACAAAAATAACAAAATGAAAGGGCCTAAAAATTTTTCGTTACTGAGGTTAGGGCTAGGGTTAGGCATAGCATTAATTAGCTACAGTAATAATTATGTCAGTGGAAATCATGTCAATGTCCTCACAAGTATAGCAACACAAACGTGTGTGTGCGTATGTGTGTGTGTGTGTGTGTGTGTGTGTGTGTGCGTGTGAGAGAGAGAGCGCGCCCGCGCGCACGTTTCTCTGAAGCAGCTCGTGAGTGTTTTGCGCTGTTTTTCCGCCTCACGCGTGTTTTCTCCTCTCGGGGCTGAATGAATGTACACGCGGAATGCAAATCCAGATCCGGACAGGGGCGACGTCTCACTGTCTGTCTCTGTTTATCTCCTGCTGTGGCTGAGTAATTGGCTAAGGGATCGCGAAGCCATCGTTTTGGAGCTGTGGAAACGCAAAGGGAGGTGAGGAGCCGAGTGAAAAGAGGGAGAACGCGGGGGCAAACGGGCTGCTCTCCCTCTGCTCCCTGACTTACCTGTCCGCGGCCGCAGAGGTGAAGACGGCTCGCCTTTCTCTTGCGCTCGCCGAGCTACACAGCGATTAAGGGGGAAATGCTTTGGGCTCATTGTACACAGTGATACAGTGATCCAGTCTCACTCGCCATCACTCGCCTCTGTTCGCGCAGGCTGATCAGGGACATTTAGAAGAAGGACGGCGCACAAGGGTGAAGTAGGCTCCGTTTTTACGCGTCTACACACACACACACATGCATATATTTATATATTCCGTGTGGAATCTTAATAGCGCATTCGCTCTGCTCGTGCTCCACGTTCGAAGTGTTTGTGTGTGTGTGTGTGTGTGGTTTGATCATTCCCGTCGACGCTGCTTGATGTCCATGCTGATCCTCCAGAAATTCTGCTTCGTAACGTCCTTCTGCGTTTTTAATCCTCATGCATTTTTTTTGCTTACGCATGAATTATTCACCCACGAGGACCTTAGTGGGAAAATGAACCAGTGTTTGATGTAGAACTTAGAACACGTTGCTTCCTATGGCCGGTGTTTAATGGGAGCACGGTGCATGCACTTCCTTGCTGCAGAAGCACTGTGTTTTAATTGCAGTACTGCGCGTCGCGATCATTAACACTCTGCTTATTGATAAGGAGCGACACCAGATCCTTTCCCCATCATACTCAAAGCAAGACTCAAAGTTGGGGAATGCTCCAGGTCTAGCAGCCGCTCTCATTAATCACACCAGGCTCAAATATTCCCAGAAATGAAGTATCTTTTAATAGAGTTATTATCTGACTGCTGGTGTTGAATCTGAATAAATGTTCAATCTGAACCCTGGTTCCTGTGTTAATGAGGTCCTTCACTCCAGGCGTGAGGCGGTGTGATTAATGAAGGGAGGGTGTATGATTTTAGTTACAGTACAGTGTATAAAAAAGGTGTGATGTTTGGTGCATGTGTATTTGGGAAAAGTATAATCATAAAAATGCACCCCACTTTTTTTTCCTCTTTATTCGGTAGCAGTCATAAGCAAAAGCATCATGATTCAGTCCTTCTGAACAAGTCAGTACAGAAACTCCTTCTAAAATTGTATGACTGGTTTCATTTAAGGTTAAACGAATCTAGATTAGTTTAAGGCTCTTGCATTGCTCGCGTGTAATATGGTGCGGTGGACACATGGACAAAGCAGACATGTCACTGTTATTTACTAAAGCTCTGCTCAAACGGGAATATACGCCATTAAATGAACACAGGGCAAGACGATTTTTGCGTTACACATTGTCATATACACGTTGTTTTATATGCATTAGGGAATTGAATATAGAGAACATCTTCGTATCATGGATGAGTGCACTGAAGCACCAGAAAAACTGGTATACCAGTTAAGTCTCAAGTCTAAGGTAGGTCACCCATGGGATCTTGGAGGGAATGCTATGCAGTCTTCATGCTGATGTTTGTTGAGGCCCCAGCGTTGAATTTCCGATGTTACTTGAGGCAGTGTTGGACGCCTATTCTTGTCAGCCGGCGCTATCCACGTTCTCCCGGAGTCTTTTTCGGCCACGGTGCTGTCATAAGTTCTTATAGTCACGATACACCATTGAAATGCTCATATGAAAATCCAAACTTTGCTTCTACCTCCCGAAATGCTATGACCCATCTCACTAGGTCCAACTATTGAAAACCACAAAATAGTGATAACTCACAATTCTCATGGCAGAAACGGCTCTAGAAGCTTCCACAGTCTATTGCTTTATATACACACGCTGGTGGACAGCATAGGTGCATGTTAGTGGTGTTGCGATGTATTTTGCACAGGCTCCAGGGTGTATTTATTTATTTGGCTGGACATAGGTAGAACTGCATTGTTTTCTAGAAAGCTAAAAGCAGGCGTATTGAAATATAAAAGCTGCCACTTTAATCAGTTTGTGAGATCATGTTGTACCGATTCCACAGTTCCGGTGAATTTAGATATGCACAGCTGTAACAGTGATCAAAAAGCTTTCTTCGTTGCAAATAGCAGCATCTGCCTGCCTGATCCAGATTAGCTGACTGCTGAATTTGTCAAAGAACAGTTGGTAATTTAGTCTGTAATATTGTCAAGGATGGAGGGTGAAAAACACTGACATGGCTGCTTTGGAGAAAAAGAAAATCCCTGAATAAGTCCCACAAATAACGGAATTACCCCCTGTGTAAACCTGTATGAACACAGTTATACGTTAGTAGCCTTACCAGCCAGTTCATAACACTCTATCATTCATAGTTTGACTACTTCATGACTAATGTTTGTAGCACTTCCTGCTTCTTGTTTAGTCCTGGCCTTCTCTGTCTATCCCACAGCTTGTCACAGAATGTCGCCAAGAACTGTCTAGTTTCACAGAAAGAGGCAGCTTGGCAGAAGACCAACCACAGACCTTCTCCTATAGCCCATCAGCAAACATGCAAGATTATCTTGTTTATTTACCTGTAACTGTTTACTCTTTACGATGTTTTAAAAATAAGACTCTATGAAGTTTGGTTTCCCACTAGAAACCCGTTCACAGGTATGCAGAGCGCTAGTTTGAGTGTGAGATTGCATTGAACAATGTCGGACAACTCCGTGAGTTGTTAACAGATCTTTCGAGACCTTTTGTGCCAACCCTTTTATCTTTTATTTGTTTCTAGCAATTTGGTGGCAGTTGTAACCAGTTTCTACCCATCTCCAAGCAGTTTTTAAAAAATGTCTTAATGATCTGACTCGTTTGTTGGAAACATTTTCCACATTTTTTAAATTGAACTTTCACGCATTTTTTTCGAATTATTTATCGATTCATGAAAGGTTACGAGAATCACATTTCACAGGAAATACTATGCTGGTATGTCATGTCATCATTTGTCATGTACATGTGCTACAACAATCCAATAAAATGCTGTGGGGGAAAAGCAGATACCAGCGCTGTACTGAAACGGTACGTGCATGTGAGTTGTCTCCATTCCCCCTAACAGCTGTTCTCTTTAATAAGCCTAGGTTCTTAATATTAAACGAATGTGGGTAGGAAGAATATTTGATATTGCATTCGTCTTAATAGAATGAACATTATGGAGAACGTGAGTGGAGAAATACACACAGTATATAAAGCCAGAGAAAAATTCAATGATTCAGATTTCAATCATCTAAGATATAAGCTCATATAGCACTGAAATACGTAACAATACACTGAAGTACCAGAAAAACTGGTACACCAGTTTGGTATGATGTTTGTTGAGGCTCCAGTATTGAATTCCGATGCCTATCGCGTGAAATGATTCTAGTCGATAAAATCCAAACTTTGCTTATTACCTTCAAAATGCTATGACCCATCTCACGAGCACCAACTATTAAACTATTAAAAATCACAAAACCGTGATAACTCGCCATTCTTAGGTGCGGAAACAGCTCTAGAAGGTTCTATAGATGTCTATCACTTTATATGTGCACTCACCGATGCAACCAATGGCGTGCACACATGGCAACGCTATGTAATCTGAATAGGCTGCTGTACCAGTTTTTCTGGTACTTCAGTGTATACAGTGGGTCACTGTGGATTTGCTGCGACAGAAGAATTATTGCATGAACTCACCGATAGTAACACTGCTTTTGTACGTCTCATAAAGTACTTACCATTTAAAAAAATAGCTTTGTAGCGTGGTAAAGTACGAGCTAGTATCAGAGCGGTGTGGTTTTTGAGAATGTCTGTGAGGGAGTGCGTCAGTGCAAATTCAAATTCATCAAAACGTCTGGGGAAAAAATTGTATTTCTTCATGTACCTCCAAAAATTTGAATCACTTCCCCCCAGCTTCCCCATTATTCTTATTAAGAGTCACTGCAAAGTATCAATACAAAGTTCCTCTGACTGATCACCTTTATCTCACGATGAAACGTTTCTATCCTGAACGGACAGATGTCGGCCAGGCTGATAACGCACAAGCACACAAGACACTGAATGGTTGAGCATTTGAATATTCCTCGAGGATCAGGAAAAACTCCGTTCATTTTAATGATTTAATAAAAGAAAGCGAGACAGACCCAAATGCTCGAATACATAATTACATAACAGTGAGGGAAGAAAGACTGCAAATTATAGAAGATTATGAAATTACACCCTAATGACCATTTGAGACTTTAATTAACATGTTTGTTCACTTGTCACCTTTGTACAGTGTGCACCTACTTGTTACTAATCAATTGTTTAGTGATATTTAATGATAAATAACAGAATATTGGGATGAATGAAAAATAAGGCATACAAATGCAGCAGAATATATGCTTACATCCCAGAATCTTTGCATATCATGGCAACTTTGTTCCTACTACAGACAGAGAGAGAGAGAGAGAGAGAGAGAGAGCTGTCAATCACTTGCATTCAGTTTCCTTTCAACAGTGTTAGCTAAGAGACCTGAGCAGTCTAGGAAATATACAAATTGTGCCAGGCATTAAGACTATTCATGGAAAAGCAATGAGTGTTTCATTTCTGATTATTGCTGTAATCACGTCAACCATTTTGCCTCATAGAACCGATTGAACTTTGCATTACTAATGGCTAAAACTAGTAAACCAAGCCGACGGAGTACTAACAGGTCTGTAGTTGCGCTGTAACACCAGACTCCTACTTCACAGTTGCAGAGACTCAACGAAACAGTCCTAAAACCTCAGATGTTTTCACATAGTTTTGCCACCAGTCTTGATTTTATGCCATGTTGTTCACATTGGAGTAGCTCCTTAGTTATGGTGAGATAGAAACGCTTGATTAACATGTTTACGTTTACATTTACATTTACGGCGTTTGACAGAAGCCCTTATCCAGCTCGACTTCTCGAAGTGCTTTTAAGTCCCTATCAGTAAACATGGTGAAGAGGTAGGTTTTTCTTCATTGTCTGGAGGCAGCCAGTGACTCAGCTGTTCAGACAGCCAAGAGGAAGTTTATTCTATCAGCTAGGTGCCAGAACCCGAGAAGAGCCTTGATGCATGTATTCCTTATACTGTAAGAGACAGTGGGTCTAACCGAGCAGTGCTAGAGGATCAGAGGGAGTGCGGTGCAGAGCGGTGTGTCTGAAACCGCTTTAAGGTAGGTGGCTACTGGTCCATTTTTTTGCCTTTGTAGGCAAGCATCGCATGTCTGATACAGCTAGCTATAGGGTGCCAGAGGAGGGAGTGGAGCAACGTAGAAGCGCATGAGAAATTGGGCAGGATGAAAACAAGTCGTGCGGCTGCATTCCGGATTAGCTGCGAGTTGCAGTAGTCCAGGCTCAAGATGATAGACTGAACAAACACTTGAGTGGCCTCCGTGGATAGAAGTGGCTAGAGTGCTGTGAACACACCTTTCAGGTACCAGAGAGCATGTGTTTGATAGTAAATCTGTTAAATAACTACCATTTTTTTTAGGTGTATTATAATTCTAGAAATTTCTAGACATATTTGTTGCAGCCCTATATCGTCCATTTTCATGTTTCTTCACAGCAGCTGGCCTTCACTTCGTGTGAACATTTCACCATGGATGGACCAACAGAAACGATCCAGAACTGCTTGAAATAAAATGGATAAAATGGAATAAATCATTCCATTCAATTTAAAGAACGATTCCTATAAAGCTGCAATTTTGGAGATACTTGTTTTTTTTATACAGTGACTATAAGTAAGTAAGTCTGCTTGCATTGTATTATGCTTTTACTTGTTAGTCAGAATGAATACATTCCAAATGGATAAAGATAAGTCATTAAAATAAGCCATTAAAGGCATTTGTTTCTCATGAAATTGCGCCCTGTTGGGTAGAACTGCCCTGGAACGCTATTAGTGTTGCTGACATAACATTTCAAGGTTAAATTGGGCATGAGCCAAAGTTTATTGTGGTTCCTGAAGCAAGGCCACATTTTCTCCGCTGTGAAAACGAAGCTATTTTCTTATAGAACAGCTTCACGGGAAAATATTTCTCGTCGCACGAGCGGTGTCTGACACACCTGCGTTCGCAAGAGCTTTTCATCATAAACACATTCCAGAGGGCAGATTAGATTCTTGGCTTGCTCTGGTTAATTTGAAGTGTCCCTTGGGTAAGCCTAATTGTTTTGCGTTTGTGCATTCGGATGCGGACTGTATACACCGAAAACGCGTTCAAATCAGAAATCGGACTCTTCTTACTTTCTGCATGAACGTCGGAATGCTTCGTTTCTGTGTGGCAACACGCTGCCTTGTCTTTGTGTCTTGGCTGCTAGATGGATTCGAGTCATACCTTGGTAATACCTGAAATTTTTTTTTTTTAATTGTTTCCTACCCTCCGAACAATACCCGCTGTTAGGTGTTGATCTGATGAGGAGCGCCGGAGAAGTCGTCTTCTCTACATGTAGCCTTAGCTAATGTAACTCTATTAGTTCTGGCTGTCATCCGTATTGATATAAAATGTGTAGGCGATGTGCGAGGAAGAGCAGAAGTTTGATTACTGTGAATCCCTTGCCTTTGTGTATTTTCCTCAGCACTATTTTTTTTTGCTCCAGTATCTCCACAGAAGCAGCACTCTGGTGCAGGAAAGAGCGAGAGGAAGGGGGGGGTTTGCGAGGCTGTTAACGACTTTGTGTCATAGCAGAGATGAAACTCTCGCTCATCACTACCTGAGATTTATTTCGATAGCCCCACTACAACTATTACTCACAGTCGCTGAGAGGTCATCAGAAAACAGCTCTATCGGTACGGGCCTCTCTTATAGAAGTGGTCAGGTTTGTGTAGCGCTGTTGTGAATTTATATGTGTGACAATAACTATTGGCAATTGACGATGCAAGCTGATGTGATATGAAATCACTTGGTGTTGGTGCATTAAACAGACATAATAGATTTTGGCCCGGTTTCACATGTCATCGAGCCAGTGAAGGAAACAAAAGAATACATCTCGTCTCACCAAATTGCACCTGTCAATTAAGTAAATGAAAAAATCAGTCTCTCGCACACAGCCTGTATCGAGTGCCAGTACCGCGGCCTACCCACTAGCCTGATCAGTCTGGTGAACGTTTTGTCTTGCGTCCGTAATGTTCTGGAAGGAATGCAATTATTTGTTCATCTGTGCTTTGATTTTCTGGATTAAAAGGTAAACGGGGCAGATCGGGGCTGGGGGAATGCGCCTGGGTTTGACATCACTCAGTATCCCGGCTTCTGCCCGCTCTGACCTTTCACTTTCAAACCTCACAGCTCTTGCACCAGGGGTCCCCCAGCAGGGGTGGTTTGAATTACAAATGGGGTCTAGACACATTGAAACGAACAGGGCGCATGTTGTTTTAGGCTTTTTTTCACTATAAGTCAGCAATAACAATTGCTTATCCTTCTACGTCTACTAAACAAACTAAATATTAAGCATACGTATGTGGAGAATTTTTCCTCAGCACACCACCAGAATAATGGAAGCAAATCAGTTAAATGAAGCAATCAAGATGTGACTAAAATATCGATTTTCAGCTTCCGTTCGACGGGTTTAACTAGATGTGGTCTGTTCCCTTGGTGTTTAATGAGAACGTAAGGAGATAAAAAAGTCTGTAGCTGAATTTGCATTCGGCCGTTGTTTTGCGTTTTGTGCGCCAAGCTTCTGGATTTTCTAGCTTAGTGAATACGTCTGAATGTAAAGTCAACATGTTTGATTTGAGACGCAGCAGATGACAGTAATCATGACAACAGAAGGGAGATCATGTGTGTGTTTAATGTCAAATTTCGCTTTTGAAAGAGGTGTAGGTAAGATATGCAGCGAGTGTGTGAGAAATGCTGCTCACACTCTCACTGCTTCTACACACACACACACACACACACACACAATATCATGGGTTAAATATACACGTGCTCCTTTGCATGAGGCCATATGACACCACCCGGGTGGGGTGGGGATTATTTTCCTAACACTTCTCACTAGACTGGAACGTCAGTACAAAGAATATTCCTTTTATTTTTAGTTACTTGACTTACACATGTGTATATTATAATATGTCATCATTTATAATGGCCATTTGCCCCAAAAAGGTTTGGGAATCCCTGTCTTAGACTATTAGTATTAGGCTTCGAGAATTAGGCCAAATTCTTTGGCAGGAAATATTATTTCTGTCATACAAAACAGCACTTAGTGTATTAAGTGTTACAGATTAAACCATGTACTGTGTCTGCATATTAATTGATCTAAAGCTGATATTTTTTTAACTGATTTAAAAGCCTAGAAGGGACACGGCAGATGAGAAGAATACCCCAAGTTGACCAGTTGACATTGCAAGTTCATGGGGTATTTTGGTGGTTTTTACCAGTTGAGGGTGGGGATTTTCACGTTGCAACTTCACCTTGAACACAGCATTGCATTGCATAGCATTTTTTTTAACCTTTTTTAATTTCTGAATAATCTAATTATTATTATTAATATTTTTATTATTATGTCATAATATGTTTTTTTGAGATATCTTGAATTTTTATTTTATTTTATTTTATTTAAAGCTTTTTTTATTAAAAAAAACTAAATTTCAAATTGACTGGAAGTCTCTGACGTGATTTATGTAACAATTTGTACTGATTGTCTCTCCTTTTCAGAGTGTAATATTATTTTTATTCATTTTTAATAAATCAAAGTGTTATTGTTAAAATATAAAAATAAAAGTACATCATTGGAGACAAAAAAGAGTAGTTTTTATCTGTAATAATATTGCTGGGAGATTGTCTGTAAACCAAAACTATATACCATGATGCAATGCTCGATCATTTGCACATCTACTGTACATTTAACACACTCATACACATTTTTCTCGTCTTCTGTTTTCTTTTGTTTATTTTCTCTGCTTCAGAAAGATATGTCCTTTTTCGCGACATTATTTTTTTCAGCTGCTTTTTCAGAGGAGACAGCTGCAACCCGACGTTAGTCAGACTGACTGTATTTGCATCAAAATGCCGTTAACACAGCGTTGCCAAAAAAATCTCGCCGTAACCATGAACCACGTCTAATGTGCATGTGTCGCGTAGCTGAATGGCATCCTAGCTTTATGCGTTTTTGAAGCTTGGAAGAGCCGGGTGAGGAAGGCTGGTGGGGATGGTGTGGGGAAATATTTTGCTTACTTTTTTTTTTTTGATTATTGGTAACTATTAACTGTCTGACCATTTTGTGTGAACGAGCTCTCGTTCAATGAGCTAAGCAACATGAACCTAGTCCTGTGATGCATTGCCATAGAGACGTTCGGCGGTTGTCTTTGGAGGACATTTGGCGGTCTTTTATTCATCTTTGGTCTCTTTATTGGTCTCCAATTAATCTTTGTTAGTGGTAATGCATATTTCCAGAATCAGTGGGGTCTTCCTACTGGGAGGGAAACGAGGACATGCTGTAAACGAACTGACATGCATGTGATAACTGAGAGAAAAATAAAAGGATGGGAATTATAGTGTAGAGCTGAGAGAAAGTAAGCGAAGATAGAAGATACAGCAGTAGAGAAAAAATGATAATAATAATATTCATTCATTTTCTTAACTGCTTATTCCTTTTCACGGTCACGGGAGAGCCGGTGCCTAGCCGGCAGCATAGGGCGCAAAGCAAGAACAACCCTAGGGCACACAAACACACGCACACACTCACACACTAAGGCCACTTTAGAGACACCAATCAACCTAATGTGCATGTCTTTGGACTGTGAGAGGAAACCGGAGTACCCGGAGTAAACCCACACAGAAAGGACCCAGGCCGCCCCATCCGGGGATCAAACCCGGGACCTTCTTGCTGTGAGGCGACGGTGCTACCCACCGAGCCACTGTGTCGCCCCATAATAATAATATGTTAATGTTTTCAGCTATAATCTTTGTCTTTATATATACATCTTTGTATTATAGATCTATATGTGTGTGTGTGTGTGTGTGTGTGTGTGTGGTTGCATGTATAAGAGAGCATTTTGAAAGAGGCATCAGATACATAATTATGGTTCTGGCTCTATAGTATATCTGTGAGAGGGAGTCTTGGTTGTTCTTTTGAAATTGGTGGCTGTTAGAGAAGTCACTGATTTAAGAGGTTACTGTGTGCTGTACCTGTTTTGCTGAAATCAGCAGTTTTGTTTCTCATAGATGCTGAATGATTTTTCATTGATATATGTTCTGTTAATATTTCTTTTTCAGTGATTGATGGTAACATTTTTCCTTGATTTCCTTGATGGTTCAAACCAACCGAAGTCTGGTCATTTCTTAGGATCTTGGGTGACAGGTTTGTTTGTTTTTTTCAGCAGAAGAGTTAATTGATTTATAACATGCTGCCAGAAGTGTTTGATGGGTGATGGGTATACAAGACCACGTGGTGTATGTATATTTGCCTGGGGTGTTTAGTGAGCAGGGTGCACAAATTTTCACAGTCCACCATCCCCATTTAAAATCACTTTTGCCCAGTGCTGTGGACTCTTGTCAATTAGTTTATAGTGTATAAGATGGTTAGTATTATTTACGTAAAATGTGGTTTTAAGAGTATGTGTCCAGAAGAGATTTCCTTCTGAGGTGAGATCTAATGTCAGCGGTGGTGATGATATCGGATACGACCGGTTCGATAACAAAGTCACTTTATTGACAAGAAAATGACATGACCCAGGGAGAATTGTTTACACAGGGGCTAAGGGGGAGGGTGACACACAAACACACACACACATCTCACTGAGCGTAGAGGATAGATAACCCAAAAGCCCAAAAGCAATGCATGCTGGGGGCCATCCCGCATCCCGATCCTGAACCCGGAAGCCCCGCCCACTTCCTGCATTCCATTGCCCGTCACCACAATACTTTCTTTTTTTTTTTTTATAAAGGATCTGAGTTCAAGGTATTCAGCAATCTAGTTACAGTCAATTCCCTGTATCTGGGTTACATGTGAAAAGGACAGAAATGGACAAGCATGGCACCTTTTTCTATCCATTTTGATTATAGAACTGGTTTGGTTGCTGGATATCAGGGTTGTGCCAGAGGGGTGAATATTTGGTGGCTGAAAGTATAAAATTTGCGAGCTTAAGCAATTTCCACCAGGCTGTCATAGCTAATGGGCTTTGAAAACATTTTTAAAGGATTGGGCTTTTAAAACAGGGGTGGTATTTGAGAGATATGCTTATCTCCATGGTTCATTTGTTTGGTTGGGCTTTTTTTTTCTACATACATATTTTTAATAAAGCTGGAAAAGAGCATACAGCCAAGTATACAGTTAAAGCTGAAATGCGAACTCTTAATTCAATTCACCAATTTAAATAGCTTAAATTTAAAAGTCAATTTAAATCATACTTATTTTTTCCCATCAGTATTTTTTATCTTTCATTTTTGTTGCTCCCCAGCAGATTTTTTTTTCTCTCTATAACTGACATTTTGACATTATGAACAAGTGACAAAATGAAACTTGTCCAAAGTTAAACCTTTTTCACATAGTTTTCAATTCTGGATCACGCCGTTTCTGTGGCTGAAAGCTTAGGTGGTGTTGCGCAGTATACAGTACAGGCCAAAAGTTTGGACACACCTTCTCATTCAAAGCGTTTTCTTTATTTTCATGACTATTTACA
>JAOVVG010000018.1:12960562-12970591 GCA_028566375.1 Leptodoras nelsoni
AGGAAACCAGAGTACCTGGAGTAAACCCACACGGACACGGGGAGGACATGCAGACTCCACACAGAAAGGACCCAGACCACCCCACCCTGGGATCGAACCCGGTACCTTCTTGCTGTGAGGCGACGGTGCTACCCACCGAGCCACTGTGTCGCCCCCTTTTCCTAACATTTAAATAATTAAAATAAAAGCCGTCGCATATCATTCATGAACCTGAAGAAAGGAAATTTCAACAATTTTCTTGTGATGGCTGTGCAGGACTGTCCCATTGGAGCTTTGATATTTTATACAGGTTCACTTCAATATCTCCACCTATTGAAGTGAACGATTTTAAATGATTGCAGATGATAAACCACATGCATCCTCTACATCTTTTCCAGTACCTCAGCCTGGCCACTGAGAGTTTGTCAAATGTAACCTTTGAGAAACTGATCTCTCGCCTACATGTTTTCCTGTTTCCTGCAGGATTAACTGTAGCTTATCCTGTGTCCTGCTTTGGTCGTCTCTCTTGCCTTCTAAGCCCTGTATCGCCATCATCAGCTAAAGGGCCTTTTTATCGATCAATCTGCTATGAGGTGCTCTAGCCGTGTGCCAGCACCATATCATTGCGAATAAGCAGCAGATAATGTATATCAGCATCAGGCAGCTGGTGACTATCCGCCTGCTTCGCTAACCTATTTAAAATATACTGGGGATCCTCTTTCTCTGGCTTATGTTATCCCACTGGGCCTCTTGCATTCTATTAACTGTGGCTGGTGCTTAGAACTTCCTGTATCTTTAGGCTAAACTCTTGGGATATAGGGCTCACCTCTGCAACCCTGGCACTGTTGATAATTACCTGTTCAGTGAGACCTTTTTCTGCTTGTGTAGTGATTTTGTGCATTATGTTTTTTGTGCTACCTCTAGGCAATCTCTGTTCTGGTGGTGATGCCATTCTTTATATTGACACATCAGACTAAATTCTACAGCTGGAGCTGTTCTCTTGAGAATAGCTCAACTATAATACTGAAATCCTGACTATAATCTAAGTACTACTGAATACATGTGCATTCCTTGTAGTCAGACAACTAATACTTAATCTGTGTGATTATATTACATTCTATATACACACACACATGGATTACAGTAGATTAAAAACAAATGTCTTCGTCTACAGTAGGTACGAGTAAAAGTAGAACAAATACCACCGAAGCAAACATGTCTCTTATTCCTTCTGTAGAAAACCTCGTCTGAACTCGCAGCTCGTGGCGCAACAAGTAGCGCAGCAATACGCCACCCCTCCCCCAGCGAAGAAAGACAGGAGGGAGCGCACAGAGCGAGACGACCACTACGACATAGACAATTCAGACTCAGACAGGCCAAGCGTAGACAACTCGGACTCGGACAGATTGGGCCCAGACAGCAGTCACTTGGACAGAGGACACGCACATAAGGACAGGAGACAGGAGCGCATCGGATTGGATAAACATCAGCTAGTACAAACCTCAGTGGAAAGGAGGCCTGAGAGAGCAGGTCTAAACCAGGAACTGCACAGAGAACTTATGGATAAGGTTCCTTCACACAGGCCACACATGGAAAAAGATCAACACACAGGAGCATCCGGGACACAAGCGGCCGAGAAGGAGGACACGAAGAAAGGCAAAGTAGAGAAGCCAGTGGTGGACAAGCACAAAGAGAAGGAAAAGATGCCTGGGTCCAACAAAAAGCCTACGGCTAAGAAGATGAAGTAAGTTGCATCTTGCGTGAGTTACAAATGACAGGGCATCCCAGAGTATTAGCACGCTTTAAGAGACTAGGCAAAATGTTTTCCACTCAATCTACTTTCCATAATAATTTTTCAAAATGTATGGGGCAGAATTGTTGACCTTGATAAATTTTCCTTGTAATCATACCCTTCCTTTGGGGTGTAAACATGAGCTTGCCTGTTCCTACATGTAAAATAGCTCTCACTATGGGGAAAACCCAAAGAGCTTTCACTGCAGGATGTTACACAGTTAGTGACCTGCATAAAATGTATTAGACCTCTGGAACAGAAAGCGGCTTTGTGAGCGTAACTCCCTACTCCGGCAAAAAGGAGACGTCTAATCTCAGAATTACGTGGTTTAATTGATTCCTCAGGTTGTCAGGTATTCGAATGTTCAAATTCAGTTATTATACAGTATAACAATACAGCTGTGTGGAAGGATTTCAGGAAAGAAGTGTTCCTGGGACAACCTTCTTAGTCTGCAGATTTGAGATCGGAATGGAAAAGGGCAGCCTATATTCACAAACAAGAATGTAGAAGAGTTTACATGTGCAGGAGTGGTCCATGCAGTGCCATGGTTATAACGTGCCCTTAATGCTGATCATTTAGTCATCTGAATAATTATTCAAACAATACAGTGGTGTTTGTAACAACATCTATAGGCCTAGAATGCATGTGTGTCAAGAACCATGTTATCTCCATTACCTCTACTCTGCCGTGACAAACTTGCATGTCAAATATATATAATATGTGTGATCCACCGGACAGAACCTGGTTAGACCGTAAACTTTTTTTCCCCTAATCTTGTCCATCTGTCTTCTTGTTCTTAGACCCAAGATCCTTAATAAAGGTCCTCCTAGTGAAAGAAGCAGCATGAAATCTGGCAAATCAGCCACGAAGAGCAACAAATCAATTATTTCAAGGTAAGTATCTTAGTTATACTTCTCTGATTATCGTTATCCCTTGCAATAGATAGCATCACGGGTGGTGTATAGCTGCATTGTGTCAGCTGTTCCCAGGATCAGCTCCATACCCACAGATCAGGATAAAGCAGCTACTGAAGATAAATGAATACTCTTATCTCTGTACTGTATTATTTATTGCTATTCATGATTCCAGTCATGAATATTTATTATTACATGGCTTTGTTCCCAGAATCCTTGATTCTGATTGCAGAGTTATGGCATTGCAGGTTCTGTCATTTCTGTAGAACAGACGGCTGCTATTGGGTGCACATCTGATCAGAAGCTCGCAGACACCCTCATGGCACCCTATAGCAAAAAAATGTTTAGGCTACTCCATATGTAGAGAGTTTAAGCAGGATGAAGGCCTTAAAAAGGTGACAGAGCTTACAATGCAGTACAATCCAACTGTAGAATATACCAGATTTATTAGTATTTATTAACAAAAGCAATAAAGCGGGATAATGTCCAGCGACCTGGTCATTTTTGCAAAATAAACCCCTTCATGCTCTTCCACTTGATATACATCTAGCACAGAGCTACAACAGTCTGCTGCTATAATTTAGTTAACATGGTTAATATACAGGGTGTTTCAAAAAGATGGACCCTATTTCAAAGCAGTATATTTCGATACAATTACACAAAATTTACAACCGGTTTAATGAGTTTTAGTATAAATGCTCCATGTGCATGGTCACCCTGTGCTGTTCCCCTTGCATAAACAGCCTGTTTCCTCAAATAGTCAGTACCAAAGACGAATGCTGTTTGGCGTTGTTGGATCAATTCCAACACGTCAAAAGGTACGTCTTGCTGAATTACAGAACGTAAAAGCCTTGTGTTTCGGAGTTTCATTCATGGACAGATTGTGGTCTCCGAGATATAGTAATTACAGATTGGGTCCATCTTTTCCAAATGCTCTGTATTATTATCCCTGGAAAGAAAATGAACAGCCTGAAGTAAAAATTTGCCTTGTCAGGTTGAGCCGTCTCTTCCACAGGACTCACAATTCTGCTAGAATTCATGGGGCCTATATTGGTGACTAACGCCCGGTTCCATATAATCCTTTTTTGGAATTGAAGTCTGAGTTTGCAGGCCAGTGAGCATGTGCCAGTGTTCCATTATATTTGTCAAATAAGTCACATAGAGATTTGGCCCTATGCTCCTTAAAGTTAATCCTGGAACGTGGGAGCGACAGTATAGCGGTTGTCATGGGAACTTGTGTCTGAATGTTAGTCACATGTCTCCAAAAATGTCAAAAAATTATTATTGCATGACACGGTCTGGATTTATAGCTTGCATGGGAAGCACAATGCCTTCGCTTAGAATTTTACAGTTGCCTATTTTCTGTTTCATATTGAAATCTAGGAGTTGCCACATCCACCATATTCAACTTTGTACCGTAACTGTGTGTAGCTCTGGTATTCCATGATGACCTCTGTGGTGATCCATGGGAGGATCCGTCAGACAAAAGTTTTAGTGGTTACAGTAGTGTGTTCTTCAGCCAGCATCAGTTCATATGTTAAACTCAGTAATGCCTAAAGGAGTAATATAGAATACCATTCTGAGCCTTTGTTCTTCTGTCTTGCTGCAGGCCTAAGCTGAAGAACATAGACCGAAGCTCAGCTCAGCAGTTGGCCATAACAGTGGGCAACGTTACGGTGATTATCACGGACTTTAAGGAGAAGACGCGCTCCTCCTCCACGTCTTCATCCACTGCCACTTCCAGCAGCGGCAACTCCGAACAGCAACACCTGAGCTCCAGTTCGGAGAGTACGGACAGGGGGTCGTCCCGTGCCTCTACCCCACGCAGAGACCTTACTTCTGGACACAACGAACTCCTTTGAGTCTGTTGGAAGTCAGGAATCCTCAAACATATTGATAATGCACAGATAGAACCTTTACACTTAAAAGGATGAAGGATCATTATCATGCATGGGCACTGTTTCCATCTTGGTATTTAATGGCAAGGTGTGCCATGTGTTTCAATACTGTTTAACACACCCACCTCAACTCCACACACAACTCACAAAGTGTGTATCACCTGTGTCACAAGAGTGACCACTTGGAGCACAAGAGGAAGAGGATGTAGCACATCTTGGGTAAAGCTACGCTATATGGCCAAAAGTTTGTGGACACCTGACCATCACGCCCATATGTGGTTCTTCCCCAAAACTGTTGCCACAAAGTTGGAAGCTGCAGTTCCATAGGATGTCTTTGTATGCTGTAACAAAACAGTTTCCCTTCACTGCTACCAAGAGGCCCAAACCTGTTCCAGCATGACAGTGCTCCTGTGCACAACGCGAGCTCCGTGAAGGCATGGTTTGCCCATGCTGAAGTGGAAGAACTCGACTGTCCTGCACAGAACTTTGACCTCAACCCTCAACACCTTCGG
Organism: Leptodoras nelsoni; assembly: GCA_028566375.1. NCBI lineage: Eukaryota > Metazoa > Chordata > Actinopteri > Siluriformes > Doradidae > Leptodoras > Leptodoras nelsoni. The sequence continues at coordinate 12,965,658 of JAOVVG010000018.1, forward strand.
GGTCAGTCGGAACACACCGACTGCACACCAAGCCTCTTCCTCTTCCTCCTCCTCCTCACCCAACATCAGCGCCTGAACTCACTAATGCTCTTGTGACTGAAAGACCACACATCACCACAGGCACATTATGAAATCTAGTGGAAAGCCTTCCTGGAAGATTGGAGGGTATTATGATCACAAAGGGGGACTAAATCTAGAATGTGACGGTCAGGTGTCCACATATTTTTGGCCATATGGTGTTTTGATTTGAACAGTGTATTTTCACGGAACTCTTCTGTACAGTCATACATGCTAGCAAGTTAGCCAAAGGTGTGCTAAATTTTAATGATTACATGCATATTTTTGTTCAGAAAAGGAAATTGTATCAGATCTCTTAAAGTGTAGAGTAAAGTTGACTGGATTTGTTAGTTTTTTTTATATTCCACTGTGGGAGTAATATACAGGAACAGCCCTTGAGATGGTGACGGTGATGGTGATTTTTGGCTTTGAAAACAGTATTGAAATGCATGGATGGTTTTCAGAGAACTGTAGAGTGAAATGTTGTGGAGTCAGCATTTTTATGTGGTAGAAACTGAAACCCTCTGTATGTTTTAAGCCTTAGATCTCCAGTTTACATAATTGTTCTCCGTTACGAAAATGGCTTGTACGATTCTCCAACACTGACTTGTACCCATACCACATTGTGACACTGTATATGTCAGATGAAGGTGTCATAGTTGTAAGAAAATCATGTAGAACCTCCCAGAGAAATAATGTGTACTTTTTCATTGTTTTTTTTTTCTCTTTTTTTAAAATTAATGATTGTATTTATAAACTGTGATAAGATCAAATAACGTAGTAGATGGCTGAACTGGAGCTGCGAACATGAACATACTAAAAGACTGTTGTTCTAGGTGCTAACACATTTAATAAAGGTGATGATGGATTGGAAAACATGTATAATTTGAAACATGATTATCTGCATTTATAGAATAACGTTCAATGAAATCTATGGGGTAAAGGCCGTTTTTTTATATGGATAGATGTTATGTATCGTCAGTCTATCATTGATCAAAACCCGTATGATCTGTTTGAGAACCGTTCTTGTAAATACTACTGCTAAATGATGTTACCAAGCTTTTTACTTGCCACAAGGACACGTTCTTTTATTAAAACTTGCCGTGAGCTAAGTAAGCAGCAAAACTTCATCCGGTTCATTACTGCCTCAAAGCATTATAAAATAAAATTGTCGATGTGATCTTTATAGAGGAAATGTCTTTAATTAGTGTATTTATTTTGTGCAAGCAATTCTGTTCTTGTGTATAATTGGTAACCTTAATTTACTATGTAAAGATGGTTACATATAAGGAATACTTGTCATAATATAGATTAACACTATGTTTATCTGTGGTGTACTGAATATCTGGCACAGTTTCTTAGTTATTTTTGGCATCTTAATCAAGTTGTTGTGTGTTAAAACAGCAGGTATTGCATACACTCTTTCAATGCTGCTTGTTTTTTGGTTTGGTTTTTTTTTTTGTTGCTCGGTCTGAAGTAAATTCTGCTTGTAGCATAGCCTTCATTTAAAATAAAGTAACTTCATTTGTTTATTCTTGTGTGCTTCATGCTTTGTTTGAATGAATGAATATTATCATTATACAAGTACAAAATTCAATGGTATCATGTCTTTCTTTCCTGAACATATTAATATCTCTACATTTATATCTAGTCGTTTAGTAGCCACTTTTCTTCAGGGTCACTTGGTGTTGAAGGTGCAGTAATAGAAAGCCTCTAGGGAATCTGCAAGGATTCATAATCTGAAAAGACAAGTGACAAATCCTTGATTGTATATGGATGGTTATGAAAAGTATGCAAATTTGAATCAGGTTCATGAATAATACAATAATAATATGGTAGTACAATATTTAATCATTGCAAGGTAAATGTATGGCAAATAAGGCCCTGCAGCTGAAAAGCTAAGCTGGTATGTAGGAGGCTATTCAGGGTAAAATTTTAATCTTAATTGCCTACACTTACAGTACCTTGCAGAAGTGTTCATACCACTTGAACTTACACCCACATATTTAAATGTGTATTATGTGACGGACCAAAACAAAGTAGCAAGTAATTGTAAAGTGAAAAGAAAATGATACATGGTTTTCAACATTATTAATAAATAATAAAAATGTGAAAAGTGTGGTGTGCATTTATATTCAGCCTCCAGTACTCTGATACCCCTAAATAAAATCCAGTGTGACCGACTGCCATTAGAAGTAACCTAATTAGTAAATAGAGTCTCAGTATAACTACAGCTGTTCTGTGAAGGCCTCAGAGGTTTGTTAGAGAACATTAGTGAACAAACAGCATTATGAAAACCAAGGAACACACCAGACAGGTCAGGGATAAAGTCATGGTGAAGTGTAAAGCAGGGTTAGGTTATAAAAAGCTATATATTCCAAGCTATGAACATCTCACAGAGCACTGTTCAGTCCATCATCCGAAAATGGAAGGAGTGTGGTACAACTGCAAACCTACCAAGACATGGCCGTCTACCTAAACTGACAGCCCACGTGAGCACTAATTAGAGAAGCAGCCAAGAGGCCCTTGGTCACACTGGAGGAGCTGAAGAGCTCCACAGCTCAGGTGGGAGAATCTGTTCACAGGACAACTATTAGTCGTGTACTCCACAAATCTGGCCTTTATGGAAGAGTGGTAAGAAGAAAGCCATTCCCTTTTGCAGTTTGCCACAAGCCATGTAGGGAACACAGCAAACATCTGGAAGAAGGTGCTCTGGTCAGATGAGACCAAAGTTGAACTTTTTGGCCTAAATAAAACACTATGTGTGGCAAAAAACTAACACCGCACATCACCCTGAACACACCATCTCCACTGCGAAACATGGTGGTGGCAGCATCATGCTGTGGGGATGCATTTCTTCAGCAGGGACAGGGAAGCTGGTCAAATGTGATGGGGAGATGGGTGGAGCTAAATACAGGGCAATCCTGGAGGAAAACCTGTTAGAGGATGCAAAAGACTTGAGACTGGGGTGAAGGTTCACCTTCCAGCTGGGCAACGACCCTAAACATACAGCCAGAGCTACAATGGAATGGTTTAGATCAAAGCATGTTCATGTGTTAGAATGGCCCAGTCAAAGTCCAGACCTAAATACCAGTGAGAATCTCTATCTATCTATCTATCTATCTATCTATCTATCTATCTATCTATCTATCTATCTATCTATCTATCTATCTATCTTTAGTAAGGTAGTATGCAGTTTGGTATGAGGCCCAGCTACTCAGCTATCCCTCCTAATGATGATTTCATGTGTTGGACAAATCTGGAAAAAAATCTGATGTATCGATCTTGGTGTGGTGCATACCAGGATAAGTACACCTGTTGGAATATGCCACCGGTAAAGCTTTGTGGAGGAGGGATGTGCTGGGGCTGTTGACAGAGTTCTTTCTAGAGCCAGAGGATATGATCACCCCTATCTTATCCACACTGCATTGGCTCCCAATCAAATTTCACACTGAAATTATCATTGACCTATAAAGCACTGACTTGTCTCACACAGAAGCAAACTTCTGGTCTTTTATGATCCATCACGCTAATGTTGATCAAAAGGTGCAGGCTCAGGTACCATGAATGCCATTCCATGAATGAGTTCTCTCTGGTGCATAAATGTAAACAAAAAATCTTGAAGAAGAGAAAAAGGGATGCTGTTGCTTAGAACAATGTCATTGAGGACAGTTTCACTGAGCTGTGGCAACAATACTCCTGCCTCTTTGACCTCTCCTTATGAGAGTTCCATGATAGATTAAAAAGAGAAAATGTTGGCAAGAAATAGCAGAGGCACTTCAGCAAGCTGGTGAGTAGTTGATGTGATTAGCACAGCCAAGTCTGTGTCTAGTAGAATAAAAACCTGCAGAAATTAATGACTGGAGATTATATCCTTTTTTTCGGAGCACAAGACTGCCAGCATCACACATTCAGCCATCTTCTGCACATCTGTAATCATCACTGACAATTTTCTGACCCTCCTCCCTGATGACCTATGAGCTCATGCAAGGTCATAAAGATGATTGTCTGAGATCATAGTTCAGATCGGTTGAGATCACAATGTTTGGCAAAAACTATGGCACTATGTTTGCATAATCTAACTTGATGACCATCGTGAAAGACAAAAATGTTGTGTTGTCTGATGTTGGCCTTAGTTCCAGTTAAGTGTAATGTTAATGGCAGAGCATACAAAGACATTTTAGACAATTGTTTGCTTGTGGCAACAGAACAGCTAAGTAAGCCCATTTCTGTTCCAGCATGACTGCCCCTGTAGACAAAGCAAGGTCCATAAAGAAATGGCTTGACAAGAGGACGCAACCCCACTGAATATCTTGAAGTGGAAAGTTGATTATGAGCCAGGCATTCTCATCAAAAGTCCATATCTGACTTTACAGATGCTCCTTTGACTGAATAGGTACAAATTCCCTCAGACACATTTCAAGATTTTGTAGGAAGCCTGCCCACAATAGTGAAGGCTATTATAGCTGCAATAGGGGGGTGTGGGGTGTGGAGTAGGGCAACTCCATATTAATGGCCATGGTTTTACAATCCACGTATTAGAAATCCACATATTTTTGTCATATTTTTGTTATAGTGTAATCTGCTTCTGTTTCTTGGATATTACAACAGCACTATGAGAATAAAGTTGTGTGAAGAATGTGACTCCTCTCAGTTGCTTTGTAGTAACCTCACAGTCAGGATAACTCCAATGTAGATAGATGCATCAAAAAGCTAGCCCTTTGCTTCTAGAAGAGTAAGAGGCAGGGGTGGCTCAATGGTTAAGGTGTTGGGTTACTGAATAAAAGGTTGGGGGTTCAGGCCCCAGCACCACCAAGCTGCCACTGTTGGGCCCTTGAGCAAGGCCCTTAACCCTGAACTGCTCAGGTGTATAAATG
>JAOVVG010000018.1:12970691-12981191 GCA_028566375.1 Leptodoras nelsoni
TTGATGGTGACCTTGAAGCACTTCTTGTAAGTCGCTCTGGATAAGGGCGTCTGCTAAATGCCTAAATGTAAATGTAATGTAAATGTAACTGTATCCTGGAAGACAAACTTAATTTAATGCTACATAATCCTAAATGCAGTATATTAAATTCCTGATCAGTAATAGTTTCATTAATAATAAGCACTTTAGATCAGGGGTTCCTGACCGGCAGTATGCATACCCCTAAGAGTACTTGAGAAGCTTGAAGAGGCTACATGGAAAGATTGGGGATTACAATTTCCAAAATGATAAAGCAATTGATAAGTCATTGATTAAGTCATAACTACATTGCTAACATGGTACATCATGTGTATCATGCGGCAGGTGTCAGCTGCCTCTATGAAGACTACTACACTACACTACTCTATGAAGCCATGTTTATATGTTAGGGAGCCCAGTGACAAAAGGGGAAAAAGAGGCCAAGCCTAAACATTGGCATTTCAGTAAAAAATATATTTTGTATGTATTTATTTGTATGTTTGCAAATCCACCACAGTCACAGTATTTTCTCTAAGCTGAAGACCTAACACAATTCAATAAAGCTGGCCCATCAATAGATACATAGAAAGATTCAACTTAGAAAGATACAACTCAGTACAAGTACAAGGCAATGAAATGCAGTTGGAGAGGGGGTGCACCGTTCCTGGAAGTACTGCAATACTGGGTCGATGCGTGGAGTGGACGGAGTAAGCCCCTATTCCATCTCCCTGTTCCAAAAATCAGTTTAATATATGGTCCCCGGGTAGGAGACGTATCAGATATTAAACTGATAAGAACAGATACAACACTTGATCTTAGCCAAAAGGCAGAGAAGCGATAGCCACACCAGAGCACCAAGCAATCAGGAAGTCTTGGTAGAACAATTAAAAACAGTTAGAATTCAAAAGCTGTCAGAAATTAAGTCAAGTCAGATAATACTGAACAAAGGAACAAGTGTCATGCAAAGCACCAGAAGCGTACAGTATTATGCCTTGTCACTACACTGTCTTTAATATAAGTTAAGTAGAACAAATTTAGGAACATCATCAACACACATGAATGAGATGGTGCTATTGACATGGCAAAACAGCTCAAGATGGCCAGTTTATCCTGCTTGTCTGTTACCTGGCCTTGGCTCTGGATCGTCAGCAATTAACAATGAGCTATTCTATAAGAAAAGAGATCAGTGCCTTTCCAAGTGGGTACAACCTGGACACTCAGCAGTTCAATGACCCTAACCTGCTGTAAGCTACATTGCCATGGCACATTGTTAGCTCTATTGTTTTACACACCTCTACAGTATTATTCTCAGTAAACTGATTGCATTTGTATCATTAGCTCATATGTGGAAAAACTATCTCTGAAAACCTTACCCAAGACCCTAAGAATACCTGCTATGTCTGGTGCCCTGGTGCCTGGTGTACATCTAACTAAGGATGCTGGTGTCCCTAATGGCTTTCCATTCCATGGCTTTACATTCCTTAAAATAGAGTCTTCTATAGACCAAAGCTCTTTAAGGTTTCTTATTGTGTGCTTCACTGAGCAGAGCAAACCAAAGCAGAGAGGCTTTAATATGTATCTTTGGCTATGCAATTATGCCATGCAGTCATCACTTATTCACTTCGGCTTGAGGTAATTTGTTAGGGTTTTGTAAAACTGAAAAGGTGAAAGGATCTCTGTTAATAGAAAAGAAGCTAAACAAGGGAAAATACATCTGTGAAAAGAATAGAGAAAGAAAAAAAAAGATAAGACATACTTGAGGAAAGTTAAGAAGAAAGGTGATAGTGGTTGACTAAAAGTATAAGTGCAATGCCTAAGTGAATGCTTTCTTTTGCTCATCAACAGCAGCCATCTTGTTTTGTTACAGAGAGGGCCAAGGTGACCTTTACAATCTGTAATTTGATGTCACGGCAGGCTCTGGCATCTGCCATGTCATTGTGGGAACAGTGGGCACTAGCATGCACTGCATCATTTACATTTATGGCATTTGGCAGACACCCTTATCCAGAGTGACTTACATTTATCTCATTTATACAACTGAGCAGTTGAGGGTTAAGGGCCTTGCTCAGGGGCCCAACAGTGCTCCAATAAGTTTCCCCATTCAAATCCCCCAGCCTACTCCACCAGCTCGTTCCCAGTCATCCATGGTCCCACGTTTCAGTGGAATACTTTATAGGTTTTGCAGGGTAACACAGTAATCACAGTGGTCTTAGACCAGTTTTCCAAGGCATGCCACTGGCATCATCAAAAGAAAAGCAGAACTGCTCCTTCAATACTTAGGCCCCAGTTCACCAGTAATACTATCAGCAAATGATTAAAAAACAGGTACTGCATCAACAGGAACTATGGCCTGTGATGGTCTTTGTGATTAACCTGATTATCATGTCTTTTTCTGCCCCTGTGAAGTCAAGCAGTGTGAGGACTTGCCTCACAAGAAGCCCACTTCACTTCTAATCTCTTCCATGACCCTTTGATATTTACCATGTTGATTATTATGCACTTGTTATTACATGTTACAATTAATGTGGTCTACCCAGGGCAGTTCTATTATTGGCAGTTTTGGAATTAATATGTAAGGCTGTTGGGATATAGGTGTAATTAACTTAAGCTGCGTGCCCAGGACATCTATCAGCTGCCAATCTGATATGCATTGGTAACCAGGCCTGCTGGTGTTCTGGGCTGTGGCTGAGGCTGTGCTCTGACTTTTCTTACCAGAAGAGCAATGGTGCTTCTTGGTTTTGATAGCAGCATAGATGCTTTCTGTAACTCTCTGAAGCACTCAACCATAACACCAGCAGTACTGACCATCTCCCAGGGCTATTGGCCAGCTGCTGAGTGTATGTACAAGAGACCCTATTCCAGGTCAACTTTTGATCCAAACGTGGACTGTCTTTGCACTGAGCTATAGTAAGACTTAAGGAAGCTATGCCTATGGTGATTACTACAACTGAAATCACAAAAGCACACATTTTAAACATAATCTACAAATATGTTATGTAACCTGACATGCAGCCCATAAGGTTGGTACGGTCTGTCAGCTAGGATACTCATTTTACACCAACATGGGAAAAAATAAACACAAACATTCTGGCTTTACAACCAGTCTGTTGTATTAGCACCTTGTTTATGACAGGTTTTCAAAAACATGCAGCTTGCCACCTGCTGTGGAAGGTTCTTTAGCAGATTTCCTCATTGTGTTCTGATATGCTATTAGATAATCCTGTATAGCAATGTGGGTGACAGACTAAGGGACATTTATAAAGTATGCAATATCCTATGAACACATTAGAAAGGTGAGAGTTAAGTGGTTAAGTGGCATAGTGAGTTCTGGGCTTGGTAGAAATCACCAGTCCTCCTGATTGGACATTGTTCGATGTCTTGATTGACTTTCTCTGCATGTCAGTTAGCATGCAGGTGGTACCCAGATGTGAAACTTGCTGACTTACAATTTGTCCATGACATTCTTCCAAACTTGTAATGTGAAATGCGCTCCCTTATCACTCTGTCATCTGGGTAACCATAATACCTGAGGACCTTGTTAAATAATAACTATTTCAGAAGGAAATGCAGGCAAAGGCATGAGTCTACCAGTAGGTGGAGTCTGTGAGACCTTTGCTTGAGCACATGAGGTGTACAATGAGATGAATTTATTGATGTTCAATACCATCACTACTTATCTTGGGGGAGCTGATGTGTTTTATGAACATTGGGGTGACCAAAAGTGAGAGTAGTGTGGGGCCAGGCCCAACTTGTTTCTGACATGTGATGACACATAGGTCTTGTGTGTAGGGCATTGATGTCGCACCTGTTGCTCATCAATGATGGTGCCAGCAAAGAATTTGGGGAGCATGGATCTTCCCTGGGTCTTATGGGAAGTGCTAAGCAAATGGCTGATAAGAAATCAGGTTTGATGTTCTTGGATTGAGTGCAGTATGAAGTGGTGAACTGAATGTATGAGGGCAGCACCTTCTAACCAGTGGCGTGCTCCTCCAACACTAGCTTGACTGCAATGAGCTCTATGTTTCCAGTGCCAGTTTCTTTATGCTTATGATATTTTCTTAGAGAAAAATACCTCTGGATGATGCTTTGGCCTCAGTCTAAATTGTTGGAAAACTACAGCACTGACCCTGCTCTCTGAAATATCTTCCTCAACTATGGCTGTGAGGGGTTGGGATGCTTCAAGATGGGCTAAATACATTTCATTATAACTTCACACTTGTTGATAATGTATCCTATGAATGAGACTTGGTGCACATGGAACTTACACATTTCTCCTTGACAAAAGTCAATTTTGTAGAAATCTATCAAGGGTATGTAGAGTAGATGGATAGTTGTCTGTGTAAGTATGTATGTCCATCCATTTGGAGGAACTGGTCAATCTCTGTTGCTTCACTTCTGCCCAAGAAGCAGGTTGGTAAAACAGAATGGACTGATTATGATGACTGTGAGCTTCATGGCTCGTTTCATTTCCCTGTGCCACTCAACTCTGTGGAGGGTCATAAGCTTCTTGCAAAAGATGTTCTGGAGTAGAACCAGTGGTTTATCCTCTTCATCTTAAAAATGGCAGTACAAGGGATCAAAGAGGAAAAACCACTGGTTCAAGGCACAGCTGGTATATTTTTGACTTTGGACAGCTCAACTACTAACTAAATACAACAAACTTGATTCTGTAACAGATAGTATTTGTTTTTTGTTTCTACTTGCCACTTGAGCTTTGCCTATTTTTCAGACCCAAACTTGGGTCAGCAGCAGTGTTTGGCCACTCAATCTGGATGGAATGAGTTGATGGCAGGAAGTTTGGTGCCATCATTCTGAGTGGTCTTAGGGCTGCTCAGCCCTCTGTTCATGTTGCAATGAGTGTGTGCTTGCTTTGTGTGGCACTTGCATGGGTCTGCAGCTCCAGGAATCCATGGTGCTGCATTCAGAGTGGTGGCCTGGTGGTGCTATGGCCTGGTGTGTGGTCTGTGTGAGCCATACCAATGCAGACCTTCAATGGAATTGTTAAACAGTGTGGACTTTGTTTGTTTTCTTAGCTATATAGCACTTAGTAATAGAAGGGATTATTTGTTACTGCACTGCCCAGTGTCACCCAAATGAGGATGGGTTCTCTCTTGAGTCTGGTTCTTCTCAAGGTTTCTTCCTCTTATCATTTGAGGGAGTTTTTCCTTGCCACCGTCGCCACCGGCTTGCTCCTTAGGGATAGCTGTTGGGGACAAGGCCTATAGGCCATATCCTGATTTCTTGTCTTTGTAAAGCTTCTTTGAGGCAATGTCCTTTGTTAAAAGCACTTTAAAAATAAAATTGAATTGAATTGAATTGAGTTATCAGAATATACCACTGGAATTAGATCCGAACAGATGGACTACGCTAACCTGTGTGTTTGATGAATTGATTGTTCTAAGTTTTGTTTCCTTTTCATAAATCGGAAAGCTTACTTGCATTTGAGAAAGGGCTATATAGATGAAACATAATATTATGCATTAATGAATGTCTTATTAAACAAATTATAATTAGGGTTCAACAGGGCCAGCTAAAAGGTATTTCGGGAATGCTGAAAAGGTTTTTCTTTTAGTCTACAATGTTAGTCAATGATGAGTGATGGTCCATTTCCTGTTTGGCTCACAATGCAAAAATTGTATAAAAGTATACAAGGGACCAGTAAAGCTTTGATCTAGTGGGGAAAATGTTATGTTGGACAATTATAATGCATTTATATGCATGGAATCTCACATAATTAATTGAATCAACAATACATTAACTCCTGTATATACACATTTAGAAATGTATGGCTGCAACACACTCAAAAAAAAAAACCTAGGACAATGGCATGTTTACCACTGGGTCACATGACCTTTACTTTTATTTATACCTTTTAATCTTTTGGGAATTGAAGATACTAATTGTTGCACTTTTGCAATTACTGTAGTAATCTCATCACTTGACAGGCTACTCTATGTGGCCATAGAAGATGACAATTTGGCACCTGACAGCCACTGTATGTTATACTACACACTTGGAAAAGGAGAGGTGAGGGAATGGTATTCAGTTAGTAGCAATCTGCAACCTCACTCTTAGATGCCACTAAAACCTACACACTGCACCTTTAAACAGTTTTACTGCACATTTGGAGACTGACTGTAGATATTATTTACTGTAGTTTCTCTTTAAACACTTGAATTATTACAGCTATTTTTCCTTTCTTCAAAATTTCAATTAGCCCTCAAGTACACCTAGGAATAAACACCCTGTCTTGAATGTAAAGAGATGCTTGACTTACACTGATCAGCCATAACATTAAAACCACCTCCTTGTATTACACTGTGCATTTTATCAGCTCCACTGGTGCACTTTGTAGTTTTACAGATAGACACTGTAGTCCATCTGTTTTTCTCCAGACTTTGTTAGCCCCCTTTTATGCTGTTCTTCAGAGGTCAGGACCCCTACAGGACCACCACAGAGCAGGTACTATTTGGGTGGTGGATGATTGTCAGCACTACAGTGACACTGATTTGGTGGTGGTGTGTTAGTGTGTCATGCTGGTGTGAGTGGATCAGAAACTGCAGTGCTGCTGAAGTTTCTAAACACTGTGTCCACTCACTGTCCACTCTATTAGACACACCTATCTAGTTGCTCCATCCTGTAGATGTAAAGTCAGAGACAGTAACTCATCTGTTGCTACACAGTTTGTGTTAGTCATTTTCTAGTCCTTGTGGTCAGTGGTCACAGGATGCTGCCCACAGGATGCTGTTGGCTGGATATTTTTGGTTGGTGGACTATTCTCAGTCCAGCAGTGACACTGAGGGGTTTATAAATGTTGCAACAGAACACACACTAACACACCACCACCACGTCAGGGTCACAGTAGTGCTGACAATCATCCACCACCCAAATAATACCTGCTCTGTGCAGATCCTGTGGGGGTCCATAAAAGGGGGCTAACAAAGTCTGCAGAAAAAAACAGATTATCTGTGTAGATAATACTTATTAATACTATAATACTTAATGTTATGGCTGATTGGTATATACACGCTTGATTTATGCTTTTACTATGCATCATACTTTTTATATGCAACATATAAAATCTTTTTTCTGTACCCTGCATGCATTACTATGTATTTGTAACATGTAAATAATTTCCTGCGTATAAACTCTGAGTCATTGAGTTCAGTCCTAGTCCAGTTATGATGCCTTTTATTGCCTTTATTAGAAAATAATGATTGACAGAAAGACACTCTGGAGTCTGCGTTAATAGTTTTTTAGTGTCTACGGGAGTGCAGCAGCTTGTATTTTGAAAGCCGCGGTGCTTGTGGTGGCTGGGCGGACTGGCGGCTCGCTTCACTGCGTGTCTGCGGCTCGGGCTTGTTTTGGCGGTGACGCGGCGGAGCAGCCGGCCGAGCGGCAAATGAGTCAGCAGCGCCCAGAGCACCGCTTTTCTCCCATGTGCCAATAAAACCCGCTCTCTCGGTGAAGCTTTACACCCCGTTATCAGATTATCAGTGAAAATGGCGGCGCCCGCAGCCCAGAACCTGCAGCTGAACGCGGGAACACGGAGCAGCCCGGTCAGCTCCTCGGAGAACAACATTCACATCGACGAGACAGAGCTGGAGAGCATCACACACACCGGCGAGGACGGGACTTCCCTCCCGCTGCACTCCCCCTGGACCTTCTGGCTCGATAGGTAGGCTTTACTCTTCACCCATCCCTCCCACATCGACACTTTTAATGCTTTATTTCACACCGAGCTGCTGCCATGTTTCCTAACAAAGGTTAGCCAGCCAGGCCCAGCGTCTCCTCACTTATTCAGCCAGCTCATGTTTACAGCCGCTCAGCTGATCACTGCTTCGTGCTTTCAACTCTTTTAACCATCACTCTTTACGAGAAATGTCGGACTGATCCTCCTGTCAGCCTCCAGACTTTTCAGCTTTATGCCAGGCAGAATGTTTACAAACACAACCTAGCTTCTTGCTAGGATAAAGTTAGCCTGCTAGCTAATAATCCCTCACTTTGATGTTAAGCTAGCAACGTCAGAAAGTAGGTCGCCTGTAATGCGTACACCCCAAACTGCAAACGAGTGCACTAGGTAGTGCGCGAGTCTCACGGTAGTCTGGGTGCTACAGGTGCCGCGCTGTCATGGCGGTCTGTGTAGTGTTGTTTTGCGGATTTGGACGGTACCCAGATCTTTCGGCGTTCACCTGACTGGCTCGGATCCCTACACTTCCGCATTCCTGGAACCAAATGTCAAGTTCATCGTGTCAAGTTCATTCTTTATTATATTATTACGATTATATATATATATATATGTGTGTGTGTGTTAACAGCAGCATATTTTGGTTAGTCTTGTATAATGGTTGTAGTAATTAGTCGTGCAGCTTTAAACCCGTATTACCCACATGACAGGTTATTATTCATAACTTTGATATTACTGCTAATAATAATATGTTAATTCTTATCTATTTTTTTATATAACGTTTGTATCCGTGTTTAGTTGTGATTCTCATTAAGAATCACAGTCACATTAACTGGTGGTTAAAAGGACAGACGGATGTAACCTGAGACCCAAAGCAGCTGATGTGTGTGTTTACCCTGATTTTATTACAGACTTTTAAGCAACTCGGGGAAAAGGTTGTTTAACAGCACGGGCCGAAGTCCTGTTTACACTTCGGATGTGCTATTAAAACCTGTAACTGTGTTTTTGTTTGTGATTTGGAACTGTTTATAGGGTCACTTTTCCATCCTGTATACATGGGGCAGTGTAGCTCAGCGGGTAAGACGCTGGACTCTTGACCAGAAGGTCATGAGATCGAATCCCACCAAGGCTTTTTGAGATTTAAAAAATATATTTTTTGAGCCACACTTGAGTTGCCCAGTTGTGTAAATGAGATAAATGTAAGTCGCTCTGGATAAGGGCATCTGCCAAAATGCCATAAATGTCATGAAACGTGTGAAAACGTGTGCTGATTAACTGGTCACAGGTGTTAATGAGTCCAATCCAAGACAACATCATGAACATATTTTGTTGGTTCATGTCGCACAAGAATTGTCTGAACATACTATTTGTACTTAATTTACTTCTTTCATACTTAATTTGTATTCCATTCTTATCATTAGATATGCACAGTTCTGTTGTATTATTTATTTATTTTTTTGGATTTTTCCCTGATTTTTCGGAAAAATCCAAGGCAGACAAAAAAAAATCCAGATTGATGCAATTCAGTTAGTTTCAAGATCAATGATGAGATACAATGCAGTTAAATACCTTTCCTGACGACGTGATCAGTGGAGCGCTTGACTTGCTGTCCGATGTAAAATATCATGGGGGCGGTTGATGCTTTCGGGATGTTTTGAGGATAATGGTCAAGGGGCTTTTGCTTTTGCAGATTTATGCATTATGTATGCCAGGAAGCCAAGACCTGCTTATAGGTGAATGTTTCCACATGCTAATCACCACAGACATGCATTTCCATGAACACAAATGGTTTTGAGAGAATGCTAGTTACATGCTGGTGCACTATTTGCCTTAAATGCAAATAACACCGTAGAGTGCGTACCTGGGATAGCAAGCTCACCCCTGTTGAACTCATCATTTGCCTGATTCATAAAGTTGGGTGATATGACCTTGGGCAGATATCCCAGATTCAGCCACGAGGTCGCCCAGGAGTCAGATTCCCATCACCGCATGCAAAGTGAGCCTATCTAGCGATCGCTAGCCGAAAGGGCATTTTCAGAGACACCCATTTCAAGTCGGCGGGATGCACAGCCTCAAGGAGGGTCCTCCTGGGGAAGGGGGGTCATGATGAGTGGAGCTGCCTTACCCTCCCTTTAGAAATGCAGCAGTTAGTCTATGAGACCATAGATAGATGCCATCTGTTAGCTGATGTTAATGTAATACTTGCCTGCGTTAGCCGAGCCGAGCATACACCGATGGATTTAATTTCACGTTAATGAACTCGGATCTTTCTCCGCATAGCTCGACAGAAAGAGGGCGACGTGTCGGTGCGTGTTTCAGGCCGGAGGAGACGAGAGATTACTAATGCGAGATGATGTAAAGGGTGCAGGGCTTCCAGGGTGTCTGTACATGTTGGACAGTCTGTACATATTAAAACACCTGCTGTTATATAGCTGTTAGTTAGTCTAGGTTCATGTCTTGATTGG
This sequence comes from Leptodoras nelsoni, assembly GCA_028566375.1. NCBI lineage: Eukaryota > Metazoa > Chordata > Actinopteri > Siluriformes > Doradidae > Leptodoras > Leptodoras nelsoni. Next base: position 12,980,862 of record JAOVVG010000018.1, read on the forward strand.
CTCATGTGTTATTTTTATTGGAAGACAAAGTGTATTTTCGGACAAATTCCTCCTTTTCATATGAGCATTTGAATGGTGTACAGGGACTACATTTACATTTAGCAGGTGCCCTTATCCAGAGCGACTTACAAAAAGTGCTTTAAGGTCACCATCAACAAGTATTTTCTGATACTAGTTCAGATGTCTATTAAGAGTACAATCGGGTATGAAAGGGTTTTTTTTATAATGAAAAGAACACCTAGTTTAGGAATCATTGGAAAAGAAAAGTTTTAAGACGTGGTTTGAAGATGGACAGAGATTGGGCTGTTCTGACACTCAGAGGAAGCTCAT
>JAOVVG010000018.1:13009206-13019320 GCA_028566375.1 Leptodoras nelsoni
GCCCTACACCATACTAATAAATTATTGTGCTCTAAAATGACAGGTGTTTCAGTTTCATTGTCTAACCCCTGTATATAGCCAAAAGTATATAGACACCTTACTGTAGCATCCATGTTTGCTTCTTTCCCAAAGTGTCCAGCACAGAGCCTTGACCTCATCGCCACTGAACACATTTGGAACGAACTCGCACGCCTCCTAGCCTGACACCGTTGCTTAACCTAAAACTAGTGCACTAATCCCCACAGCCACACTCCAAAATCTAGTGGGAGATCTTCCCAGAAGGAGGATATTATCATAGTAAAGCAGGACTACATCTGGAACTGAGTGTTCAACAAGCACGTACTGTATGATTGTGATGGTCGACTCTCCACAAAGTTTTGGCTATATAGAGGTTGTATTGAGCTTATGTGGTGTGAGGAACTCTAGCGTGCTCCTCCTTCTCTGCTTCCTCCTCACTTTTTATGTTTTATGTGGGCGCATGCAGTTTCTACTGGTATCACTGATGATTAGATTTGCTTTTTACTGAAACATAGAATCTCTTTCATTAATTAAGAAAGCCACCTGAATTGTGCAGGCATCTGTATCACGTTTACGTGTTGTATAGGTGCCTGTATCACTGGCCATGATGACTCCTCAGGTGATCACGCCTCAGCAGATGCAGCAGATCCTTCAGCAGCAAATCCTGAACCCCCAACAGCTCCAGCTGCTATTACAGCAACAACAAGCTCTGATGTTGCAGCAGGTTTGTACACTCTTCAGACAAACCTTGACCAGTTCAAAACTTTTTGTCGTCAGAGATGGTGTTTAATATAACTGCTGTTTTGCAGCAACAGCTCCAGGAGTTCTACAAGAAGCAGCAGGATGAGCTGCGCCTGCAGCTCCTCCAGCAGCAGCAGCAGCACACTGGCAAACCCAGCAAAGAGGTGTGTAGCAACTCCTTTCTGTAACAGCTATCACTTATGTCTAATTATGACAAACCATTTTCAGTTTCTGACCCATTTTAGTCTGCCGTTGCTCAAATATACACTCAACTTCCATTGTAATAGGAACACCTGTACACCTGCGCATTCATGCAGTTATATAATCAGCCAATCATGTGGCAGCAGTGCAGTGCAAAAAAAAATGTCAAGAGCTTCAGTTCATTTTCACGTCAAACATCAGAACGAGGAGAACGAAGTGCGATCTGTGTGACTTTAACCATAGTGTGGCTGTTGGAACCAGATGGGTTGGTTTGAATATTTTATAAACTGCTGATCTCCTGGGGATTTTCATACATAGCAGGCTCTAGAGTTTACACAGAATGGTGTGAAAAACAAAAAACATTGACCGAGCCAGCTCATATAATCATTCCATCGTGGTGAACATAAAAGCATCTCAGGATGTGCAGAACATCAAACCTTGAGGAGGTTGAGCTACAACAACAGAAGACCACATCAGGTTATAGTACTGTGAGCTAAGAATGGGGAAACTGAGGCTAGCAGTTTGTGATATTTGATGTGGCACCTGTCTTTTGCATAAAGCAGCTGGAAATAAGGCACAATGCAGCTGGTGGTTATGGGCTGATTTGTGTATGAAGTGTGATTCTGCAATCTGATATAAATCTGGCTAACTGGGGATGCATTTGACTACAAGTATAAATACGTGCGGTTAAAATGTTATCTGAACGCGTTCCAGTAAAAAGGTGCGTGGAATGACTGGACGTAAGCAAAATTAAAGCAGATTTTAATCTAATTGACTCCTCTTGGCTCAGCTTGGGTGTCAGCAGTCCTGATCAGCCTGACCTATAGACTTCAGTGTGCTGCCTTGGGTAGCCTCTTTGGTAATGCTGGTGCAGTGACACTGTGCTTGTTTGAATGTTATCTCCAGCAGCAGATGCTTGCCCAGCAGATGGCTGTCCAGCAGCAGCTCCTCTCTCTTCAACAGCAGCATCTGCAGAGGCAAGGACTGCTGACTCTGCCGGCCACAGCACTCACCTCACTGCCCCAGAGTAAGTACAAACAGTTTCTTCCCCAGTTTATTTAGAAGCTAGAAGCTTATCTTCTACACAGGCAGGTTTCCTCACAGGTTGAATATGCTGAATATTTCAAGCTCAGTTGAAGCTTTGAACATACATTTATCTCATACTGTATATAGAGACTACTTGACTTAAATGAGAAACATGAGATCACAGTTAGGTGGTAAGTGGTCTGATATGTTAAACAGGTCTGATTCTTGCAGATCTGCAACAGTTATGGAAAGATGTGACAGAAGTGAGATCAGAGGAAAAGAGCAGTAATGACAAGTCACCCTCTTCTTCTAAACCGCCTGTTCTTAACCAGCACCCCAGTACCAATGGACACCACACGCCCCGGCCAATCAGGAGAGAGAGGTATGACCAGTGTTTACATAATGCCTAGACTCATACATTGGTAAAAATATTAACTCTCTGCTTTTTTAATCATCTAAACTATACAGGCTTCAGGCTTATTTGTATTGGACTTGTTTTACATGGGGAGGTGGAGTAATGTAATTTAACCACAGGATATCTGAAATATTTATGGTTTATTTGCACGGGATAAGAAACCTCAGTATAAATGACATACGGGAGTGGTTTCTTGTTTTTCGCACTGCTGTCACACCTAACAATGTACAGTCATGTGAAAAACAAAGTGCACCCTCTTTGAATTCTGGGGTTTTATGTACCAGGAAGTAAAATAAAATTAGGTAAATACAACCATAGATGAACAACACAACAGATTCTACCATGTCATTATTTATTTAACAAAAATGATAAAATGGAGAAGCCATATGTGAAACACTAAGTACACTCCATGAATCAGTAGCTTGTAGAACCACCTTTAGCAGCAATAACTCGAAGTAATCATTTTCTGATTTTATCAACATCGTTCTGGAGGACGTCTGGCCCACTCTTCTTTACAATGTTGCTTCAGATCATTGAGGTTTGTGGGAATTCATTTATGCACAGCTCTTTTAAGGTCCCACCACAATATTTCAATTGGGTTGAGGTCTGAACTTTGACCGGGCCATTGAAACACTTTGATTCTTTACTTATTCAGCCGTTCTGTAGTAGAATTGCTGGGATGCTTAGGATCAGTGTCCTGTTGCATGACCCAATCTCAGGTAAATGCCCTCACATTTGAGCCGAAAATGTTTTTGGTATACAAAGCAGTTCATAGTCAACTCAATGACTGCAAGGTGCACAGGTCCTGTGGCTGCAAAACAAGCATAAATCATCACCACTGTGGCAGTTTGTATGAGGTGTTTGGTTTTTGCCAAACGTGGCACTGCATTATGGCCAAACATCTCCACTTTGGTCTCATCTGTCCATAGGTCCAGAAGTCTTGTGGTTTGTTCAAATGCAACTTTGCAAAGTTAAGCCATGTTATAATTAGCTGGGACGTCCACTCCTGGGAAGATTGGCAACTGTCTTGAATGATTTCCCACTCGTGAATAGTCTTTCTCACTGTACAATGATCTTCAAATTGTTTGGAAATGGCCTTATAACCCTTCCCAGAATGATGGGCAGTTTCTTCTCTAAGATCATTGCTGAAGTCTTTCCTCCTTGGCATGGGTTTACCTGTACACATGCTCCAGATCAGCAAACTGCCAAAACTTCTGCTTTTATAGAGGTACTCACACTTGCTGATCATTTAATCAAGGGCATTTGATTAGCAGCATCTGACTGCTACTTACCCTCTTAATTCCTGTGGAAGCTATAAAGGTGTTTTTTGCACATGGCTTCTTCATTTTGGCTTCATTTTTGTTAAAAAATAACATGGTGGAATCTGTTGTGTGTTCATCTGAGGTTATATTTACCTAATTTTAAGACCTACTTAAGATATGTAAAGCCATAGAATTTGAAGATGGTGTACTAGAAAACCTGACAACAAGCAGAGACGCAAAAACACGCAAATGGACAGAGGCTGAAACTTTGTGCTTCATTTCAGTCGCTTTTAAAAATGACAATTTGTGTGTCAAGTCATACAGCACCTGAGGTTTCTTGCAGACTTGACCAATCTGAGGCATCTGTGCTGTGCATGAGGAAACTAAATGCCTCCTCGAGTGCCTCCATACTTAAAAAAGAAAAAGTCTAATCTGAATAGGCCTTTGGGTGATGAGGAATTCAGTCTGTCAGTGTTAAATTTGCAACATATCTCAATCTTGTTAATGCAGTGATGAATGTGTGTTCATTGATAGGTTAGCGAAGATTTGTTCTCTTGGGTCTTGAGTTATGAATGCTTAGATTGCCTTTATTTGAATTGGTTTAATTTGGTATTTCAGGCATTTTGTGGTACAGGAAGAAAAAACAAGTTAAGCAAGAGTTTGCAGATCGGCTTTTTCTCACATGAGCGGGTTATTGGCAGGTCTCCGATTAGGGCATGATTGTTTTTTTGTAGACGTGTGACAGTCTAGAATAATAATGTATACCCTACAGGCCTAGTGAGGCCTGATGTACAAGAGGACTTATTTAACAATACATTCCAAACTTTGGTTTGTAGATATAATTTGCACTAGAACATTACAGGAAGTGTGTTGTTGAAAATCACATGTCTGCGATATGATCTCAGGCACAAACAGGACAAAAGGGAGTGGTGTAGATCAGCACAGCTGTAATGTTATTAGTGACAGCATGCAACCTCGAGCTTTGTCCTGCTTTATACACCAATTTACAAAGTAAAGACAAAAGTAAAACAAAGAAATAACTGAAACATTGCCTATAACATTGCTTATATATAAGTAGTAAAATAAAGGTACATGGAATAATTAACTTTTGAATGGTTAAAATTTCTTCAGGCTGTAGTTTGCCCATCCCTGATTCAGATACAGTTACAAAACACGAACTGTAGGTTATGCCATTATTCAACGGTCACAGCTAAAACTTAGACTTTCGTAATGATGATAATAATGTTTAATGATAATAATGATAATGATGATAAAGCTGATGACGACATGAGGATGATTATTATTATTATGTCGTCATCAGCTTTATCATCATTATCAAGTCTCACCCAGCAGATTACATGATGTAACTCATGCTATATTTTCTAATTTTGGTTTACACTTTGAAACAGCTTGGAGTAAGATGACTGTTTCTGTTACTTAGCAACCTGTGGTCAGTGAGATGATGGAGATTTGGTGACAGAGCTCGGGCTCGGATCAGATATAACAGCATGGCTAGAAGGCATTTCAACCAGTTTGATTGCACGGTTGAAGCGACTGTCATATGACTGAAGGCATACCATGTTCATCAATGCTGAAACTGTGCAAGGCAGTGCCAGTTGATTTATTGCTATATTGGGTTCAAGGCTGATTTATTGGAAGGCCACAGCATGCAAATAAAAAAAAAAAAATCTATGCTTTATTATAAATCTTCCTGTTCCCAGTTAGTATTTTGTGGGTATTTTGACATGTCATGCCAGTGCATTACAACAATTGGTAGTAACATTAACACACTGTTTTGTTTTTTTTGTTGTTTTTTTCCTTTGGTGATTGAGGCCTGGTCCATGCATTTATTCTCGAGAGTCTCTCTCATACCCTGTTTACCTGTTTATAGTATTTATCTACATCAGAAAGCTGCTGAAATAATACTGACTTTTTGTTTATTGATGTAGGAGACTGGGAGGTTGTTGTAGATTCCTGCGAAGCGTATGTAAGGACAACTGTCATTGCATTGTGTGTCCTCAGAAGCGTCCTTTCTGCTGCACGTCTGTTATTGTTTGTCTGAAGTTGTGGTGTCCGATATTAGTTCAGGGTGAATGCTCAAGGACTGTGTGGTCAGGTTCATGTGTCATGTAAATTCTGCCCTGGCAAAGTGGCGCCTGCAACTAAAACCATAAGTGCATCCAGTAGCATGAAAAGCGAGCCTCGCCCTCCTCTTACTGAAGATGGAGATGTGCTGTCATTGTGTTTATTTATTTATTTATTACTTTTGTTTCAGCACCTCTCTCTCTCTCTCTCTCTCTGACCATAACTGAATGCAATTTTAAATTCATGCCCTTTGCCTGCATTTGCTCTCAGAGAATTAAACTGACAAATAAATTTGAATTTCTTTCAAATCTGCCAGTTTTATTTCACCACATTAGTTCTTTACTTAAGAAACCTGATTAAAGCAGGAATGTGTAAGTCAGCTGCTGCACAGGAAGAGTAAATCCTGCGAATAATTAGCAGAGGTAGTTGAGATTCTATAGGAGTGAGTCATTGCGGTGTTGTTGTGCTTGTTGTGCCTTTGATGTGTGGGTTGGGAATTTTAGAGTTTCATCTGGTTCAGTGAGCAAATAACTCTAAACAAATTTTATTGTATTTGCATTCTCTTGTGAAGCTGCATCATTTGTTTGTCAAATGTCCTATGTATCATTTTTGACTGTGCAGGTTGTGAGATGATTTGTTTATATGAGGCAGAGCAACCGGTCTGGAACATATAAAGACTGAAGGGTCATGCCACCTCTGTTGTCTTAACTAGATATTATATATTCTATATTATACTGGATATTCACTGCATCACACGGTCGACCGTAGTATATTTGATGAATATTTTGTTCGCATTTCCACAAGCCTGTCTCACGTATATACAAGATTCACAAGGATACCATCAGTTTCAGAATTATTGGCACCCTTGTTAAAGTTTATGATCAAAAACATGTTTAGCATTGAATGTTATGAGAGAAATAAATTGCAAATTTATTGCACTACAGTAAAAACATTATGAACAACACATCCACCATCATTGTCAAAATATCGTTTAAAGGAAACTCTTTAGGATGAAAATCTTTAGGATGAAAATCAACAGGTCAGTACAGAGACATGTGAAAAAAAAAAAAAAAACATTTGGTTGCGAGTTGAGATCAGTGGTTGCAAAGGCACTAAATCGGCCCCCAATGTATTCAGAAACCAAAGTTCGAGCTGCTCTTGTATTCTGTGAGCACTACTCTGACACTCTGACACACCACAAATAGGAGGATGTGCAACTCAGGACAATGGCAATGTTGAAACATAAACATAACATACTAACATACAGAACAAATATCTTCATTACCTTAAGCTCTTTTTGAAAAATGTTTTGAAGTGATAATGTCAATATCTATAATATCTAGTTAAGACCTGCTTTAATACTACTACTACTTTTTCCTTTAATCTGTCACCTGCCTGTAACAGAAGTTTTAATAGCTTCCTGAGACTTTAACAATACACAAGCATTTAGTCTGAGGCATAATGGAATGAATTACTAATGGATATATTAATAAATGACGTTTACAGATGACACACAGAATACAACTGTCCTTTCTGATGTCTGATAAGGTTCAGGGCGAGGCTGCATTGTATTAACCAAAACAATTTATGCTTTTCCTACTTAAACTCTTGAGCTCAGTGCCATCAGGTAGTCAAAAAAGACTTCAGTTTGCTGTTTGCTTTGTGTTCCAGTTCACAGGAGGCTCAGAGCAATCACCCGCTCTATAGCCACGGTGTGTGCAAGTGGCCGGGCTGTGAGGCTGTTTTAGGAGACTTCCAGTCTTTCCTCAAGTGAGTCTCTCTTCCCCGTTTTCTCCCCATTCATCAGTAGTAATGTCTTGCTCTTCACTTAAGCACTATATTAATCCACTGTAGGTAGAAACAGAGTAACTAAAATGTTTTTGTTTGATTTGTTAGGCAATTAGGCCATAACAAACATGTTTTCTTTCTTCCTGTCATTATTTTTCATCTGACCAGGCACTGTAGTTTAAAGGCTTGATTGACTCACACCCTAGAATTGAGTTTGGTTTTTATCACCAAGAATCTGACTGCTCTTGATGAAAACTGGGGATAGATTGAAGTTTTCTGGCCATGAGTTACAGTGAAAACCTGTTTCATTAAATGTCTCAATTTGATATTTTGATATATATGCCTGCTTCTTTCTGTCTTTTTCTGTTTCCTTCTGTTTTTTCCTTCCGTTCCTCCTGCCTCTCTTTGTCAGCTCATTTCAATATTTGCCTTTTTTTTTTTCTATTTTCCAAAATCCCCCACCTCCCCTCACCCCCCCCCCCCCTCTCTCTCTCTCCCCCTCCTTCCCCGGTGGTGGAGGAGTGGTGGGGCCCCTCAGGGTTGAGCTGCAATGCTCTTGTGATAAACAGTGTACCCATGGTGATGGTGGCCCATCCCTCCCAAAACAAACAGCAGGAGGATGTTTATGCGTGCCCCCTGCGCTGACCCTGACCCCTGCTCCCTCTCTGCGTCTCCGCCCTGCCTTATTGCCACAACACTGCCTTTGTTCTGCGGCTCCACTCTTAAGTCAGGCTATTAAAAACACACTAAACTAGCACACATCATCCTGGCCTCGCCCTGAGCGCTCTCTGTGTACATTAATTTTTCTCTCGCGTACCTCTTTGTTGTTCTTTGTTGTTCCCTTCTGTTAGTTTTATACTATTAAACATTGATAAGAGGCACAGCAGACGACATCTGAAGGGAAATCATAAACAGTTCTCTAAATCGCACTTGTGTGTGAAACTGCTTGTGTTCTTAGCAGGAAATCACTGGAAGGTTTTGTATGTGGAACATGTTCAGTTTTTACATTTGTGTCTGATAGGCACTCTGATTTAATTGTCTTCAGGTTGCCTGGATTTGTGATGTACATTTTTATATTAAATATTGTTTTTGATGAAATATTCTGCAAGGATTGTTAAACGTTCTGGTTTAAATGGGCAGTCAAACTTACACTTACACCATAAGTCTTACACGTATCGGAGTTTTTCACCCTGGAGAAACTTGGAACCGGACAGATCAAATGCAAAACGTCAGGTTATAGCACATCTTGGACTAAGCTGTCCCCTAGTGGTTAATATTATAATCACAGTGCTTCAGCAAGGTCACCTGGATCAGCTGTAATTTCTTATAATAAATAGAAATGAATTATTATATCATAGCTACCTGTTCATGCTTGTTTGTAATGAACCTCGTTTGCATCATTTTCCTGCAGACATTTAAACAGTGAACATGCACTGGATGACAAGAGCACAGCACAATGCAGAGTTCAGATGCAGGTTGTTCAGCAGCTTGAACTGCAGGTATTTTTTATCTATTGTGAACACCTTATTTATTTATTTATTTTTACTATATTTTGAGCGGTTGAAGAAATACCATTAGACCATTAGTAGAAAATGATTTTAACCTAATCCCCATGTTATGATTTTGCCTGTTATATTTTACCTTAAGCAATGAAAATGTTTAAAAGTAATAAAGAATTTGTTTACAACTTATTTATAACTAATAAGCAAGCATTATATGTTTAAACTTTAGAGCAGCACGTTCCTATATGAAGTATTGTGAGCAGTTATCTTTGTGTCCTCTTTGTTTGTTTGCCAAACAGCTAGCAAAAGACAAAGAACGTCTCCAGGCCATGATGGCCCACCTCCATGTCAAATCTACTGAGCCCAAACCAACTCCACAGCCAGTACGTACTCTAGCACACCTCACCAGCTTAGTGTTTTATCTTCTCATGGTTATGGACACAAGTTCTAATGGTTTGCTTGATTTAACTGTTATGCCAGTTAAGTAAAGATACTTTAGTATGTTTAGAATCTTTCACTGACTGATAGATGACCCTAGGAAACTGACAGGAATTGTAAATTTACACAGTACAAAGTTACGTGTTTGGATGGCGTCACAGTTGCAGCTCAGCACGCATTAGGCTATACGCTAGTTGGCAATGGGCAGCATCTGTCTAAATGATCTAAACTGTATGGTACCAGCATTTTCTTGTTTTGTAATGTTCACCAAAAAGAATTTCATCATCTCAATTTATAGCAAATGGATTTTCCTACAGTACCAGTCAAATGTTTTGACACACCTTCTCATTTAATTTTTTTATTTTTTTATTTTATTTCTTACATTATAAATGAATACTGAAGTCATCCAGACTATGAAGGAACACATAAGGAATCATGTAGTGAACTTAAAAGTGTTAAACAAACCAAAATATATTTCAGATTTTAGATTCTTCAAAGTCGGCACCTTTTGCTTTGGCATTCTGTCAATCAGCTTCATGAGGTTATCACCTTAAATGGTTCTCCAACAGTCTTGAAGGAGTTCCCAGAGGTGCTGAGCACTTGTTGGCTGCTTTGCCTTCACTCTGTGCTCCAACTCA
>JAOVVG010000018.1:13033638-13047019 GCA_028566375.1 Leptodoras nelsoni
GAGATGAGGGATGTGGGTAGAGCTGCTGAGGAGACGAGGAATGCATGGAGAGCTGCTGAGGAGATGAGGGATGTGGGTAGAGCTGCTGAGGAGACGAGGAATGCATGGAGAGCTGCTGAGGAGATGAGGGATGTGGGGAGAGCTGCTGAGGAGACGAGGAATGTGGGGAGAGCTGCTGAGGAGACGAGGAATGTGGGGAGAGCTGCTGAGGAGGCGAGGAATGTGGGGAGAGCTGCTGAGGAGGCGAGGAATGTGGGGAGAGCTGCTGAGGAGGCGAGGAAGAATGTAGTGGTAGTTGTTGAGGAGACTGGGAAAGTGTAGAGAGCTGCTGAGGAAGGATGCAGTGTTTTTCTGGAATGGATGTGCATGACTTAGGAGGTTCTGTGGATGGACTTCCAATTCGATGAGGTTCTGGCCCAGAGTTTGTGAGATTTTGCTGAGGTGGGTTAATTCTCTCCTGGTGCACGGTGCTGTCTGTGCTCATCTCTGATGATCGTGTTTCCGGATCCCGAACACTCAGACTGGGACTGAAAATAATGTCAGATTAGGTGAAGTAAAATACAATTTTTGACTACTAATGGTACTAAATTGGTATTAAACTACTAATATGATCAGTGTAACAACTACACTTCAGGATTTTCCCTGAAAAAAATATCACCACCATCCAATTACTAATTTAATTAATTTTAATTGAATGTTTATTTAAATGTATCCACTATGTACATTGTCAACCAAAAGCTCAGTCACCTCTCTTGTGTATGCAGTGGGCTGCTGGTGTGGACTGGAGTGGGTGGTCCAGACATATCCGAGGGGGTGGAGCATGGTCCATGTGCTTCACGATGCAAGCGTCTCAAGGAACTGTGGGTAATATGGTCCCGCCACCCTACATTGTCACCTGGAACTCCAGAACCATCTGACCAAAAGGCAGAAAAGCATCGCACTGAGCCAAGACTACTGAAAATAACTTTGAGAACAAGTGTCTCCAACTGGCTAAATGTTATGATGATAACATAAAAGCAACACTTTTTGCATTTTATAGACTAGCTAACTAATTAAATTGACTCAGACACAAACTGTCTGAAACATCCTATTTGTTTCAAATAGGTTTTCTAATGACATGCTTTTATCATGTTTATTGTGAAGGAGCTCTGTGGTATCTGACCTGAGTGCGTGTTGGAGGTGTAGTGCTGCTGGTGGGGGTCTGTATGGCTGTAGCAAGAGGAGTAGCTGGGAGGCAGTGGGGAAGTGGAGTCTGATTGGTAACCTGAAGCGTAGCCACGGCTCTCAGAAGGTGAGGGCTGGTAGGGTGAGCAGGGGCACATCTGGTGAGAGGTCTGATAGCTGCTGGATCCACTGCTGTACTTTATATCCAGGTGGGCATGACTGTGTGATCTTGAGGGTTCAGGAAATGCTGGGTGACCCTGTGGCAGTGGGTCAAAGGTGAAAGTAGGATCGTGACCAGGGGGTCCATATGGTGACAAGGCAGTTCTTCGGTGCCAGTACTCAGCTTCTCGATCTCTCTCCCACTGTAGCTCTGCCTCTCTGTCCCTATCCCAATGAAGTGAGACTTCTCGACCCTGTCTTAACCCTGCCTCTCGCTCCCAGTGCAGTTCTGTCCGTCTTGGAACCTCGGATCCTCTGCTTCGCCTTAAGCCAGCTTCTCGAGGGAGCTCTTCCCGTTCCCAGTGCAATCCTTCACCTCTATCGAGCCGTATATTGTGAAAGTCCTCTCGTCTCAAGCAGCAATCCCGGCAGGGGCAGCCAGGGGGTGGTAGGAGGCCATCTACAAGCATTACATCATGATAGGGTCCAGCTGCCTTCGGGTGGTGTGGGTGGTTATGTTGTGGCTGGGTGTAGGGGAGGAATTCATCTGACCTGCACAGCAGTCGTCCACTAGGGGAAAGTGTGTGAGGGTGTGGGCAGAGATCCTGGGATGGATAAGGGCAAACATGTCTAGAAGGACCATGCAGGTAGTGCTGAGAGCCTTGCTGTCGGTCCCACAGCAGGTCTGGAGGTGGGAGCGACTGGTGTGTGTGACCACTGTGATGCTGGTACAGCCCAAGCATGTTTGGTGAAGGTACACCTGTGTGGCTGTTGCTGGAAGCTGAGTGGTCCAAGCAGTATCCATTGGGCAAGTGATGGAGTTCAGAACAACGCTGTGATCTGTAGCCTGTGCGGCAGGAACAGGAACGAGCCAAACGCAGCGATCCAGAATTTTCTGGTGGGAGTGAGTCGCCATCATCCAAAATTGCTGTCTCCCGTTCACGATCTCTGCTAGTCCTCTCACCCTCAATCCCTCCAAGAAGCCTCTCCAGCTCCTCCCGTTCTTGCTGTGTAGGTGGTGGCCGTCTGGGTGAATCATCAAGGTGTTCAGGTGGAGCTGATGAATGCCCGGAGTCAGTGCTGAGTGACAGGAGATGACCTTGTCTCTCATCAGAGACTTGCCCCGGACTACCATTGGTGGATGTAAAAGAGGAAGAGCAAGCAGCACGCCGCTTCTTCACCTGAGCATACAGACTGCCATCCAGAGGCCCTCGAGTGTGTGCAATATCTAAAGCATTGAAATATAACTCATCTTAACACTTAGTAAGAACATAATTTAACCATAAAAAGTTATTTGTCAACATGTAAAATAAGTTAAAATATCGTTTTTTGTACCATCTTGACTGTCTTCATTTCTCTGGTTCAGGTTGTCGTAAGAATCCCAGCGTACCACCTGATCAGCTGTATTATAGTCAACTGTGACTCCTGGGTCATTCCGCTGGTATTCCCGTCCTAAACCATAGAGGGAATCATTCTTAACACTGAAAACTTTAACAGGTATAACTGTTCTACAAACTGTTCATATGTTTTCCAAGTATTCTAAAATGATTTTTGTATTACTTAGTTTTTCTAACTATATGATTTAGTACAATGACCTTCCACAGATCTGCATCGACTAATGGGTTTAAAATGATCCTGTACAACCATACCCAAATATCTATAACCAAATATGACCAAAATACCTTTAATTTTCTCTGGTCCAGAGGAAAAGACAAACTCCACGGTGGCATCAGGGGGAAATCTGTCATCTACCGAGGGATAATATTAAAAGAAGTCACTTTAAAGACAGGAAAGAAAGCTAATGGACTTCATTGTGAGTGCTTCATTACACGATAAACGATTAGACAAATACTGTATGTCATGCAGCTGAACATATAAAGGAGAGAATGTATAGAGAGCATGTCATCTCAATTAGCCAGCTGTGCCAGGTAGGGCTTATCCACTGAGAGCAGATCTCCAGAGTAGATCTTATGAATATTCACAAATGCAGACACGATGGATTATGGGCAGATAAACCAGCTACAAATTATGTTGCAGCTAAAACTCATCCCCTGGGGATCTTCCAGAGCACTCATGCAGACTATTTTTGACAGGTTTGGTATTTTCTCAATACTCATGAAACAGGAAACATTAGTCACACTGTGAACAGTCTAGGAAAATTAGTACAGACTGAATTCCTACATTCAGTATGGCAGACTTCACTGTTTAGCAGTGGTGTACCTGAACAAGCTTCATCAAGTTCTCCTTTCCCAAACCAGAGCTGTGCTCCATGGATAGTGCAGGTGTGAAACTGGAGCCGAAACACCGTGTCCCTTTCGGTGGCCTGAAGTCGTCTGTGATAGCACTTCACCTATGGAGAATGAGGGAGAGAGTATAGTAAGTGGTGGGCTTTGTTAGGTTTTAAACTGAGAGGAGGTGGCAGTTATTATGTTCTGGTGCTTGACGGACAGCTCTACACACCATAATGTCTCCTTTCAGCAACAGAGCAGGCTCAATGGTCACACACAGCTTTCTGCCTGTTGAACCCTGCAAATCACTGCAGAACACACAGACAGAGGATCAAACACTACAAAGGCCAGTGATTCGTTTTGGTCTTAACTGCTTAATCTGAACATGACTCACTATATGCCTGAGGTATAGACCAGCTGCATGGACTGATAGATCTTCAGGAAGGGTAAGTACCCTGTGGACACAGAAAAAAAAAGACCCACAAGATAGCGAGAGACATTGAGAACAAGGTAGACTGATGGAGGAAGGGTTTAGAAATGCTTCTAAGACCCTCTCCTCCACTGTAACAGATTAAAAACAAACATGCTCTGTTGGTATGTCTGTGTTCACAAGGAAGTGTTAACTCTCACTGTGAACACACAATCACACACTAACGCTAAAACAGTCATGATAACCCACATCAAGCTAACAATGATGTCATCTACTTACCGCCATCAGCATGAAACTTGGGGATGGTAGGAATAAGGACCTGATGGAGGAAGAGAGGACTGCTGTTCATCTTTATGGCCCCTGATAGAAGTCCACCAAAATAATATATATACCTAGAGAGAGAAAGAGAGTTATGTTTTGACAAAACTGTAATTGATGTTAAAGTCATTGCAATAACCGTACACTATATGAAGAAGAGTTTGTGAACACAAGCCCATCACAACCATATGTAGGAGTTGTTACGCACAACCGTACAGGATCTTTCTATGCTGTAGTATTACAGTTTCCCTTCACTGGTACTAAAGGACCAAAACTTGCTCCAGCATGGCAATACCCCTGTACACAAAAGGAGCTCCATGAAGACGCAGTGTGCTGAGGCTGAAGTGGAACAATTTAGGTCCTGCACAGCGCCCTGACCTCAACCATACTGAGCATGTTTGCGATGGACTGGAACACCGACTACACCCCAGGCCTCCTTACACGATCCCACTAATGCTCTTGTAGCTGAATGAGCACAAATCCGCACAGTCACATTCCAAAAGCTAGTGGAAAGCCTTCCCAGAAAAGTGGAGGTTATTACATCTGGAATATGATGACTAAAAAGCAGATATGGACGTGATAGCCTGGTGTCCACAAACTTATGGCCACAGAGTGTAACTGAACTGAATGTCAATAATGTATAAACAGCACTGTATAAGACAAAAAAAAACACCTGTTCTGTGAAGGCTGGAGAGAAGAGGACACTTTGTCTTCGCAGAACTTCCTCATAGCCAGTGTGCTCAGAGCCTGATCTGCCCTGTATAAAGATGCACATAAAGTCAGTGGATAATCCCATGTGGTTACTGTAGTCATGTACTTATGAAGAGCTACTTTGTTTGTTGGTCTTGTTTTTGTTCTGGACTAGTCACCACCAATTTACACTCGCTAGTTAATTCTCTCTTGTAGTGGAACCACAGCTATGGTTAATTATGCCATAACCAGGATAAACCTCTTGATATTGACATTAACCTCATATTAAATCATCCATTCCATCTAGACTAATCTGGGACATGGTATAAAGGCTTTGGGTTACTTTCTTTTATTCAGTTATAGTCTCTTTCCTGTGGGATGTTTTATAAGCCATGCACAACAGGTCTGTATGGAGAACTGAATGCAGACTCTCACCCTGCTGATATCTTGCTGTAGTGCATATATGCAGCGATAATAACTCCTGTCTTTCCTTTATTCCCCTGTAAAAAAGAAAACATTTCACATGAGCTTGGTAGAAATTAATAATTAGGTTACATGATTCTTTTAAATAATAAAACAATCTATTTGCAATTATTAAATAACACATTCATGCTTTTAAATTATGGTTTAACAATTACAGGGTATTATGGCTTTCTAAGATGCATGTATCTCAAATCACTGTCATCTAAATATATTGGCGTTTACACAAGACGGTCTGTAGCTTCCGATAACCTCGTCTCGTCACCCTGAGTGAACTTTCTCAAGACATTTGTAACCCCTGACCTTGCAGTGCAGGACTACCACATGTTGGGGATCAGAGTTCAACCATGTCTCCATGGCTTTGCACATGGAACAGATTTTGTCCAGTGGGGGTGCGTGTAGGTCCGGCCAGCCGAAGTCATGGACCTGTGAGTGATGGGGATCGGGGGTGAGGGTGGGGGTGAGGGTGGGAAAGATAATGATAGTGAACAAGAAAAATGAGCTCATCTCTGTCAACAAGTATTTACATTACATTTTCTTGTAAACAGGTAACAAAACATCCAAAGGTGCTCTACCTTGGGGTTAAGCCGAGTGATGTCATGCCTTCTCTCAGACAGATTTAGTAACTGCACGGAACAGAGGAAGTATTAAAATGGGGATTTGAACATTAATTTCTCTAAGTACTGTGATGTGAAACCAGAGTTACTGACCAGAAACTTGTCTTGGTGTTTGGACTTGAGCATAGCTGCCACCTCTTTGAGATTGAGGCGATAACGCTGCTCGTCCAGCAGAGGGGGAAAGAAGACGGAGATGATCCGCTCAGTGATGTACGTCAGGTCGAAATCGTAGTGGCGCTCCATCACCCTGTCCATCACCCGATCCACACTTAGACTCCTGAAAAGGGAGTTAAATGTTATTCTTTAAAATATTCACAAAATTTGCATTAGAGGCTTTGGCAATAAATAGGAGGAGGGAAAAACATAAGATGGAGTTAGGAAAATATTATGCACTCAGCCCACAAAATTACTATAAACATTTCCTTCTTGTCCAGTTTTGTGTAATATGTTCAACTGGAGCACAAGTCATATGCTGTGGGTTGTGATATGAAACATCCAAGCTGACAGTCTGTTCCAGCAGAAATAGTGAAGTGTTTAGTCATATGCTTGAGTGATGACTCTCTGCATATTACTCCACATCCAAAGCCAAAAGAGATTAACATTTCGTTCCATAGATAAAACCCACAAATTTATGGTGCAGGATGTTTGTAAAGTGTAACTCGCTCAAGGCTCATGCAGGTCTCCTGCTGACCAGAGCTTTCTGTTTTACTTCTCCATAGCACAGCGAAAACTCTGGAACTTTGGATAAAACATTTACCTAGGTAGAGTACTTCTCGGTTTGGTGTATGTCAGAGATTTGGTCGAGCCCTGAAGAAAATAACCAGGATTAGATTATTATTATTATTTTTATTATTATTATTATGTGTGACTCTTTATGACTTATTCCTCCACATATGTATTAATGTAGCAATGTACTGTATCTGGTTGTAGGAATACATTAAGAAAGAATGACAGTGGACAGAAAGAAGTGTTCTTACCAGATGCTGAATGTGTCGAGAGGAGGCCGTTCCCCTCCGTTGCTGTAGATGAAGAGCAGGATAAGGCATGATAAACACAGCCAACGGACAAGAATGTGTCTTTATTTTGGCTTCAGTTTTACTGAATGCTAAAAGACTTTAGACAAAATCTGGCAGAGAAATCACTTGCATGAATAACTGAAATTCTCTAGTAGCTTGGACTCTCTCTGCCGGTCCTCAGTTCCAAAAAGAGCAACGCTGAACTCTTTAGAGGTAAGTGTTTCTAAGAATTTCTATAACACATCTATGCCCTGTGCTCTCAGGAAAAAGTATTAAACCGTACGTTTCCTTGTATGGTTTAAGGTACATATAATGTATTTATTAAGGTACAGAAGGGTTGTACTACATGCACCCTTCTAGGTAAGATTTGCGTACTATAGGTACAACAGGTGTAACATTGAGTGTGACAAGGAATGATATAGTTCAGAACTTTTTTCTTGACAGCAACAACATTAAAAAGAATAAATCAGCACCTAAAAGTGTTTTAAAATGCTTAAGAACAAAGAAACACTGAATAGAGCTCTTTTTCACCACTGAGTTAAATGATGAAGGGAGGGAGTAAAATGAGTACTCAAGCAAATAAGCAAAAGAAAATGGAGTGAAGTGACTAGCCATCTAGCACAGCCAAGATGTCTTACAGCGCAATATTCATTCATTCATCTTCAGTAACCACTTTAACCTGGTAAGGCTCGTGGTGGGTCCGGAGCATAGCCTGGGACCACTGGACACAAGATATTTACAATATGAAAGAAAATTCAACTCACCAAATCAGAGGATGGGGCCGGGATACATGGTGTGCTGGCCTGCAACGAAGAACAGTAACTCAATTAAGGAATATGGCAACATCTCCATCACCTACACATGCGCACACACACGCACATGCACACACCAACTCAGGCCTGACACTATTCCCTTCCACCCTTATTCTATTCCTCTCTCCTTCTAGAGGATGAAGGGAAGGGAGTGGTATACTGGGAAGGGGCAGAGGAAATGCTTCCTTACAGTGACAGATAAGCCAGAGGGGGGGAGAAATGACACATGCTGATGATTGTTTGTGTGTGTGTTTAAGAGAGAGCAAGAGTGAGAGAGAGAGAGAAAGAATGAGAGGGAGAGAGAGCAATAGAGACAGAGAGATTGGGGTTTTCATTTATGGAAAGCTGTGTACATCCCTGAGTACTGAAAATTGGGGTGACCTTTGACATTCCTTATACAGAGTACAGCGAAGCAGCGGGTGGCTCACATCAGGAAGTCTACAAGTTCTGTGTTCATGGGTGTGTGTGCACGCTGACACTCGTGCTTATGTAATGGCCCACTGCTAAAGTTTCTCCAACCCCCCCTGAACACATCCGCTCCTGTAATGCCCTGTTTGTTTGGCCACAGGAAAAGGGCTGAGGCCAGAAGATCTCACTCCACTGGCCTTGGTTTGGGACTGTGTGTTAATATGCTGTGTATGCGTGAGAAAGGTTATCAGATTGTGTTGTATTTTGGTTGTATGACACACCGGAACAACTAATGTATGACGCAAAATTCTGGTTTGTTGCATATTTGTGTGCAAGTTTCCAGGAAAGTTCAGTTGAGGACTTTGGGAGTTTATAAAGCATAGATGAGAAAAAGTCTAAATAAATTAATAAAAAAGACAGGAGCCAGCAGAAACACTGATGTCACATTAAGTCTCTATGTACAATTTAGTGTGTGTGTCTGTGTGTGTTGCTAGGTGGGCTCCCATTCTAATGTCGATTTTCCAAATGTCTTGGCTGAAGTCTGAAAATAACACACGCAAAAGGATTTGTTCATGTAATTCCCGAGCAGCTCAATTCTCTGCTCTCAGACTCCATGTAAAAAAGTAATCTTGTGTAATATGAGTTATAATACCAGTCAGAAGTCTGAACACTTACTCATTAGAAGGGTTGTCTTCATTTTTACACTTAAACACTTTTGTACTATTTAGAAGACCTTAACATGATTAACATTCTGGTGACCAGCATGAGGAGGTGCCAGGCTGTTGTGGCTATGTATGGTTCTTCCACACGCTACTGAGGCTCCTGTTTGTTAAATGAATAAATTGTTAAATTGCCAATATGTCTTGTTTCTTCAAACTTCAATCATCCAGTCCACCAAACACCAAACAAGTCAATGGCAGAATAAGCTGTTTGGCAATGGCAGAGAAGATTTGGCACATTTTTCATGGGTGCAACCCACATTCTCAGCTCTACTGCTCATCCCACAAATGCATGTTCCTTACAAATGTGGCACCATTTAAAAGGGAAACTAACAGGCTTTCCAAGATTTATTGGCAAGAAGCATTGTTACAATAAAAAAATAATCTACCAAAATACAAATTTCCCTTCTTTTTGTGCTATGTTTATATACAGTATATTAGATGGTTAAAGAAATTAGTATATAACATCCATACATAACACACATAACATACAAATCACTGTCCTTCACTGTTAATCACTGGCTGCTCTTTCAACATATTTTCTTCCTCCTTTTTTAATCCAATTTCCACATGTCCAATTTATTCATATCTTCCTCAGGTCTGTTTTTTGTCAAATTCATTTGTGCCTTCCCTTCCAATGACCATCAATCATCCTAATGCCACAAAACTATGTCTCCGCTACCACTAACCCTTGTCTCCTCGACACTTTATTTTCCTTTTACCTTTCCTCTCCTGTGCTCCATCTCTACTGCCCTTTCACAGTTAAGTTTTTTCTCCTTAATGCATCATCCCTACTTTATGGCTTATTCCATCCATTTTCCACTAATTCCTTCAAAATCCCCATTTCCCCATGTAAGGCTTTCCTGCAGTCCTTTCCCTGTGCTTTTCACTCTTGCTGGGTTGGGGGGCCTGCAGCAGGGGAGCATTATGCCAGAACAAACACACCAGATTCCATCTCCTGGGCCAACACTTATGCACTGATTTCCTGCAAAGGCTTGCTTTCTCACTCCCTCTCTCTCAATCCCTAGAATTCTGTGTCCTTCCCTCTTTTCCCATTTCTCTCTGGGTTTCACAGAGCAATTAGAAATGTCCCCAACACTCAAGCAGACGTCCATTATTGTCCATTATTAGACTCTAATATGCCATAAAGGTAAACGTTAGGCCAAATGAAACATTATATACTTTTATACAAAACTAACTTGTTGAAGCAGGTCTCCAAAAACAACACAACCTAACATTCATTTCTGTAAAAATGTGTGTGGAGTGGCATGTAATACCCAGTCTATTCACACAGCATTAAACATTCCAGATGTTTAACACTGCCTGATGTCATGATAAGTTCAATATAGGACAGTGTGTGTGTGTGTGTGTGTTTCCTCCTCTTGAGGTTTGAATTCTGCATAGTGTAAAACAAGGGGCCTGTCTCCAATACTGCTAGCTCCTAAAGTGATCTAAAGTAAACAGCGACAAGCTTTGAAACACATACTGCAGGTAACCCCCTGGGAAAACTGCTTTCTGAGGTTCTGGGTTTTGAGCTGGTTGAAATTTTCCTCTGTCTAAAAAAAAAAAAAAAAACGGCATGTGGTTTGGATCAGTACGGGCAACTCCGTGCACAAAAACCACTCTACTATATTCTCTATCCGAGACCCAGACTGTAAATGACCGTAAGAATGTAAGAATAGGGATAAAAGTGGCGCAAAATGGACGTGGTTGAAACTGTGATTGAGTGACGGAGAGAGGAAGAGAAGGAAGCAAGGAGTAGAGGAAGTGTGGGAGGAGAGGGAGGGCAGACATTACTTCTGGTGTAAACAGTGTCATTAATGAGATTAGTCAGGCTGGAATGTAGTGTTTTCAGGCAAAAACACTGTGGGGGTGAGTGGGGGGCTTTCCTTTGAACCCACAACGTTCCTACCTTTAATCTTCCGTCTTCATCGACAGATTAACCCCGCGTTTTTTTGTTCGTGGCTACTGATCGGTAACTAGGAAGAGGTTTCTGCTTCATCAACTATTGTGTAAATGTGCTTTGTAGCCGTGCAATTCCTGACTAACCTAATAAGGTTTAGATTGAACATTCCAGACAATTAAAGCACTTCTGCAGGAACACGATCATGATTTGCACAAAGCACAGCAAGATGAACTGATTTCAAAAGCATTTAATTTGATCACTGATGATATGCACATATGCATTATCATGCTGTTGTAGTTGTCATATCTGTAATCACACTTTTATAGTTTAATTCTTTGCTCGTCCTTTTGTACAAATACAGCCAAAGCTGTGTTTAAGTGTGCTCTAGAAAAAAACATCTGTACACATATTTACTATATATCTCTTGTAGACTGGGCTGTGTGAACACCAAAGCTTGTATCCTGACTACCATTATTAATAGCATTAATTACATAACTATGTTTAGGTTTGTAGATTCGGTCTGGACCTATAAAAACATAGAGAATCTCAGAAACCCATACACTCATCTCTGGGGGATTTTCTGTCATGACTAATGAGAAATGTGATCTGTATAATTCTCTTTCCTCTCCTGTAATATGGATGATGAAAGCAAGGAGAGATCTGTTTTTATGTGCCTCTGAGACATGGAAATATAACAAGGGATACAATCCTTGCAAAACTTGCAGCATGATGAGGTAAGTCTCCCTAAGGGGTGATAAGGAATTCAAGGCTGGTGCATCTCATGTGTTGACAGAACCGCACTGACGGCGTAAAGGGCACAGCTATGTGCATACGCTTTACTGATCTCTGCTGTTCATCTCATACGTGCTGATGGACCACGACCTAAGAGGCTGTCCCAGTCGGTCATTGCTTGAACTCATGTGACTCGACTACATTTTTTAACCTTTAGGCATACGCTATTTGATTATCCTTGTCCATAATATCCCATTTTGCCAGAGTAAACAGGAACTACGAATCCTCTAGGGACAACCGTGATTCGACAACCAAGAACAGAGAGCTGAGACAAAAATAAAACAGAACATACACTCCTCCATGTCCACGATATCAACAGAGGAAAAAAAATCCCACGTCTTATTTATTGCTGGACTTTCTTGTATTATTTTTTTTTATACTGTGGCTTCTGGCAAGGTTGTGTGAGCATGGACAAACAGTTTCACCCATCACCCTTAAGGGCTTCTTCAGTTCTTTCCTGTGGGGAAACCCTTCAAGTTTCTACAACCCTTTTAGTAGGCTAAGAACAAATAACTATTTAGTTTTTTAGTTTCTTAAACCCACACAGCTCAAGACAGATCCAGAGTTCTTTAACATTTGAACCGGACTGAACTTTAAAGACTTCGAGATAACGTATGGCACAAATACGATGTTTTAAAATAGAATCTTGGATATGGCGTTCAAATATCTCCATGGTAACCATGAGGAAATCTGCACTTCTGATCTCGTAATCGTGTAAACACTGCTATATGTGACATCTCTCCCCTATATGTCAGTGCATGTGTTTTTTTTTAAACACAATTCAATTGCAGCATTTAGTATATACACTGAACTTTGTGACCCGCTGGATCAGAGGATCATCGGCTGAGTGTACAGAAAAACAGCAGGCATCAGACAATCTGATGATCTATAACTCCCTGTCAGTTTTATCAGTGTGGTTCTAAAAAGGCCCACACACACACACACACACACACACAAATGCAGACACACAGTAAATGAGATTATAAACATGCACTGTAGTCATGGTGGTTACTGGAAATCATGTCCTTCCCGCTTGGCCCTTCCAACTGCCACCACAGGAAATGAGGTATTTTAATACATCAGTCAAAGAAATGTTCCATCCTCCCCCATTCATTATTCGCTACAGCTGTGACATTCCTTAAACTTTAAACCTTCAATCCATGAACTCCTTAATGGGGGTTTTGCTGCAAAGTGACTTATCATTGATTGTGCATGGTTCTTGTATCTGTTATTCCTACAGTGAAGCACAAAGGTGAGAAGTCAAAGCTTTGAATAACGTCAGTTTTGACCTTCAGGCATTTGAGCTACACAGTCAGGAAATAGTTTGACGCCTCCAGGAAAGCCTGTGTTGTTTTTGAAGAGCAAAGTAAAACGTTAGCCAGATAATGTTACTAATATGGATGATAGTGTATTTATATCTCCAAACAGTGTAGCAGACTATGTTTATTGTTGATGGTTTGAAGTTGAAGGGGCATTTTCTTCTGGATCTCCGAGTCAGAGGTTGGAAATTCTGAGCTACGAGCTACAGTACAGGCCAAAAGTTTGGACACACCTTCTCATTCAAAGTTTTCTTTATTTTCATGACTATTTACATTGTAGATTCTCACTGAAGGCATCAAAACTAGTTCATTCATAATATAAT
>JAOVVG010000018.1:13047119-13058056 GCA_028566375.1 Leptodoras nelsoni
GTACAGGCCAAAAGTTTGGACACACCTTCTCATTCAATGCGTTTTCTATATTTTCATGACTATTTACATTGTAGATTGTCACTGAAGGCATCAAAACTAGTTCATTCATAATATAATTCATATTTTAAAATAATCATAATATGAATTTTAACAGATGCATTGAATGAGAAGGTGTGTCCAAACTTTTGGCCTGTACTGTATATATATTTGAAGACAGCATCTTAAAGCAGATACCTATGCAAGTGTCTGCACACACCTGCCTGATATGTTCACAGATAAGCAGTCGCAGAAGTCTAAACCAGGCTTTAGACTAAATTTTTCACTCTGCCACACTGATAAGGTTCTACCACTTTCATAATGCAGGGAACATGTTCAAATAAAAAATGAGAGCGGAGTACAAAGTCATAACTTAATAGAAAAGGAAACCCATCTATTCTAACCATTGTGTAAACCTGTACTAACCAGTGAGGAAAATCAAGAAATGATAGATATCTTGGAAATGCTGTTGCTATGGACTATATCACCTACACTGTGGCTCTGTTTGAAGGAAAATGAAATTAAACCAAGCAGAGCAATATCAGTGATCAATATCGATATCGAATGATTAAAGCTTTCCATGGATAAATAATATAATAATATGACCATATAGTCATGTTTGATGTTAACATTCAGGTTCAAAGCTCCTGGAAACTCACTTTACAGATGTCCAGATACAAGATACCGTGAGATACACTGTATGGCTTAACTGATGTTCTTTGAAGAGCATTTGGAGCAGTTTCTGGCACAATATATTATATAAAAACAAAAACAAAAACAATTTTGGAACAAATATGGGAATATCAAAATGTGGTGTGGACACATCCGCAGTGTCTCCAGTTTTAGTTATGCCTAGCCTTTAGTCTCTTTTTTGTAAGGTTGGAAACAAGTTCGTACCATGACCCAGACTTACACACACTCTGTCTCACTTTGTCTCTCTCACAAAACCACACACATGCACACCCCAAAGGAAGAACACGGACAATTCCTGATTCTATCTTTGTCTTCAGGAAGCAACATTTGAGAAAAACAGCTTACAGAACAAGAGAGAGGGAGAGAAGATAATTCTTGTGCCTTGATGTATGAGCCAGTTTGTCTCATTGGGTAACATGGCTTGTGGTTAGAGGGCCTTTACTGCTCACTGGATTGTTTGCAGACACACCTTAAAAGCAGTCAACTCATCTAATGAGAAAATTCAGGACCATTTCACCAGAAATACATGCTGACATAAATAAAAAGAATTAATTCTTGGCTCATCACATGTCAGTCATGCCAGACAAACAGCAGCCTGCAAGGGACCGGGTGAGGGGGGTGAGCTTTATATACAAATACAGACAGAAAATTTCCCGAAAAATTTGACACTTTCTAAAAATGCAATAAAAATTGAAATCTGTAATTTGCTAATTCACTTGAGCCTTTATGTAACAGCTATAGTACAAAGGAAAGATTTGTGTTTTCAATGATGAATTTAATTCTGTTTGTTAAATATACCAAATTTAGAAGTTGATGCTTGCAACACACTCAAAGAAAGTTGAGAGAAAGTAAGACAAGTGAAATTGTTCTGGAAGGTTCCACAATTAACTGCCTCCCTCTGGCCATAGTTATGTGTACCATAAATCTATGGGTTTGAATTACTCTTGTAAGTCACTTTGGACAAAAGCGTCAGCTAAATGCTATGCTATGTAATGTAATGTAATGTAATGTAAAAAGTCATCAAGATTGAGTAGAAATGGAGGATCCACTGAAGGCATAAGAATGCATAAGAATATGTTCTGGCTGGGCCTTTGCAAGCAAGGAAGGGACAAGGTGCTAAACTTTGTGTCAGTCAGTTCAAAAGTCAGTTCTTAGCACAAACTTGCAAACTTTCGGTCTTTCACCATCTACAATTCATAATATCATGAAAAGATGCAGGGAGTCAGGGGAAATCTTAGTGTGTAAAGGCCAAGGGTGGAAACCACTGCTGAATGTTTGTGACCATCGAGCCCTCAGCCGGTATTGTTTGAGAAACAGTCAAACTACCGTAATGTACATAGGCACCTGGGCTCGGGAGTACGTTGGAAAATCATTGTCTGTGAGATCTCTGGGTCCAAAGTCATCTGAGATGGACCAAAAGCCAGTGGGAACATGTTCTGTGGTCAGACGTGTCAGTTTGTTTGTAGAAAAAACCAACGTTGGATGTACCCAGACTGTTACCAATGAAAACTGCATGAAGACAGCATCAGTGCCCATGGCATGAGTGATCTGCATATGTGTGAAAGTACCCTTGATTCAGAGAATTGTATTGGTATTTTGGAGAAACATATGCTGCCATTAAGAAGACGTCTTTACCCAGGACAATGACAGGCATCATTCTGAAAGAGTTACAACAGTGTGGCTAGACAGGCCTGCCTGCAGTCCAGATCTGTCTCCTACTGATAATGTATGGTGCATCATATATGTTGAGCAGCTCAAATCTTGTACACAGCAAAGATTTGCAAAAATTCCACTTGCAAAACTGCAACAATTAGTATCTTCAATTCCCAAATGATTAAAAAGTATCATTAAAAGAAAGTTGATGTGACCCAGTGATAAACATGCCTCTGTCCCAACTATTTTTGAGTGTCTTGGAGGCATCAGTTTCTTATAACTAGTGCTAGAAGATGACCAAACTGCTGGACCAGCAGCCAGAGCTCCTAAAATGAGATTACAAGATAACAGCCATGTTCAATGGTCCTGACCTGGCTGCAGTGAGCTCCAGAGTGTGGAAACAGTGCAGCCAGATGATGGAGGTTAAACTATCAGTGGAGCAGATTGGAGCGGCGGCCCATGAGCGAGGACGAGCTGTGGGCTTCAGGGAGTGCAATCAGCCAGTGCTCTTCATGGCGAAATAGTAATTACTTATACTTAAGCTTAAGCTTTAGCTTGGAATCAGGAGGCTAGCTTGGAACAACTCAAAAAGAGGCTCTTTATTAGCTTTCACTGCTGCTTTCACTTCTTCCACAATTTTATTGCACTAGACACAAATGCACACAGGGCTCTGTGCTAGTCAGCATTCTCTCTCTCAAGGCTCTCATCTCTCCCCACTTTATCCTTTCCCTTATGCACCACTTGTTTTGTGCTTGGGCAAACTATAGGGGTGGCTTCATACCACTATAGCGGTGTCTGCATACATCTCAGTGTGGTGTTCTGTGATGTTAATGTGTGAGGTTAGAATTGAGAACAAGTTGGAAAGGTCCATCTGCAACTCCAAAGCTTTGGGGACCACCAGTTTCCATGGTTTAAGGAGATTAAGGGTTGTATCTACCACACTCCACCTCTATTATACAGCTGGGATTGATGTTCTTACACCTGCAGCAAATTCTCCTGTATTAACTGCCCCAATATGTTGAGTTTTGTTCTCAGATCAAGAACATAGTGAATTCTGTTCTCCCTGTTATCAGATCAGGCATAATAGAGGTTCAAGACACTTAACCCAATTCCAAGCATCCTTGTGTACGAACTTCCAGATCATGTTTTTAAGGGTCTGATTAAAGCTCTCGACAAGGCCATCTGTCTGTGGACAGCAAATGCTGGGTTAAGATCATTTACTTTGTGAATGATATAGTTTGTTAAGGGTGCCTGACATGAATGTGGTGCCTTGATCAGTCAGAATCTATTTCAGGATCTCAATCTGGGAGATCATTTTGAAGAGTGTCTCTGCAACACTGCATGCTGAAGTATGTTGCAAAGCAACACGGCTTTGGAGTGTCGTGTTGTGTAATGTACCAGGACTACCACAAAGAGATGCCCTCATGCAGTCTGTTCCAATGACCCAACGCGGTCCATGGCAATTCTTTTGAAGGGGACCTCACTCAATCAAAGGGGCATAACTGGGTCTTTTGGGGTGGCTGGCAGATTCACCTGCTGACATTTGTGACACTGCATACCACCTCTAAACATCACCCTGAATGCCTGGCTAACAGAAGCAGGGCATGAGATGGTTTTGAGTTGTGCCCTGTGACACTCAGTATCTAATCTATCATTAATTATTGTAAAATAGGGGAAGAAGAACACAATATTGGGCTGAAGCTGCTAACACACTGACAATTACTTTCACTTGGTTGAAGGCATGGCTGAGAGTTTAATCTTGTGTCTCCTCCAAAGTGAAATCCTGAGGAAATTCCCTGGATGTGCGAGGAGTGGGGTTTGCCCTCCTCCTACTTTGTGTTTCCCTGACACAGAGCTGACATTGATGGTCTAGCACCTCCAACACCATGCTACATTAATTCAGGGCTCATCCACATTTCCCTTAACAATGACTAACATGCTGGCCAATTTGTACCTAAGATCAGTGAATGGGTGAGGCAGAGACTAACTACCTCTATGCTATGCTTCTTTCCCTGGAATTAGAAAATGATGGCGACTAAGGTATATTCATGCACATCGCCATCCACATCTCCACCAAACCTCATCTTCACCTGGTGCCAGATAATTTACCAGACAATGATAAATTGTGGTTTGGTTACAGCCAGAATCCACCAATACGTGTAGCCCCTTTAAACACTTACCAGTTTGATCCAGCTTGATCTGGTGTGGCTGTGGCGAGTCAAAGACCTGGACCAATGCCCCCACCTCCATCAGTGGCATTGGTTCTGGAAATGCCCGGGCTCCCTGTAATGCCAGCATAACAGCCCAGGTCTTAATCCCACACCTGTTGCCCTGGAGTCCCCAATCTGAATCCTCCTATTTTGGACAGTGAGATGTGGGGGCATGGAAGCAGCATCCACTGGGCTGCTGGCTGGAGTACGTGATGGGAATAGGACATGGAAACGGCATTGGAATATGGTGTAGAATAGGGCCTGGAACCACTTCTCCTTCTCTGTGTGCAGCTCTTTATTGACTTTCACTGCTGATTTTAATTTACAGTGATTTTATCACAAACACGGATAAACGGTGCTAGCTCTTTCCTTTGGCTCTTATCTTGCCTTCCCTGGCTCCGCCCTCCATTCACCAATCTCACCCCTGCTTACACAATATGTATATTTTGCTGAGGTGCTACAGCAACCGTTTCAGCCATGCACTGGTATGGTGGTATATGAAAAAATAATAATGGATGGGAAATTAAAACAGTTATACTGGAAGAACCGGCTCAGCACTAATTATAATAGCGCTCACTCAATGTATTTATTGATGTTTTAACAATGAAATATGAGCACTGTGATTCTCAGCAGAAGCGGAGGAAGAAACCTGCTCACTTTTATTAGAAATGATTTTTTCATCTTCTCTGAAAAATCCATTTTTTATATCTCTACATTTCTGCTTAAAGTTGAAGGCTACAATGTAAATATTTCTGCTTTTAGCATGAACCTAAATCAAAATTATTGCCATCCTTGCTCATGTAACATAAATAATTTGCTCTTAATCGCTCTAACACATGCCTCAGATCTGTTTTACATTCCAGTAGGCCAGTTGGGAGAATGGATGGACAGTCAAATCAACATCACTAGTCAGGGAACAGCAGCCTGCCTAAAGCTCACAAGAACAACAGGGAACAGCTGATTTTCATCCAAATAAATTTTGGGTATTAGTGAGGGAGGAGTGCAGTCACACTGTGCCAAGGGCTGCACAGCGTCAGCACTTTGGCAATAGCAGTCATGACTTAAGATATTAAACAAAGACCTCTTCAGTTCAAACATGTGGAAATTATAATGACTTAGCACCAGAGTTAATGTTAGCAGCCTATAAGCCATTTGGCACTACTACTAATAGTTTTTGTTGTGCCAAGCCATCATTCAAGTGTCCTTTTATAAATGCGTGCTATCCCCAGACAGGCAGTGGATCTTGTCCCTAGTACTGAGATATGCCAAGTTCCTTTGTGTCTTCCAAGCCAGGTAGAGTGAAATGGTTTTCAGTGCCGCGGTGTTGAAAGCTGGAATGGTACGGGTGCCGCAGAGCAGATAAGGGGCTGAAAAGGTTCTGTCTCAGTTTCTGATTGCTCCCCTGTGGGACAGCAACAGTGTTTCTCTTCCAGAGCTGAGATGATCCCTATTGCTACAGAAAAATTGAGACTCTCTGTTACACTACAATGCAACACCTACAGGTTAAACTGGCTGACTTGTACAAATAGAATCACAGAATTCAGGGAAGATGTCACCTCTATAGAAAGTTTTGAGCATTATACTAAATGTAATTTATGATGCATATCATGAACATGCCAGCAGGAAGTAAAGGGCATTTCAAGAGCATCTCAAGGTGAACACTGTCCAAAAAACAGGGTTCCTCTAGAGTTCTTTAGATAGCCAAGGATTTTAGAACACATAAGGGACCAACCACGGAACCATAGTTCTAGTGCCAGACAGAATATTTATGCTAAAACGGACTGGATAGTGCATCTAGATCATTAGACAGAAGAACAGATTAACATTGACAGATTAACTGTGGAAGACGGATTAGGTCTGAGATTATGAGTGTTCTTTAGTAATTCGTCGTGTTGCCACTTTCTTAAAACCTGAACTGCTTCCTTATGCTTTTACTGAAACATCCACAGAATAAACACATCAAGAGATTTCTAAGTCTGCAAGCCTTATTAATCATCAGATTAATCTCAAAGCATGATTTAGCTCTTGCTGTGTTCTTGGCAAAACACTGGATGCTGCTGGCTTCTGCAGGCCTGACACTGTGTCTGCCAGGTCAGCCTATGGGTACAGCAGGCATTCAGTACCTTGTCAATGAGCCATTCACGACTGGAGCATGCGGCTGGGGTGCGGCTGCCCCAACACACAGAGGCCTTCAGAGAGAAAGTGAGAGAGAGAGAGAGAGAGAGAGAGAGAGAGAGAGAAACTCAAATGATTTTTAGCTACTCGGTTTATTAAGGTACCCAGGTTTTTACATTAAGGACATTGCTGGCATGTTGGATGATTAGACCAGAGAGGATCATTAAAAAATGTAAATACAGCATTTCCTTACCTTACTTTCACATTTCTTGTGAGTGGCTGTTTTGCAAACTGTAGATGACAGAAAACAAGATACACATATTTATTGAACAATACAGAAGCAAATTTCATCTGAATGAGGCTTCTCTAAGCCAGGCTTTGAAAAACAACAGGAATCAGGACATTATCACTGAAAAGAAATGATTCATTAAAAAGGTTCCAGTGAACTAAATGGTGGAACAATTAGGAGACGCGACTCACCTCTGCAGAAGGATCCCAGACTTTCTATGTTTTGCTTGCACACCCCGCACTGGCGCTTCTTCTTAAATTTTTTTTCCTTAAACTCATGGGGCTCGCCCTTCCCTGCCTAAAGAAAACAGATCCATTAAGTCCAACACCATTATAATCTTCCTGAGGAACTGAACAGCAGCAGTTAAAACTGTACATCAGTTTTTTTTTAAGTGACCGTATTCATTCTCTCACACTTTGTTCTATACCTGTGATTTGAGCCAGGCCCCTTTCCTGTCTTTGTGTAGACTATCTCACCTTTCCGAGTGTGGTAGGTGGACAAAACCTTTGCATAATACCTAATCTCGCATTGACACACCTTGTCTTAAGAGACGTTACACTATTGGAGAATAGAGGATAACTGAACCATCAGTGATCCCTGTTGCCTTGACTATTCAGCACTGATAATCTCTCTCTCTCTCACACACACACACAGACACACACACACACACATTTGGTTTCATACAGAGATAAACTGAACGCAGATAAAGTGTTTTGGCTATATGTTCATGAACATTTTGCATTGTGCTATAGAGCATGTGTGACGCCTGAGCTGAGGAGAATAAATCAGCTTTGTCTAGAGCTGTGTGTTTTTCCGTTTGGTAGTGGAGGTAGAAGGAGCTCATTTCCACTCTCTGCCTCCTGAGCTGGGTACTGTTTGGACAGCTGTCAGGACACACGCTGTATGCCCACTGCATGCCATACAGCTCTGTATTGTAGATTTGCAAAACTTTGCAGCTTCCTCTGAATGTCACATCTACACAACAGTGCCTTATACTTATGGCTGGAATTTTATGACGCCTTGTCTTTGCATGGACAATACAATACAACAATACATACACTCGCAAGCACAGCAAGGGGCGGGCATTATGGCATACATATCAGGAAAAAAAAGAATCAATCCTGAACCATAATAAATTGCATATGACTGGTAATTTAGTGCATATGTTGTTTGGACTGATCATATCAAGGTGCTCTTTTGAATCTTATGTTGCATCAGGATGCTTTTAAAGAAATGTACAGCCTGGAAAAAGCCACTGGACTTCAGAACTTTTTATATCACGAGGAAAGAATGTGGAAAAACAACTCAAATCCAAACAGTTGCACAGTTACTGAATAAACCCCGATAACCCATGTGCTCTGCTATAAATCTCCCATCGTTCCCAACTTACGACATCTTACCAGCTGGAGGAGTGGTGCAAAAAACATGCAAAGAGTGAGAAGAAGAAAATTTATGGGCTGAAAGGAAGTGTTTACAGGAGGATAAGATCAGCTCTGCCAGACTAACCTGATCAGCTTGGCTCTACAGCCCCTACAGCAGCTCTAATAAACCAGCCTGCTTACAATCCTCAGGCATGCTTCCCTTTTCCCTTTATTGCCAAAGAAATATTTTTCTTCTGTTTAAAGACATTCTACAAAATTTCTACCCAGCTGCTTTTTTATGACCAAAATCCAATGCCTCAACTCATAAGAACACCAAAAATAAACTGTATATGCATTTAGTATACAGTAAATCGGACATAAAGCTGTGAGAGTGTTTGATATGGTTAGCCTCCAACTTACTAATAATTTTTTTACTGGTTTCAAGCAGGTTCTACTAGCAGACAATTTCACCTCACAATAGAAGACGAAACCGTTAAACTTAAAACTCATAACAGGAAATACTGGATATGGCTGATAAGACATTTTCTCTTGCTAAGATGTCAAATAATACAGTTAACTGGCATTCACAGTCTTGACCCCACACCCAGTCTCTGATTTCACTCAGGTGTGGCCGAGCATATAGAAAAAAGCCGCTTACCTTTTAAAACGGAAAGCTCACAATCCTCCTACAAGCCCTAGTGAAAAATGATTAACAGTGTATCACATCACTACAAACCAGCTCTAGCGACCTGAAACAGATCAACCACATCCCCTTCTACCCCTTGCACTTCTCTGCTAGTCTTTCCTCCCCACACTGGGGGGAGATTCTCTCGGGACAGCTCTATTGCCCAGCTAGCGGTGGGTTAACTGTGCCTGTGCTGGGCATGGACTTCTGGCTGGGTCTGGATCACAGACAACGAGAGCCTGTTCACATAATTCTAGCCAGCCAGGGCATGAGCGAAAGGCTCTTTAGTTAAAAGATGGCCTTTAAGGGTGCGGACCCTCCCCTTCCTCACTTCACTTCAAGCCCAAATGCAAGAACAGAGGAGGAATTGAGGAGAGCAAAGGACAATCTGGACACATGGCACAGAAATAGACTCCACAGAAAAAAGCAGGCCACTTTGTTCTTCCATACCATCATTCCGTTTCCCTGTTCTTTAGTATCAGTTAGGATTTACTATGAAGTATCTATCTAGCATGTCAAGGTTTAAACAGCATGTCAGGAACTTTCCTGCTGGTAAATTAGATGACAGTGACGAATCCCTCTGAGACCTGATATTGCTGTGATTCCCATGGAACTGAGTATAATTAAACAGGTTACAATCTAGAACCCCACTGTTTATCCTGTTAGATACTATAACTAGTGTTTAGTACACTTTGTAGGTCTGGAGTGTTTGGTTGTGGGCTTCGCCTTTATGATGCCCCTTTCATTATGCCCAGGAGTAACTCAGCAAGGGACATCTGTCTGTGTGCATGTGTGTGTGTGTGTGTGTGTGTGTCTATGTACCCCCAATTCTAGCCTCACTGAATCAGTGTGTCCAAACAGGGTGGGACTGTCAAAAGAAGGAACTGACTGTATTTTTGTGTGTATGTGTGTTACACTGCTTGGTGGACATGGCCTGTGTGTGTGTGTGTGTGTGTGTGTGTGTATGCGAGTGTGTGCAGGGTGGGACAGGCAGTAGGGGAACAGAGACTGCCTGTTCCAGAGATGAGGTCAGCACAGCACTGTTGTAAGTTTCCTGCCCTCTCGTCCCCTCGACCTTCCCAACACATCGCGCACGTTTCCATGCCACTGGCTCTTCATACACTCTCAAGACCCTCTTATACAGATTTCAGAGTACACATCTGACCACTACAAGATCACAGACCATGCATGTTTATATGTTTTGTATGCAGTTTATATAGCACAGCAGCATCTATATCACTAGTCCCATTAGGGCTGGATGATATGGCTAAAATTTTGTATGTTGTATGATATGTTTCTTAATTTGTATGATATGTTTCTTAATTTGGGTCGATACGATATAATTTCCATATTGATATGAACGATATAAACACCACAGAAAGACTGCCAAGAATGCCCACAACAGATGTTTATACCTACAAACTTCTGAAACAGTAATTTGCCAAGTCTATAAAAACTCCTCCTGTAAAGTTATATAATATTTTATTAATAAAAACGGTACAACTGTTCACTGTTTATTTGTGTTCAGCCTTCATAGACAAACAAGAAACATGACATCACCAACAAACTAACATAAACCTCTCGGCTTTGTCACTATTAATATAGCTTAAACTAACTTTAAACTACACCGTATGCTGATGATCTTATATTCTTATTTAAACAGCTTGAAACTAAAGTGCTTCAGCCAGGATAAAGAATACAAAAAGTGCTCAGAAGTGCTGTCCTCAGACATACCTGAGGCTTGATGACACACTATGACGGGCAATGAGGAGGCACCACATGAACTCCCCCATGAAGTCAGAAGTCTGAAGCTGAAGTCAGATACAGGGGTTAGACAATGAAACTGAAACACCTGTCATTTTAGTGTGGGAGGTTTCATGGCTAAATTGGACCAG
>JAOVVG010000018.1:13179526-13189554 GCA_028566375.1 Leptodoras nelsoni
TTTTTGCAAATATTCATTTTGAATTTGATGCCTGCAACACGTTCCAAAACAGTTGAGACAGGGGCATGTTTACCACTGTGTTGCTCAACAGTCCAGGGTCTCCATTGTTGTATATTGCGCTTCATAATGCTCCACACATTTTCAATAGGAGACAGGTCTAGACTGCAGGCAGGCCAGTCTAGTACCCGCACTCTTTTACTACAAAGCCACGCTGTTGTAACATGTGCAGAATGTGACTTGGCATTGTCTTGCTAAAATAAGCAGGGACATCCCTGAAAAAGACATTGCTTGGATGGCAGCATATGTTGCTCCAAATCCTGTATGTACCTTTCAGCATTAAAGGTTCCTTCACAGATGTGCAAGTTACCCACTGACACACCCCGTTACAGAATGATGTTGGTTTTCGGCCTTGCCGCTTACCTGCAGAGATTTCTCCAGATTCTCTGAATCTTTTGATGTCATGACACTTACCTGTTTCCAATTAACCTGTTCATCTGTGGAATGTTCCAAACAGGTGTTTTTGAGCATTCCTCAACTTTCCCCTTCTTTTGTTGCCACTGTCCCAACTGTTTTGGAACGTGTTGCAGGCATCAAATTCAAAATGAGTGAATATTTGCAAAAAAATAATAAAGTTTATCCATTTTAACATTAAATATCTTGTCTTTGTAGTGTATTCAATTGAATACGGGTTAAAAAAGGATTTGCAAATCATCGTATTCTGTTTGTATTTGTGTTTTACACAACGTCCCAACTTCATTGGAATTGGGGTTGTATATGCTGAAAACCTACATACAACACATTTATAACCCACCATTCCTGACAGAACCAATACAGCCCTGTTAAATCTAGACTCCAGTCATATCTGCTGTTCTTTTTCTAAACAAGGAAATAAATCAAGCGCTTGCCTCAGTACAGATGTCTTGCGTTAGTTTGGGCATTTAGCCATACCTTTGTTGGGGTCTTATTTCAATGAGGAGTCAGCGGTTGAACCCAGTGATCAGAAAAAGCACAATTGCTGTTCAGTGGGTGCATTGGCTGTTAACACTTTTTCTAAGGGGATATTTTTAGTAGCCCCTGCTCTTCAAGGTAGTGCTTTGTGGGACTCTTTAGTGGTGGGGAGAGGGGCTATTTAAGGCTTCTTTTATAAGATGGGTCAGCATTCAGATGCTAAGATCCTGAGGGTGTAACTTCTTGTCAAGGGCTTGTGCAAGGCAGGCAGAAAGTTGAAACTTGGAAGCAGTTTCAGTGGCCTGGAAGTACTGGATTGGCAAGCCATTTGGCCATGCTGTTTTTTGTGATTATGTACAGGACTCCAGACCCTAGCAGGCAGGGCTGATTTGAAAAATTGGAATTAAAATATATCCATATTCCTGGCAAGTCATTCAACAAATTAAAGTAGAATTAAATAAATTAAAAGTAAGACTCAGTTAAGTTTAACCATGTTATTTAGTTCAACCAAATTCACGGTGACAAACGTGATAATTACTATGAGAAAATGAGAGCATACTAATTAACTAATTAGCTACTAACATCAGCCTATTGACAGTAGGTGCGTCTCATTACCTGTTATCTTGGTGTTCTGAATCCCATTTCATCCCTGCACTGATGGAAATTTCCTGGATTAAACACTGCTCATGATGCATCACTCTGAGCTTGCATTGATTACATGGATCTGAATGCTGTCAGTGTCATATTTAGTTTCATTATTACCATGGATCATTATGAATATTTGGTGATTTCTTTTTGGTCCATGTTGACATGATCTCACCAATAAGGCATTTCTGTTCACAGAACTGCCGCTAACTGCACCATTCCAAGAACTCTAGAGACCGTTGTGTGTGAAAATCCCATGAGATCTGCAGTTCTCAGTTAGAAAAACTCAAACTCAAACAATCATGCCATAGTCAAAATCATGACATCACTTATTTCCCTTGACCCTGGTATTACATAGCTCTCAAATGAATCACATCATTCATTACATCCAACAGCCCGTTGCTGTAATATGTCAATGTGTCCACCATACTGGTCCTGGCAAGACTGAGATTTAAACATATATTGATTATGTATTTAGGATAAAGCTATTATTCCAGATATATTCCAATTTTTAAGAAAAATTAAGGAATAAACTGATTGTTTTTAAAATTTTCTGCCATCCTTCCAAGCTAAAAGATTATTATAAACAACGTATTTGTCTTTTGTGACGTTTTTCAGTTGAATCCACAAATGAGAGTCTTTTTAATACCTACTGTTTGCAGGTTGATGCCACTATATTAACCCATCTGGATTCATACCCGTGATTCAGACCAGGAGATCATGCATTTAATTTGTGCTGACCACAAACAGAGCTGAAAGTTAGGTAAACAGCTCCTCCAAGCTCTTCAGGTTCAGTGAGTTACAGAAACTTGACTGACTAGGATGATTCCCTGACATTGTGGCCTCCTTCCATTCCAGATGGACCAGTTGACCAAGAATTTTTTAAAGAAATTTAAAGCAATAAAACAGGAAAGGGATTGGAAATGACAATTAAATCTGGTTAAAACATTCATTTTTTTAAGTTGACCAAAAAAGAATTTGGAAGGGAAACCAGACTGTAAGGTTTTGTTTAATGTTTTCTGAAAGAAACATGTGTATATCATCCAGATTAGGTGTAATAATTACACCAAGATATCTAAAGCCTTCAAGATGAAAAGGGGTCTGGTGACCTACACAAAGCACCAAGTTACTGTGCAGGGCAATGTTCATGTCTTGCTTGTTGTGGCACTTTCAAATCACTTTTAAAAACTCATCTGTTTAAAATGGCTTTTAACTTATAATTACTATTTCTTTTATCTAGTTGATGCATCCTAATTTTAAATAATTGTTTTTCTTTTCATGTTTTATGCTTTTCATTTCTGATTTTAAACTATTGTAAATAGAGATTCGTGAAAATCTTAATTTGCTATCATTTAATACCGTTAACTAATATCACAATTAAGGCCGTCCTGTTATACTGAATATCAGCACGGCTGGGATTGTCTTCAACCGAATCACAGCCTTTCTGATATTCGGTAGAACAGCGTAACTTCAAGTGTGATATTGCTTAATTATTCAATATTAATTTGTGCTATTAATTAATGCAATGACCTGCTAGAGTTTGTGATGAATGCAAGCAACGTTTTAATCTGTCCTGTTATAGCATTGGCTTGTTGGCTTGTGTTGCAAACTTTTTTGATTTTCAAGCACACAAAAAGTCTTCCTTAAACTCCAAATAGCTCTTCAGATATCCCTGAAATGAATGTTGCTTGCATTCCGCACAAACTCTAGCAGGTCTGATATCAAATAAGCATTGTATTAATTAATAGCACAAATTAATATTGAATAATTAAGCAATATCACACTTGAAGTCATGCTGTTCTACCGAATATCAGAAAGGCTGTTGAAGACAATCCCAGCCGTGCTGATATTCCTTATAAGTGTGATATTAGTTAACGGTATTAAATGATAACATATTAAGATCTGTATCCTATATTTGTATTGAACATACAAACAGTTGTTTCTCATACCGATATTCTTTCATTTTATACATACATATGCTTTGTATATACAGATACCATACCGATACCTCTTCATTTTTTCTCTCATTTTGCACTGCTCTTCGGGTGAAACTGGGACCTTGAGATCATAATTTCGTTCCACCCCATGCACCCCCAGCCGATATACGAGTTAAGAAAGCAGGTTTGCTCGCCTCACTGTCAGAACACAATGCCTGACTGTGTTGCGCTCGTAACCAATCACTGATCGCTTCTGGTTGTCCCACCCTCACACTTATTCATTCTCCATTTTTTAAACTCTCTTCTTTGAGACAGTACTAAATAAAAGTTAACCCTTTATTTCACAACTACTCATGGCCACTGCTTCTTGACAGAAAGTTTAGTCATTTTTAATGTGTAAAAGTTTGTGAATGGTGTCATGACCAAGCATAACTTCTTTCAATAAGAAATAAACAATAATCTTTTATTTTCTCTTCTGATAAAACTCTATTCTATTCTATTCTGGGCTAGCACCGTCACCTCACAGCAAGAAGGCCCCGGGTTCGATCCCCGGGTGGGGCAGTCTGGGTCCTTTCTATGTGGAGTCTGCATGTCCTCCCCGTGTTCGTGTGGGTTTATTCCGCAGTCCAAAGACATGCACGTTAGGTTGATTGGTGTCTCTAAAAGTGCCCCTAGTGTGTGAGTGTGTGCGTGAGTGTTTGTGTGTGTGTGTGTGCCCTACGATGGATTGGCGCCCTGCCTAGGGTTGTTCCTGGCTTGCGCCCTATGCTGCCGGCTAGGCACCGGCTCTCCCGTGACCCTGCAAAGGAATAAGCGGTTAAGATTTAAGTCTATTCTGGTCTATTCTATACAATTCTAAAAAATAAAATCCTGTTCCTTCATCTAGTGTAATTTGATGAAATGTGATTTGATATACCACTGATCATGATGAATAGATTAAAAGGCATTTGCTTCTAGTGACTTCACTTTTCGAGCGGGTTTTAGGTACTTTCCTACTGAAAAGAATGGGCAACACTCTCATCTGTTATCATTTCTATTCTGAAGCTGACATGGTACAGAAATTATACCACTATATTATATTTTTCTTATGTTTATTAAATAATTACATTTATTCATTACATTTTTATTAGTTAATAATTACATTTATTATTTTATTATTAGTGCACTTTACTTATTTATCATTTTTATTTTTATTCCACTTAATATTATTTATGCAATGTTTATTTAATGTTTTAATATAATTTGCTAATGTACTTTATTTTATAAGGGATGCAAAATTTTAAATATGTTGTGCATGCTCTTGTCCTGGATGCATTGCTGTGGAAAGGTCCTAGAGGGCAATCTATGTGCACCTCACTCAGTAACTTTTACTCAGAGTAAAATTTCAGCGTTACTTTTAACTTTTATTTGAGCGGATTTTTACACAAGTAGGTCCATGCTAGGTCCACAGAGTACCAATAGCACAAAATATGAGCACTGATCACTCTTAAACGTGTAAGTGAGCAGAAGCCGGTTAGTCTTACTGGACATTAGACTCCATGATACAGCACGATTGCATGCAGTGTTATGGTCTGAAAAGTCTTCATTAAATATTATTCAAAAGTAATATTTGCAGTCTGTTGTTTAAAACATTTGGCATAAAAAATATTCCTTGAAAATGTACTGCAAATATTGACTTTATCAAGTGTCTATGCATGCAGCAGGGTGTGTCAAAGCCTCCTCCCCCCATAAACTATGCTACCTGTTGAATGTGATACGTGTTTAGTCCATACCTGCACCGGGGAATTGAGGGAGTATGCGCCTGAGGCAGAGTGGGAGGACTGTGTGACTCGTCCTTCCCCCAGCATGAACCTTAAAAGCTGTCCACCTCAACAGAGAGAGCACTCAGAGGCAATATCCTCTTAGTAAGCTCTCTAGCCCCAGCCCTCTCCACCTACTCATTCTCTGACAAGCAAGCATGAGCGTCAGGCTGCAGACCACCACCTTCTCATCCAGGGGAGGCAGTGGTGGTGGTGGTGGCTTTGGAGGTGGCAGCGCTGTCAGGAAGAGCTTCTCCAGCCAGTCCTATACAGCACCCAGCAGCGGCAGGATAAGCTATGGTGGTAGCTTCCGCCGCTCTGGTGCTGGACCTGCTGTTGCTGCTAGCTCAGGCTTCAGCTTGAGAAGTAGTGCTGGAGGCTACGGTTCCGGTGGTGGCTTCGGTTCCGGTGGTGGCTTCGGTTCCGGTGGTGGCTTCGGTTCCGGTGGTGGCTTTGGGGCCGGTGGTGGCTTTGGTGCTGGTGGTGGCTTTGGTGCAGGTGGTGGCTATGGTCTAGGAGGAGGAGGAGGAGGAGCAGGAGCTGGGTTTGGCTTTGGTGGAGGATTTGCGCCACCACCAATCACTGCTGTCACCTCCAACCAAAGCCTCCTTGCCCCCATTAACTTGGAGATTGACCCCAACATCCAGATCGTCCGCACACAAGAGAAAGAGGAGATCAAGACACTCAACAACCGCTTTGCCTCCTTCATTGACAAGGTGAGTCTTCTGCTTTCTCACTGCCTTGTCTACATGTCTACATAATTTATTTACACATGTAAAATACAGCCACTATTCTGGGAAGTGTAGCCCATGTTTCACAATACATTTAAATAGAATTTCATGTAATTTGGAAAGACTAGGTCATTTTGCTTAAATATATCTTTAACATTCTATTCGGGTTGCCATTCAATGAAGTTCTAGCTTGTAAAACTGGTCTCCAAATGGGGCTGCTCCAAATGGGGGTGTTGTAGGTAGGTAGTGGTGGGGGTGGGTGGGTTGGATGCAGTGTTGTAAAACTATTGCATTTTACAGGCTTCTCTTGAAAAGACTTGCAGAAGCAAAAGTTAATTATGTTGCACAGAATTGCACAGTATTTAATGCATGCCAGCCTGTGTGCATAGAACAATGCATGCAGGCTGACATGCATTAAATACTGTCAGTGTTTTTACAGTATGGTTGTGGATCTTTTTCATACTTTTCTATGGTTCTGGCAAGATCTATTTTCATAACTGGATAAATCTTAATTTGCAGCAGCCTTAAGGCATTTATTTATAATATCCATATTATTATTATTATTTGGAAGAATTCAAAGGCATATTTTTTCATCTTTGAATACCCAATTATCAGTACAAGCATTTGCCCTTGAGGCAAGGAGTGTCTCATCACGCCTATTTAGGCTTGCCAATATTGTTGCCAAAGGGCTCCTATGTACCTTGCCAAGGAGCTCTGCCAGGAATGTGCTAACATTGCCTGAGGACAACTGCAAACTTTGATCCGGATCTATCTGGATCCATAATAATAATTACTTTTGCTTTAAACATTCTGGTCTGTTTAATGGTACACAGAAAGAGACAGGGGGTAATTCATTGAGCAAAAATCCCCCAAGATATCATTCTTTTCTAAAGATTTTAATCCATTTATACATGGTTCCTCCCTTACTGTAGGTGCGTTTCCTGGAGCAGCAGAACAAGGTGTTGGAGACCAAGTGGAGTCTTCTCCAAGAACAGACCACATCACGTTCCAACATCGATGCCCTGTTTGAGACCTACATTGCGAACCTACGCAGACAGCTGGACGGCCTTGGAAATGAGAAGATTAAGCTAGAGGGAGAGCTGAGGAACACACAGGGCCTAGTAGAGGACTTCAAAAATAAGTATGATGTTTAATATGTGATTCTGATCCTGTTGTATGTCATATCTGCATCATTTCATGGGCTAAAATATTTTGACTTGCTTTTTTGCAGGTATGAGGATGAAATAAATAAGCGTGCTACAGCAGAGAATGAATTTGTTGTCCTCAAGAAGGTAAGAGCCTTTGTTATTCTATTCATTCAGATCGATTCAACGATTGAAAAATCACGTTAAACCATATCTGTCTTCTAACAGGATGTCGATGCAGCCTACTTGCAAAAGATTGAGCTCGAAGCTAAGGTTGATGCACTTCAGGATGAGATCAACTTTCTCAGAGCCGTGTACGAGGC
Organism: Leptodoras nelsoni; assembly: GCA_028566375.1. NCBI lineage: Eukaryota > Metazoa > Chordata > Actinopteri > Siluriformes > Doradidae > Leptodoras > Leptodoras nelsoni. Next base: position 13,187,055 of record JAOVVG010000018.1, read on the forward strand.
GGTAAGAGAACGATCCGGTTATATTTTCGCTATGGTTTGATCAAGAGTCTGTGCAGTACATTCATTTGTTTTATCAAAGCAAGATGTAAAATGTTTTGCATTGGTGATCTACACTTTCAGGAGCTGCAAGAGCTTCAGGGACAGATCAAGGACACATCGGTTGTCGTTGAGATGGACAACAGCCGCACCCTGGACCTGGACGCCATTGTTTCTGAGGTCCGTGCTCAGTATGAGGACATTGCCAATCGCAGTCGTGCTGAGGCTGAGTCATGGTACAAGCAGAAGGTAAGACCGAAACTTTGGCCACTGGGAGAAATACTGTAACATGAAGAGCCACTGAGTTTGTGCTTTTCTTCATCTCATTTACCAGTATGAGGAACTGCAGACATCTGCTGGTGGTTATGGTGATGACCTTCGCAACACCAAGGCTGAGCTTGCAGAACTCAACCGCCTGATCACACGACTCCAGAATGAAATTGAGGCAGTCAAGGGACAGGTGAGCTATTATCTTAGATTTTCTTGGTCAGGTCAGAGTGATGATCTCATTAAATTTTGTTCTGTTAGAATACATGCTTCTCAGAGAGCTGTTTCAATTGTAGAAAGTTTCTTTATTTTCATTCTTTTGCAGCGTACCAACCTGGAGTCACAGATAGCAGAGGCGGAGGAACGAGGCGAGCTGGCAGTAAAGGATGCCAAGGATCGTATTAGGGAACTAGAAGAAGCCCTGCAGAGAGCTAAGCAGGACATGGCCCGACAAGTGCGGGAATACCAAGAGCTCATGAATGTCAAACTGGCCCTAGACATTGAGATCGCCACCTACAGAAAACTCCTAGAAGGAGAGGAGACCAGGTCAGTCATTCGATCAGAAGATGTTACGCCATAAAATTGTGTGTTTGTTTTGTTTCTAAAGTGCATGGTATAAATCCATCCACAGGATTGCCTCTGGTGGTGGAACTGCAACAGTCCATATTCAGGAAGTTAGCAGTGGAGGTGGTATGTGTTATATTAATTTTGTTTTAAGAAATTCATCTATATTTCGTTACACAGATCAAGAACCCGCTTGTTTTATTGGTTTACAAGTATTGTTTTTTTTTTTTGCAGGATCTGCTGCCCGTGGTGGCGGTTTTGGCGGCGGTTTTGGCGCAGGTCTCGGAGGCGGTGGTTTCGGCGGTGGTTTCGGCAGTGGTGTAGGCGGCGGTTTCGGCTACGGCAGTGGTGGTGGCGGCGGTGGTGGCTTGGCCCTGGGTGGTGGTGGTGGCGGCCTTGCTTTTGGAGGAGGCTCTGGAATCAGTTTGGGCGGAGGCGGTGGTGGATATTCTGTGTCTCGTTCCGCTACAGTATCCAGCATCCGCCGCTAATAAGCACCCTGTGTCCACCCAGTCTATCTATGACTACCTCCAGATCCACCCTTTACTGAATTGCCCCTAGTAAACAAAACAAAAAAAATAACCCACTAATCCCCCAGAGCTATAAATATCATATTTGTCATTCAAAACCATTACCACCACTCACACCCATTTATCATGTTCAGTCCATACTATATGTATTTATAGAGCATCTACTGTACTGCATGTTTTTAGGTGTCTCACACACACACCATATCATCTCAGTGCAACATAAGAACAGCGGATGTTTTATATCTACAGAATGGTATGATAATTCTAGAATGTAAACAATAAAAGAATGATGAAATGAGAGATAACCGATGGAATCTGTGTCTTTTTGCTACCTGTCATTCTGTTGCTAAAAGTGAAAAAATACTTGTTCAAAATATTTAAGTAAAAAGAAAGTGGTAGGAACAAGACAAAGACCACTTGGTGTTCATATCATGAGTTCTGTAGAATGCATACACCAATTCTGTAACACTGAATTATGGAAAGCATTACTCAAAATGGGACATGATGCAGGAATTTTGCTGGGGATAAAAATAAAACAAAACTCTCTGGTTAAAAAAAGCAACCAGGAGAGCAATTAAAAACAACTCAGGCTTTAAGCCAAAGGCCTACATCTGCAATGAGCAATGAACAATATTATCTTATCATTATTATTAGAATTCATTCGCTAAGCTGCTTATCCTACTACTGTGAGGGGTGCTGAAGCCTATCCCAGTGCTCACTGGGCAGAATGTAGGGAAACACCTACATCTCAAATGAAAAGAACTACTCTGACAAATATATACATGGTTCTCGCCACATTAACACCAGAATAATGATCAGTCATTTGTGTGGGCAATGCCCACCCCTGCCCACATCTACAAACAGTCACGTGTGAAAAAAAAATTATAACTACATTTTATAAAACATAATGGTAATAAAACAAAATAGTAATATAATAAAATAAAATAAAATAAAAACTTAAAATAAAAAATAAAAAATCCAGATATCAAAAATCTGATTGCATAACCTCAAACCATCAGCAAGACCGTTGAAACTTGGCGCAGTTGGGTGTTTCAATAGGACAATGACCGTAAAAAGACATAAAAGCTGGTTGTGGAATGGAT
>JAOVVG010000018.1:13212450-13223385 GCA_028566375.1 Leptodoras nelsoni
GTAACTGGGAATAAGCGGTACAGATAATGACTGACTGACCTCCCACACTAAAATGACAGGTGTTTCAGTTTCATTGTCTAACCCCAGTATTTGCTGACCGAGAGTTTCCTTTATGCTCGTTTAGCTATGCGTCTGCAAATAAAAGCATCTTACATACCATTTCCACGCAAATAGTCTTGGACATCGTCTTATCATTAATAGTTGATCTACTGTTTACTGTAACCTCTGTAGATGACGCATCCTTGATTGAATGGTTCCGTTCAAAACTCCTCTGTTCCATGAATCCCCAGTGGAATTGGCGCAAAAATTGGTGGGAAGTGATTTGGTGGGAAAGGGGTAACTCTGGTGCTCTTTAAGTCTTTCTGTCTCTCCGACTCTCTCTCAGCTGATTAAAATCCCATCTATTCAGTTTCGGTTAAAGAAATCACTACGGCGACTGGGAAGTTCACAGCTGCACAGTGGAGAACATTCGAAAACATGTCTGAGGTACAGAGAACTGCGTGACTTTTACAACTAGCTAACAGAAGACGTTGACATTGACGTTGACATTGACGCTTTTTTGTTAAGCTCCTCCTTATTAGGTCAGTAGATAAGACAGTTGAGTTCCAGTATTACGTTGCTCCACAAGGCCCCAGAGTGTGCTACAGATTCTTTACCACCAAGCAGAAGTAAAGTTGAGGTATGTCAGTAGGGTGAGAACTACTCTTGACCAGCACAGGACAGCGTAAATCGGTCTTATCATTACAATCAGTGTTTTCTAATGTAATGCAGCAACTTTACTGTCATAGGTACAACAGTGTAATAAAAACAGTCAGCAGTTAATGTTAAAATAGGTCACACGATTAAGATGTTAGACTACCATCCTAAAAAATCTAGCTTCACAATCTAGATTCATGCCAGATCGTTGGCTGTGCTTCGCAGATTTGAACAGCGCCTCAGTCGGTGGGTTTATCCCAAAAAACAAAACACACAGATATACCAACAGAGAGGAACACATGCAAGCTGGAAGCTGTCTAAGAAAGCAATATCTAATCCATTTTAAATTAAGAAAAAATATCTGCTTACTGAGATACATCATAGACTGCTAAAGGGCTCTGAGAGCATATTACACTATTTGAATTTTTTTTTCAATTTAACTTATAAGCCTGTGTAAATGTGATTGCTCTACTTTTTTTGCACAAAATAACCAGTATTATCCTTGTTGAAGTGAAAAGAATAGACTCAACAAATGGAAAGTATGTTAGCAGAGATAAAATGTGCTGCAGATTTTTGGAGTTGCTAATACAGGATGGGTCTCCATACATAGAGAAAATGGGAAATTGTAGCTAAATGTACCTTTATTTATAAAATATTCATCATAAAAAATTAATAAACCATTTAAACAAAAATCTCTGTGTTGGCCATGTCTTAAATATAAAAAAAAATTAAATATAATATGAGTTTATGTGAGTTTGTTCATTTTTCCTCGGTATGGAGACTTGGTAGATCCAGATGTCTTACTTTCCTGCAGCAATCCAAATGGCTTTTTTTTTTTGCTTATTTTTTCAGTAATCGCTAGGCAGGCTGGTGTATAATCTGAGACAGAATTGTATATCCAAGAATTTTGTCCTAATTTTGCGGTTAATGCTCTCTGAGCTCACTCTGAAGTCTCGGCTTCATTTTCTTTTTGGTTTGGTCCACCAGTTTCTGCTGCAGTTGTGTATGGTTGTGAATTTCAGATGTACAGTCCAGGTTGTTAATTACTGTAGAACAGGATGGAGTGACTCTGTTCGCACAGTGGTTAGAGGGGTGTAATGGAGTGTTCGGTCATATTGGCAGCGATCTACATAGCCTTTCCTAAATGCAGCATGCTTCCAAAGAGTCTGCTTTCTGGACCAGGGCATGTCGTCAAGACAACCAGAAGCCACAAAGAGTCCCATTCAGAGGCACGAGAGAGAGGGGCTTTTGTGTAGGGCTGTGGCGCTGTAGGTGGGTGTTAATGTATGCATTTTATCTGCAGATGAGATGAATAAGCATGCAAGCTTATCTTTGTTTGCTAGCATGGTTTGTGTCTCACAAAGATTTATTGAAGAAAACGAGACACTTAAGAGCCAGATTTATGAACACACTTGACTGACATGAATAGTCCATAAATCTTATTTGGAAAGAACTTCAAAAAGCATGCTGTGGTCTCTTCCTTCTGAAAGTTTTTTTTTCTGATCACCCCATCGCATGACATAAGTACAACTGTCTGGAGTTCGGTTTATGCCAGTCACGTTGCACGCCGAGTGTCATGTTGAGTAAAACTCGGCGTGACTGTAGGGCATTAGAGCAGGTGTGAGCAACTATCTGTATCTACTGTCCCTTCATGATTGGAACACCTGGGACAGATTTTAATAACAAGTCTGAACAGGACCAACATTATTATAAAGGTTTGTAGCTGGTCTTGAAGGCGCCTCCATTCAGATAATAACAGGCAACAGTAAAAAATGACAGAATCGCTCGAAGGGTCGATAACTGCTTTGTGTATTGAGGATGTGAATCACTCAAGTGCTGATACTGTTCTTGAGGATAGGAATTTCTGATACTGCTCTCTGTGTAAGGTTGGAATTAATTAGTGGCGTTTAATTCACCTACATTCAAATACTCTTGCGCAGTCACGTTCTATCCTTCAGCCAGTGAACTTTAGACAGAAGGTTTTCTTTATGGTGGTCCCCAAAGCACACGAACACTGCCCTCTGGATGTCCCTTCCAGGTGGAGCTGGAGAGCCGTCACTGGACGCAGCTGGCCCGGGCACAATCTCATCTCCAAGAGCAGAGAGGTTAATTAACAGAATGAAATCTCAGGGAGTTTTTCCTTGCCACTGTCACCCCTGGCTTGCTCATTAGGGATAACATGTATATTAGTTAAAATATAAGTTAAACGTCCATCGTGAAACGAGCTTTAGCAATCAAAGTAAACTGAATTGAATTGAAGAACTATTAATATACAATGGTAGAAATATTTTTGGCAGTATTTCTGACTTCAACCACAGCATGAGATGTTTGAGCTGCATCACCAACACAGACACAGCTTGTGATTGATGATGCATGAAATTTGCTTATTTATCTCACCGTCAAAAAAAAACAGCAGTGAAAAACAAAAAGCACTTTAGCTGTGCATATTCCATTAGTTCATATGACAAGCTGCACAATTAGGGAAACACCTTGGACAGGTTGGGAGTTCCTCACAGGGCAGACAAACACTCACATCTACAGCCAATTTAATAGGTCCAATTTTCCTGACTGGACTGTTGCTTTGTGCTGCCTTAGGTCTGTTGGAGGAAACCTACACAGACCTGAGGAGAACATGCAAACTTCAAACATGGAGGACTCTTTGAGCCTACTTGCTGTGAGGTGACAGCACTACCCACTGTGCAACTATACCACTGATTTTATGGAATATGGTTTATAAAATCAGATAGCACTTTGCACACATTTGCACACGTTACTATTAGTACTCTGCATGGAAACAACTAAATGGTAAAAAAACAACTGAAATGAAGTAAGACAGAACTTGAGAGACTTGATAGACTGGGAAAAAATATTAATTAATATTATCTTATTTTTATTTGCTTGCAACACCTGTACATTTGTGAAATAAATGCAAACATTAATCTGATGGTCTAATTAGCTTGTACTCACATCTGGGACTGTTGAAGCATGACTTAACACTACACTGAGCTAGTGGACAGTGACTGGTTGGAGTCCAATATAAAGAGAACATGCTGAATATTTGAAAGGCCTCCAAACTGCTTGGCTTTGCCAAAACTCCCCTGGATGTCTGGCCACTGATTGGCTCTACAGCTTTGAGTGTGGGGCCAGTGGCATTGAGTTGAAATAGCTGCCAGGCTTAAGAAGCAGGTGTGCACCTTCTCTTCATGGCATCTTATATGATTAAGCTGTCTTTTGACGATCAGTCAGAAGAAAGCTTTTCTCTATGGGAGGATTGGACTTCAGCCTACTAAACTACATTCTGTAAAAGCAGCATTTACAGATCCTTACAGATTTCTACAGCTTTGCAGTATTTTTTTACAGATCCTTGTTGGTTTCTAAGCTTTGTTTGTTTGGGTTTTTTTTTCAAAGAAAAGAAATTGCAAGAAAAACTGTAGGAAATTTGATAACTGAACTTTGACTTCCTTTTAACTTCATCTCCTTTTTCCCAGGATTGTTTTTCTTATAAGAGTTCAAAACCCCATTAACATTACATTTGCCTTAAAGCACACCTTTACATAGGTGTATTTGCATGTATTGCATAAAATCATGCTGATACAGGTCAAGAGATTCAGTTAATCTGATCTCCTTGGATTGTCATGTTAGAATTGAATGAAAAAGTAAAACCATCCAGTGAGTGGCAGTTCTGCTAGATGATGCAACTTAAATAATCACTCTTTACAAATGTGGTGAGCAGAAAAGCATCCCAGAATGCATCAAACCTTGAGGAGAATGGGTTAAAACAGCAGAAGACCATATAAGGTTTCACTCTTGTCAGCCACGAACAGGAATCTGGGGCTACAGTTGTCACAGACCCACCAAAACTGTACTTTTGAACAATGGAAAAAGGCTAAAGTTTTACAGACTTCGACTGCCTGGTTTAGGTTTTGGTTCATTACATATGTAAATATGAAAAAAGAGGATGGCTATATATTGGTTATTCCTACACGTAATATTGAAGATGTGTTAGGCTAAATTTAAGGAAATAAGGAAGAGTTAGCTTTAGCAGACACACAGGAGACAGGTGTGTGATTTGAGGAATGTTCAGCTGACGTGTAACTAAACCTCTAACTATATTTATAGCTCTCATATAAAGTAAAGAGAGAGAAAGTAAGCAGAGGCTAGTTTCAAAATTCCAAGTACAAAATTCCATTTAACAAAAGGAAAGTGTAAGAATTGTGGTTACAAGGACTTTAAAATACTCTGATTGCAACCTATTAGGTCAATGGCATTTCACGGGTTGTTACAGCCACAGCTTTCCTGACTGATGACAAGCAACTGGAGAAACATTAAATATTATGTTATTATATTATTAATTATTCTGTTAGGTTCTATGATATGAATCAACCAAAAAATGTTGGGGGGGCAAGGCTGTGGGAATTTCTACTCATTCAGCCACAAGAACCTCAGAAGCACTGATGTCGGGTGACAAGGCCTGGGGTGCAGTTGGCTTTCCAGTCCATCCCAAATGTGTTGAGTGGAGTTGAGGTCAGTGCTCAGTGCTGGTCAAGTTCCTTTACTCCACTCCATGTCTTCAAGGACCTTTCTTTGTGGTGCAAAGGAGCACTGTCATGCTTGAACATGTTTGGACCCCTTAATTCCATGGAAATCTTAATTCTATAGCTCACAAAGACATCCTATACAACTGTGTTCTTTCCGCTTTATGGCAAACCCCTGGGGAAGGCCCACATATGGGCGTGATTTTTTTTTCTTTTACCAAGAAAACGGAAAGCATAACCAAGACTAAAAGTGCTTACAACCAAGAATTCTTCCATAAATGTTAAATAAATGTCTCCTAAAAACAAAAACCTCATATCAATGATTATAAGAATTACTTTGTTAAAAACATATCTTCAAAATCTGTTTATTTTCAGATTAAAGATCTGGAGTATTTGCTAAAATTCCCTGTGTATGATCTGTTACTACAGAAACAATAAGGAGTGATTAATATGAACATACCATTTAAGCTGTAGTCAGAAGTACCTGTGCTGTTATGTGAAAATAATTCACTCCCTCTGATCAGATTTGAGCATTCAGTCTGCTGTGGTATAAAAATATGCTGTCATCCACTGTCAATTGTAAACATAAAAGAAACCAAGATAAATCATGTCAGATCTTTTTACACCTTTAGTGTCATTTAGCAATGAAAACCCATCCAACTTCCAACCAGAAAACAAACAGAACCAAACAAAACAGATAAAAGTAACAGTAATCTGGTTGCATTAGTGTGCATTATGTCCTTCTGTCATGGGGAATGTGATGGTGCTCAGAATGAATCAGTCACAGTCAAACTTATGTTCAAAAGTAATTATCATACAGCTGTCATCAATGAAGTGATTCTGATTAACCCCAAATAACCATCAGCTGTCTCTCTAAGATTTTTACTCGACATTTTCTTGGTGTCATCCGACCTCTGATACCATTGTTTCCATAGAGCATGTACAGGATCTCGCTGACACAAGGCATTGCTCAGGAGAGGTTATTATGATAAACACATACACATTTATGCTAACGAGTGGGATTGTTACACATACGAAATGTTAAAACTTGCAGGTTTATATTTTTATATATATATATATAAATATATACATATATATATATATATATATTATAGTTTTTTGTGCTCTCTAGTCTTGACATTGAGGTGGACCATAGAAAGGCACAGGAAATGTGCAGACCAACACACATCACTACGTCGGATGCAAGCCTTAGTGGACAGAACAGCTGAGTGGATAAAGTTTAATTTTGATGGCAACCTTACAAAACCCAGTCTGAAAAAACTTTGTACCTAACTCCTCTTACAACCTGGGTCAGTGCAATGTTGGTGTGTTTTTACAATTACTTATGACAATGAATTATTTTCTACCATATAAGTAATTCAGGTCATGTAAGCCTGGAGATTCTAAGTAACAGATAAAAGACAAAGAAAATATTTTTTACCTAGATCATAAACCCTTGAATATAAAAAAACAACTTATTGAAATGATTGAGAAATCGGTTGAGAATTTTGTATCCAGAAATACTGGCCAGTCTTTATTTGCCAAAAATGGCAAAAGCATTGAACTATGCATAAAGACCTCCATCCCAGTGGACAATGTGGCATCTATGTAATATGCCTATGGGCAGAGGGGGTGGGATGAGAAGCGGCTCCTTATCATTTAAAGTAACAGCCACTGAATCTGAGCGTTTAGAAAGAGCTGTTTTAGACATTGTAAAAAAAAGAGCTGTAGTATTAGATGCATGCTCTATTTTCACCAAAGCCATTTTTATTCAGACTTCAGAGAACTTGTGGCAAATGCATATAATATGCCCTCTTTAAGGGGTATGCACATTTACTCAACCAGATTATTATAATTAGTACAGAGATGCAGTAGGTAGCTCTGTCGCTTCACAGCAAGAAGCACCCAAGTTTGATACCAGGGTCCTTTCATGTTCTCCCCATGTCTCTGTGGATTTCCTCAGGGAGCTCTGGTTTCCACCTATGCACTTGGGTGAATTGGAGATACTAAAGTGCCCCTAGGTGCATGTGTGTGAGTGTGTTCTCTGTGTGCCTGCCCCGAAATAGACTGGCGATTTGCACCACTAAGCACCGGGATAGGCTCCAGCACCCCCCTGTGACCCAGTAGTAGGGTAAGTGGCTTAGATAATGAGTGAGTGAGTTAATGTAAAACATTTAAAAAAAGTAAAAAAAACATTTGTCACACTTCTATTTGTCAGTTGAATTTGTGGTTTATGTATCATATTAAAGATCTGATTATTAAATTTTTTATATCACAAAAACCTACTTTATGTGCTTATTGCAACAGCAATAATAATAATAATAATAATAATAATAATAATTATTATTATTATTATTATTATTATTATATAAACCACACTTATTAATTCTTTGTTGTCATTTTGCATTTTGAATGAGAGTGATAAAGTCTCCAGAAAAATTTCATAAAGTGATAAATGTTCCCCAACATGATGCAAGGATCTGGAGGCAGTGTTCATCATGCTTGTTACATGCAGCCTGAAGGTTTAATATTTTAGCATCTATTTTATGATTCTGAACCTTGTCTGTGGATTGGTGCGGTTCATCTTTCTTCTGGGTAATTTGCTACGGTTCATTCACTCAGTGAATGTGGCTAAGCTGGAGAGCACTTTCTGACTTCAGCTGATTCAATAATATTCAACAAGACCTTCTCGTAAGAGCTTTTAGAAACAAAATAAAAAAGTATAAGAGAACACAAGTCTATATAAATATATTTTAATACCTTAATATTCCTTTAAATTCCACAACACCCAGAAATCTCATAAGAGAGAAAGAGAAAGGGGCTCTGCAATAGAAATACATTCCTCTGTGTTACGCTGCATGTTTCCATTCAGTATCTAACCTTTAGGGTAAGCGGTGGAACTGTTTATAGTGCTTATAGAGGGTCTTGTTGTCATGGGAACTCATGGGGTGTATGAGTATTGGGTACTTGCTTGAGATGCTTTGAAGAGCCTGAGAACCTAGATCCTGTTCACATTTGGCATTAATATGAGTCTTGGGTGATCCAATCACAAGTGGGCAGCTCTCCGTACGTATGTCAGTTCCCATCTGCGTCTCCCCACAGTTTAATTTTACACAACAGTTTCCTTGTGCTTTTTATCAACACACACACACACGTGCTCTGGATGGCACTCACACAGGGGCACACACTTAAATAACTGGCCATTAATTAGCCATTCCATTCAGAGCAGCTGCTCGACCACGCCTCCGCTGCCACAACCCCATTCACACCTGGACTGGTGACCACTTGCAATCTGATCACCCTGGACACATATTAATACAAGGTGTGAACTTGGCCTTAAGGCTCAATTAGGCGTCCTAGACCATCTGTTTAATTCATGTATCTGTTATTACTGTCATTACTTTGAAGGCTCTGAGGCCACTGTGAATATAATGTAGTCAATATAGTTAACTGCAACAAGTTAACTTGTTGGTAAGCAGTTGTTACAAAAATGTTCAGTAAAGTTGTGAGAACTTTAGGAAGATTTCATGCAACAAGTAGCAATCATGGTGAAGAAGAAAACACTTCCAAAATTTCACAGGGACATGGTCCGATAATTTGATAATATGGGGGTTAAAAATGTGTAATTTTCCTATTGTTCAACTAATTGTCCCCAAATGCCATGCAATATAATGTGCTCTCAGGCAAATTACTAAGGAAGACAAGAGAGAAGCCAGGAGTCACTTGGTCATAAGCAGAGAAGTGCACTGCAATTATCACTATTCCTATGTCTGCTAAAATCAAAGCACAGAGATGCACAACCAAAATACTTCTGCCTTGTGTGTTTGGACAAGGAAGGGTTTATGCATATGATCCCATACCCGCAGTGAAGCAAAGGTGGGAGCATCAGGGTATGGGGCAGTCCTATGCTGTCGGTACTGGGGCATTACACATGATTGGTACTGGGCCATTATATGGTGTATATCCGAGGAGAATTTATTCTTATTGGCCAAGAAATTGAATCAACAAGCATACAGCCAAAGTAACTCAAGAAGGTCAATGTCCTGTCCTCAGTGAAAATGTATGGCAATTTTGAAATTGTAAGTCCATCAGAGGGAGCCTTGTAACCTTGGGGAATTGAAAGCAAATTTGAATCAACATTGAGCCACAGTTTTGCAAAAACATCGCACAGCTGTAACAACTTTACAACAAAAAAGTAATAATGTTGGGAATGTCTGGTACTTGAATACTTTTCCCTTTCATATCACTTTCATATTTTTCATATTTTCCTACAAGTACATAATTTTTTGTTCTTATTTAGTCCAGAGACACTGTGTATGTACATTTGAAGTGGATACATCCACTATTAAGTAAAAACACAATTTCTTCTCACTGGAGATGTTCCTTAGTCATATTTTTCGAACCGTGTTAGTGTTATTTCTACAATTTCTGCAAAATTTCATTAGTGGCAAGATGGAAGATAAGTGAATTAGGCCATTTGGAGAAAAGAGTTTGATTTGGTAGGTGATGAATATGCTCTCGTGATTGCCCAAAGACCCTGTAAGTAGCCCCTCTCACAGACTTTCTTTCCCTTTCTCTTGTTCAGCCTCTCTCTCTCTTCACCTTCATTATCTCTATAACTCATTTGCTACCGTTGTCTTTCGCCCTCTTTGTAGCTGCAAGCAGTAAGCAGCTGCCAGATTACAGCCACATTAGAAATGGCATCCATCTGCAATAACTAGTAATTTGAAGACAAATCAGCTCCTTTCCCGCTCCTAATGCCATTAAATTGATATCTGAAAAGCCTTTTGCACAGCGTGAAACCCGTCTCAACACACTTTCACGTGGTGAATGGTCACATTGTCCCCTGGGAATAATAAATAGGCTTCTTAATCACCCAGAGTGGCAACTTCTCGTGTTCATTGTCATGCCCAATGAGACGTGACACTCTATTGAGGCTATAAAATGTGGAGTCAGTACCAAGCCTGTCCCTTCTCTCTGTGACTGGCGTGGTATGTCAGTCTTTGCATCGGTGCTCTTGGCTCCACAATGCTTGCCTTTTAGCCTATAGTCACTCAGCTGGCCAGGCAGAAAGGGCATTCTGGGTAGAAGTTTACTTATTTTGTCTACTTTCCTAGTTCTTGTGGAAAAAAAACATGGAAAGGATGGAGGCTTGTATATTCAAATTCATGATGGACAAAAAAGAGAGACAAGGATGGAGACATGTTAGGTCTATAAATGAAAGTAAAGAAAACAGAACCATCAATTTATCAAATACTTACTCAATTAAGTTGCCATTTATTAAGTCTAATTGATGGAAAGCAACAGCGTGGCATAAAAGGAGTGTTGTGCTTTCACTGTGATTTATAGTATTTCATTTCCTTTATTGGCCATAATGCCAATGCTTTTACTTTAACAGCAACATATTAACAATTAATTTTGTTCTCTAGGACCCATGAACATGTTCTGTGCTGTATAACAACCAGGAGGACATCAACCACCCCAACGAATTGTTTCTGCCAATGGTATGAATGTTTATGCTTATTTTCATCTCTTTGTTCATTTTATCAGCTCCAGGTGCTCATTGTAGTTTTACAAATAGACACTGTAGTCCAGACTTTGTTATCCCCATTTATGCTGTTCTTCAGTGGTCAGGACCACCACAGATCAGGTACTATTTGGGTGGTGGATCATTCTCAGCACTGCAGTGACACTGATGTGGTGG
>JAOVVG010000018.1:13223485-13238683 GCA_028566375.1 Leptodoras nelsoni
AGAGACAGTAGCTCATCTGTTGTTGCACAGTTTGTGTTAGTCATCCTCTAGTCCTTCATCAGTGCTCACAGGATGCTACCCACAGGACACTATTGGCTGGATATTTTTGGTTGGTGGACTATTCTCAGTCCAGCAGTGACTTTGAGGTGTTAAAAAATGTTCCAACACAACACACACTAACACACCACCACCACAGCAGTGTCACTGCAGTGCTGAGAATGATCCAACACCCAAATAGTAGCTGATCTGTGCTGGTCCTGTGGGGGTCCTGACCATTAGAGAACAGAGTAAAGGAGAATAATAAAGTGTGTAGAGAAACAGATGGACTCCAGACTGTAATTGTAGAATTACAAAGAAAATGGAGAAAACTGAGAAAATGGACAATGGACAATTTATAGAGAAAAGGAGGTGGTCTATTCTTTGCAAAATGTGAAACATTTTCTATAACTTGAATAAATTTTTTTATGGACACATGGCATATTGTCAGATATTTACAACGCCATTTGCACAGTGCTATTGTAAATGCCTTAGAAATATATTACATCATTCAGAGCAAATTTGTACATATGCTTATCTATCTGCATTTATGCCATATATATCTTTATGTGTTTATATGCTATATTTTGTGCATTATCTGTATTTTGTGCAGCATTTCTCCCTATGTGCAAACACACCATTTTTGGTGAGGCACATTGTGTTAGTAAATACTAACACTAAGTACAAAATACTTACAAATAATGTGCAATACAGGACAATTAAAGTATAATATAGTCCTATATTCAATAAAAGATACACACAAATAAATACACAAATGGCAAACCTTGTGCCCCTTAATACCAAGTGAGCATGATTTAAATTTAATTTGTAATTACAGCATGCAAAAACAAGTCATATGCTATTGGTGTAGACATTTAATCAAACCCATGTGTTCTACATTACTGTAGCAATATAACTGTCTCTCACAGGAGAGATATTATTTATCTACATATTAGCTCTCTTAACATATTCTGTAGCTCAGTCCCTCCACAATTAAGTGCTACCCTCAATTATTCTTTTCTTGCCTTTCTTGTGTTTTTGTGTTTAGTTCATTTGCAGTGCATTGTGGGATGGCGCTTGTCTCCACCCTGCTATCTTCCCTCATTCTGGGCATTCTGGAAATCCCACTAGTATACTGCCACTATCCATGCTTCTCATCCAATGAAACTGTGTTCCAACACCTGGCCTTGCACCCTGACCCTACGGTGGGCACGGTGTACATTGGTGCTCAGGATCGCCTTTACCAGCTGTCTGGACTGGACCAGTTGCAATTGGAGGTGGAAGAGACGACAGGTCCTGTGAGAGACAGTAAGGATTGTCTTCCTCCTGTAACTCCAGAGAACTGCCCACATGCCCAGCTAGTGACTAACCACAACAAGCTACTGCTGGTGGAGCCCTATTCCCTCCAGCTTATTACTTGTGGCAGTGTCCACCAGGGCACGTGCCAGAAGCGCAACCTTGCTAATATCAGCCATGTTTTGTTCTCTGCCAAAAGACCAATGGACACTCAGTATGTGGCCGCCAGTGACCCAACCGTCTCTACCGTTGGGCTTGTGGCAAGTCCGAGAGACGGGGCTCCACCGCTACTATACGTGGGAAGGGGCTACGTGGGAAGGGGTAGCCTCCCAGCGATCTCCACCCGCCAGCTTTTCTCCGAGCCCATCTTTTCCTATGAGGACACAGCTAAACTGGGTATAGCCGGCCGCCTGTCAGAGTACGACCACAATTTCATACTAACCTTTGCTCGACGCAACCATGTCTACTTCTTGTTCTTCAGACGCAACCTTAAAGCCACTTCTCGAGCATATACAACATATATTGCACGGATGTGCCTGGATGATCATGCGTACTATTCCTACATCGAAGTTCCGCTAGCTTGCCGCTCTCGCTTGACAGAGAAAAACTACAACCTCCTCCAGGGAGCACAGGTGGGTGGAGAGGTGGGTGATGGGCAGGTCCTGATGGCAGTTTTTTCCACATCGCTGAATGGGGACAGCAAGCCAAGTGAGGAATCAGCACTTTGCGTTTATAGTCTGGATGAAATTGACCACCGGATTGATGGTACACGAGATCTGTGCTACACACAGTTTGGCCAGAGAGGGGGCACCAGGGTGGCATATATAGAGTATAAGGTCAAATCCAGCTGTGCCAACTTGCCCAAGGTGAGAACAATTTTTAATTACATTTTCTTAATGGTAATAAAGGCACATGAGCTGTATTCAGAGTCTGGGACTTACATCCAAAGGTTATGGCAATATTTACATCAGATTTAATGATGTGTATTATGTTCAAGTCTGTATTTATATCTGTGATCTGACAACCAGTGTGTGCCTTTTCTGCATTAAATACTCAAAAATGAAACAGCAAGTGCATATAACACAAGTCTGAATACTAACCACTTGCAAAATTCAACTTGAAACAAATTCAATATATTGAATATATTAATAATCCAAATAATATTGTATATTTTATATCAAATATTAAAATTGAGACTGTGTGCATTGTACAAATGATTGTCCTACACAATCAAGTTGAAAATGTTTTGAAGAGGAAGTAATATAGCCCAACAGGATAAAATAAAATCAATTTTCTGATAAATTATGTCCAAGTTTTGCACTTTTGCAGGTATCGTGATATAGAAGCAGCTGATTCTGATGCTAAAATTTTGTAAGGAACCTTGTATATGTAAAACATTGTTATTTATTATCAGAATGTATTACAACCTTTTTTTATTTCAAGTCCAAACCGCTTGTGTTGTTGCCATCCGACATCAGAACTAAGTGGATCTTTTGTTTTGTAACCAAGAGATAACTTAAAATGGCAAGTTAAATGAGTAATATTCATGCTGTTTGGCAGGGTTAACACAGTCATAAAGGTACATGTGCTCCTGCCCTTTGCATGACACCCATATCAGATTTGATCTTCAGTAGTGATTTTCAAGCTCATCAAGCTTTACTCCAAGCCGAGCTGCTTCACCTGGGGGATATGTTTTAGGAAGTAAGATGTAAGCTGCAAATGATAATGATAGGGCCTGAAACAAAAACACAGACAGAACAGTAACAGAATTAGCTTTTGTACCCGTTTCTTAATTCTGCCCATTAGATACTGCATGCTGGTGGCTTGTGTGTACTAGTGCATCTCAAAAGATTATACAGAATATAGTGGAAAATGTTTTTTTCAGAATTTAATTTGAAAAAGGTATATTCATTACATATGAAGTGACATATTTCTAGACTTTTTGTGTTCATTTTGATCATTATGCCTTGCAGCTCATGAAAATCAGAAATCCAGTATTCAGTACTCAAACAGTATATATATGATGTGTATCTCTGGGTCTAGTTCAGCACACACAACCACAATCATGGGGAAGACTGCTGACTCGACAGTTGTGGAGAAGACGATCATCAACACAGAAGGTTGTTGCTGAAAAGGCTGGCTCTTCACAAAAGAAATACTCTGATCATTTGAGATACTGGATTTCTGCTTTTCATGAGCTACAAGCCATAATGATCAAAACAAAAAAAAATGCTTGAAATCTGTCTCTTGATGCGCATTGAATATAAAATATATGACAATTTGCCTTTTTCAAATGAAAATTTTCCACTTTATAAATTTTTTTTGAGATGCACTAGTAAGAGGACTATAAAATGAACAACCACTGAACAGAAAGTTTGACTGTACTACTACTTCCAGGACACCCTCAGTACCTATCCTTGCGGTTCAGACCATACCCCGAGTCCAATGGCCAGCGAGGAGCCAGTGGTAGCTGAAACAGTTCTGGAGAGTCCCTCTGCTCATCTCACTGCTGTGGCTGTCAGTGTCAGAGAGGGGCACGCTATTGCTTTTTTGGGAGATTCCAATGGAAATTTACACAAGGTAACTAATCAGCATAACTATTCAAATCAAGTGGCCAGCAAGATTTTGGCCAACTGATAGTAGTATGTTATAGTAGCTACACTCACTAAACTCTTTATTAGGAACACTGTACTAATACCCCCAGTTCTGCCCCAGTTCTGCAAGGCAAGGATTCCATAAGGTGTTAGAAACATTGCTTTGAGATTCTGGTCCATGTTGACATGATTGCAACACACAGATTTTTCAGGTGCACTTTTATGCTGCAAATCTCCCATTCTACCACATTCTTTTGGATTGGATCCGGTGACTAGAAGACCACTGAATAATACTGGACTCATGGTCATGTTCATGAAACCAGTTTGAGATTACTTTTGCTTTGGTGCATTATCATGCTGAAAGTAGCCATTAGAAGATGGTAAATTGTGGCCATGAAGGACCATGGGGCAGGGGTGGCTCAGTAGTTAAGGTGATGGATTACTGAATAGAAGGTTGGGGGTTCAAGCCCCAGCACCACCAAGCTGCCACTGTTGGGCCCCTGAGCAAGGCCCTTAACTCTCAACTGCTCAGTTGTTTGAATGAGATAAATGTAAGTCACTCTGGATAAGGGTGTCTGCCAAATGCCATAAATGTAAATGTATGGGATGCACACGGTCAGCAACAATACTCAAATAGGCTGTGCTAATCAAACAATTGATTGGTATTAGCAGGCCCAGAGTGTACCAGGAAAACATTCCTCACACCATTACAGTACCTCCACCAGCCTGGACTGTTGAACCAAGGGTCCACGAATTCATGCTTTCTGTTCTTGGCTGACAGAAGTGGAACCCATCTTCTACAGTTGAGCCCATCTGCCTCAAGGTTCTATGTGAGCAGCTGTCACCTTTCTGCCAGCTCAAACAAGCCTGGCGATCAGCAGTTATTAAAATACTAGTCTGGCACCAACATTCATGCCACTGTTAAAAAAACACTGCAATCTATCCTGGTGCTCATTAGGTAGAAGGCAGAGAAACACCCTGGACAGGTCACCAGTCCATTCCAGGGCAGACACAAGGCCAGACATGTTCCCACACACACTCACACCTAGGGGCAATCGAGTATTTGAAATTAATTTTACTGCATGTCTTTGGACTGTAGGAGGAAACCAGAGCTCCCAGAGAAAAGCCACGCAGACACGGGGAGAGCATGCAAACTCCCACAGTATTAGCCATTACTGAAGATCACATGTTAATTATAAAGATTAGTATCGTTTGAGGTGGCATTTCCTTTTAACTACAGGTAGGCTCTTCTTCATGCTTCAAGCAATGACGCTCTGTATCCAGCAAAAACACACCCATAATTTTAGTCAGTCTTACACAGATCTGTACCGTAAGTCTGAATAATTTTTCCCACAGTCTACCGTAACTGGCAGTTAGTCGATGCTAATCCAGTTAAAGCTGCCTAACCTGTGCATGCAAGTGCCAGTGCAGCTCTTTAGAATGAGGAGTCTGACACTCTTAGCAATGTCACCTGCTTTGCTGATGGGATTCTCAGGCTAGTAATCTGATTTTCAGAAATCCACTCCACTCCTGATATGATGCAAGAGGCATTAAGGACCTTTCAGGGATGTATTCCGTTGCTGTTCTCCTTACAGTTTCTCCGAACGTCTTAGAAGAGGATAATGCTCGGAAACCCAAAAGAGACTCTTTGGCGTTATACTAGACTTTAAATGTAACATTTAAGTGTGTACTGTTTAGCAGTTAGGATATTTAGCTGTGGGTTTGACCACATATTAATAACTGGTTAGCGGAAGCAAGAAGCTTATGCTTATGCTTATGCTTATTCATTCCATTAGATTTTAGACATATTACTCATTTTCTGTGGATGAAATAGCTGTGATGTTTGCATCAGGTTTTCCTGGGCAGCTCTGGAGAAGTGAAGAACTACTCCACTCTTCCCATCCAACCAGGTTCAGCTATTAACAGAGACCTGCAACTTGACTCTTCACAAAGACACCTTTACATTCTGACCAGCAATACTGTGAGTCCTTTAGTAGTAAAATTCCTTTGTAAACATGGAACAGCATAATGTGTTCGTTCAGCTCAGTGTGTTTCATCTGTATTAATGTGTACAGTTAGAGAAAAGGCCTGTTGCAGAGTGTGAGAAACACATAAATTGCCAGTCCTGTCTGACAGCTCGAGATCCTTATTGCGGATGGTGTGTCCTGGAGGGCAAGTGAGTATCAAACCATTCTACACAACACTTTTGATGTGTGCTAATTAGAAGGAACTGGAGTTTCTTTCTTTGCTTTCTCTTAGATGTGGCATGCGTTCTGAATGTAGTCGTGGCTCGAGGGAAGGCCATTGGCTTTGGAGTTTTGACATGGGGCACAAGTGTCTGAAGGTGGAGTCACTAAGCCAGGCCAACGTCAGCCTCGGAGAACAGAAAGATGTATGCAAACGAAACATCATTTCTCATATTAACTATATGCTAACCCCAAGTTAATCATTAATATCCTGGATGTTAAAATGGCAAATACAGTAAATGCACTAATGATAGCACCTGTACTGTCTCTGTAGGTGGCCCTTGATATACCAGGCTTGCCCAGTCTCTCTGAGAGAGAGGCATACTCATGTTTTTTTGATGAGTCACAAAGTGCTGTGATTGTTCAGGAAACCACAGTCACTTGCTTCACTCCTCCAGCCCACATGGTGCCTGCTGTACCTCGTGGACAGGGTAGGACATTCAGTCAGTGTAGTTCTGGTTTGCTATGTTCAGCAGTAGCAGTGAATTTGGATTGATGCTGCAGATCCATAGATGATACTTAAATAAACAGAACTACTGGGATTAAAATCACAGTTTCAGTTTTTTATTTTATTTATAGTAGTGTATTTGCTACCAGATACACAATATGGCCATGTTTGTGGACCTTCTGACCCCTGACCGTAGCACTAAGCATGCTTTTTGATCCCATTCCTGATTTAGTTCCCCCCTTTGCTGTTATAATAACCTCCAATCTTCTGGGAAGGCTTTCAACTAGATTTTGGAGTGTGTCTGTAGGGATTTGTGCTCATTCAGCCACAGGACCATTAGAGAGGTCAGGCACTGCTGTGGGGCAGTTCAGTGTTCAATGTTCAGTAGGGTTGAGATCAGGGCTCTTGAGTTCTTCCACTCCAAACTTGGACTTTGCTTTGTGCAAAATAGCTCCAGGGAAGGGACATTATAATCTTTTGTGTTGTATCACTCGGGAGCCAAATGGAAAATGATCAGAGTCAATGTATTAAAACAAATCAATCATAAAAATGTCCCGCCAAAACATGACTGACCTGCGCAAGAGATAAAATCTAAGATTTGATTTCAGTAATTGGAAAATAATAGTAATAGCCTGATGCAGCGTTGCTTGATAGGAGGATTTACTAATTACTCGTCTTTCCTGACAGATTCAGTAACAGTCACTCTGTCTCTGCGCTTCTTCAATGTGACTGTGGCGCATCAGGAGTTCACTTTTTACGACTGTTCTCTTGTGCAGCAGCTGTCAGGCACCATGCCGTAAGTTCCTCAGTCCTTGTGTTATTACAAATAAACACAGATTCTTACATTTTGTGCACTCATATACCACCATTGTCTCACAAGTACGTAGTGATTTACAAGGATTTTAAATGAGTGCTACGAGAAAAGCGAAATATTCTAATCCTGCTGCTCCAACGGAAACTTTATTAAAAAGTGTTTGATATTTTTAGTTCTGTCCTCTGTTCTGTGCTACGTTTGAGTGGCCAAACTTTTTCATTAAATAATACAGTAAAAGCTTTAAACCAGCAACACTTCTTCTGAGACAGTTAATAGTGTCCTCTGGCCATCCATATCTCTCTTATCTCTTAACTCCAAACTCAGTTCTCTAACTCCATCTTCAAAACTCATTTGACTCTGAATTAAGATTTTAATCAGTTTTTAATAAAACAGTGGCAGGATACACAGTGTTATGTAATTTTCTAAGGTAATTACATTACTCTTATCTTACTTCCTGTATTTGCGAATATGCCCTAAGTGTATATTTTGCCTGACTCTTATACAACCCCAATTCCAAAAAACTTGGGACGTTGGGTAACGTGTAAATAAAAAACAGAATGGAATGATTTGCAAATGTTATAAACCCATATGTTATTCACAAATTAACGTAGAACACATGAACAGGTGTTGAAAGTGAGACATTTTAGCATTTCATGAAAAATATTAGCTCATTTTGAACTAGATGGCAGCAACGCATCTCAAAAGAGTTGGGACAGGGCAACAAAAGGCTGGAAAAGTAAGTGGTACTAATAAAAAACAGCTGTGGGACCATTTTGCAGCTAAGTAGGTTAATTGGCAACAGGTCAGTAACATGACTGGGTATAAAAAGAGCATTTTAGAGAATCTCTCAGAAGTAAAGATGGACAGGGTTCACCAATCTGTTCAAAACTGTGTCGAGAAATTGTGGAACAATTTCAGAAGAATGTTGCTCAACGTAAAATTGCAAAGACTTTGAATATCCCACCATTTACAGTACATAATATCATCAAAAGATTCAGAGAATCTGGAGAAATCTCTGTGCAAAGCCAAAGGTTAATATTGGATGTTAGTGATCTTTGGGCCCTCAGGCGGCTCTGCATCAAAAACAGGCCTGATTCTATACAGGAAATCACTGCATGGGCTTAAGAACACTTCTAGACATTATTGAAGAACAAGCCATATGTCAGCATGATTGAGAAATGCCACTGTCTTCTCGGGCCCAAAGCTCATTTAAAATGGACTGAGGCAAAACTGTTCTGTCCAAATTTGACATTTTTTTTCAACCATCCAGCTGGTTCTCAGCACACAGTTCAGAAGCCTGCAGCTCTGATGGTATGGGGTTGCATTAGTGCCCATGCTCGTGGGCAGCTTGCACATCTGGAAAGGCACTATGAATGCTGAACTGTATACAGAGGATTTAGAGCACGTCTCTTTCAGGGAAGGCCTTGCATATTTCAGCAAGACAATGCTAAATCATATACTGCATCTATCACAACAGCATGGCAGTGCAGTAGACAAGTCCGGGGCAGGGGTGGCTCAATGGTTAAGGTGTTGGGTTACTGAATAGAAGGTTGGGGGTGCAAGCCCCAGTACCACCGTTGGTACTGCCACTGTTGGGCCCTTGAGCAAGGCCCTTAACCCCCAACTGCTCAGTTGTGTAAATGAGATAAATGTCACTCTGGTGACACACATAAGGAAGGGTGTCTGTAAAATGTAAACGTAAGTCTGGGTGCTGAACTGGCCTGCCTACAGTCCAGACCTTTCCCCAATAGAACATTTGGAGCATCATGAAACGAACAAATCAGCAAAGAAGACCCAGGACTGTTGAGCACATAGAATCCTACATCAGATAAGAATGGGATGACATTCTTCTCCCCAAACTCTAGCAACTGGTCTCCTCAATTCCCAGTCATTTACAGACTGTTGTTTAAAGAGGGAAGAGGGGATGCTACACAATGGTAAACATGGCCCCATCCCAACTGTTTTGAATCTGATATGTGTTTTGTTTTCTATTGTGAATAAAATTTTGAATTTATGAATTTATTTTTGGAATTTATGAATGGATTTATGACATTTGCAAATCATTCCATTTTATTTTTATTTACATTTTACACAACGTGCCAACTGTTTTGGAACTTTGTACTTGCATCAAACTGACCATCAAATTGAATAAAAATCTATTAGCATGCATTAAGACTTCATGTGATTTAATTAAGCAAGCAGCCTCAGTGTCGATACTTTCATGTGGCTATGCAAAGTAGGGCAGTTCACTGTCTGTCTGTCAGAATGCTTTGGAAGTAAATGTACATATAATTATATATTATATATTTTGTTATCATAAGTAAAAAATAATAAAGTATATAATGGGGTACTCAAATGTTGAGACATCTTGAACTAATTTGTGTCGAAGAAGAGTTGAAGTGTTTAAATAAAAACCGAGGAACTCGAATGATCCTAAAGCACTGAATCATCAAATGGGTTTCACAAAGGTTGAACGGGAAAGGATTTACATTTCTATCAAATTATAGCACCAGAGCTCAGCTCATATTCAACAGCAGTGCTCTGATATTGCATGCTCTAGCCCTTGTTATATTATTATAACTCAAAAGAAAGCATTGTTATGACTGTATGAGAAACAGTGTTTTAGGAGTGTTTAATATTTTCCTCCTATAGAGGTTACAAAGGATATTGTGAGTGTAGTATGTAGCATTTGGCCTCCTTTAATATGAAATACAGAAATAACCTTATACAAACTATACAAACTGGAAAATAAAAATGACTGTTTGAAAATTAGGATATTAAGTAATTGGTAAAATACAACAGAAATTATTGCTGTACAGATGCAGGGGCTTGGGTGGTTATAAGCTTTTCAGTTGTGGAGCTTTAGAGAATGTAGTACACAAGATCAAGATGCTTGAAAGACATTGTGAATCAGAAAGCCTTTGTCATATCTCAAAATATATTTGATTTGATTGTTGTGGAAGATCTCAATTTTTGACAAATTGCAAATCTGTACATATATCAGTAGAATATCAGGGATTTGAGAATGTCAAGGCAATGAGAGTTACAGAGAATCTGATCCAGTCTCATCTCAGTGACAGATGTCTCTCTGTTGATGTAGCAGCTGCCCCGTACATTCCTCCTCCAGGCAAGACACCATATTTCTTTACTGCTTTCTCATCCTCAGCCACTATTTCCCAGCAAACATGCTCTGATTCTTCAGATACCACTCAGGTTGCCTTGATTTGTGCATTGAGTCCCAGGAAGTAATAGGCTTCAATTTCTATAATTTAATGGTTGCCAAGTAGTATGATCCTCTACTGGCTTTATGAAAATGGGCTGGCTTCCTGCTCAGGGTATTGGATATGATTTCACTCCTGTTTTAAAAGTAGTTCATTTTCTCTTTTTTCTCTACCTGTGTTCTCACTGTGCAGATGTATAGGCTGTGTGACTAGTCGCTGGAGATGTAACTGGTGCATTCACCAGCACATTTGCTCTCACGAGGCTACATGCGACCAAGGAGTGATCATATATAATCAGCATGTAAGTTAATGACTGAAATACAGCACTTCGGTTAGTGATCGGAAAATATACTAGTTTGGTTTTGGTAATATTTACAGGTTTGTCAAACTTCTGTTACTTGTCATTAATCTCTCATCTCCTTTTCCTCTTTATTTTTATGACCACAAGTTCCATCTCCTGTCCTCTGTTCTGTCAACAACAAAAGACTTTGATCATTTTACTTCAGACTCAACCAAATCATCGACTCCAGCCAGCATGTCTGCAACCAGAACAGCTGTGAAAACCCTCAGCAACCTGATGAGTAATTTCCAGCATACCGTGCCTTTCTCAACCCAACAGGCAATGCCTATAGTTGCAGAAGCCCAGGTTCTACATACAGACAGCCTGATAGGTGGAGAGAAGGTCCATGTTTCAGCACTGACTCCTGGTGGCAATGCTGAAGACATGACTGATCTGTCCTATAAAGGATCAGCTGCAGACTTGGTCACCACCCTAATGGAGGCTAACGTGGATGCAGGACTGTCAGATAAAACAATTCCTACCTCCTCTAGTGCTAGGATGAACCATTGGTTTGATGGAAAAGCATCACCTGAGATTGGGTCATCAGTGTCTTCGGCTTTTACTTTACCTGGGGACGGAAAGACTGCGCATACATCACCCAATTTTTATTCTTCAGAAGAGGACTACCAGTCTGATCCAGCTGACTTTCCCCCCCTGGTGAGTCACAAACCTCTGGTTGGCTCAATTAGCATAGAGGCTGTTATGGTTTGAGCTATAGCTATAGGCTATAGACACCATGATTTTATTATTGTGTTTGCTCAGGGTAACGAGGGCTCCCTGGTGATTGAAGCTTCCTACACCTGTCCATGTGTGGAGAGAGTTGAGAGTTCGCCTCTCCTACCTGTAAACATTGCGAGGCAGATTACACTGGTAGGACGCAACCTGCACCTCTACCAGGTAAAACAAGATGCAAATATGAATCGGAAGCATTGCTTCATGATTCATAATGATGTGACATGCATGTGTTGATGTATGCTCACAGGACGAGGACCTCAGGACGGATTATGAGTGTGTGTTAGCCATAGAGGGCAGGTCCGTGGTAGTGCCTGCGTTTGTCAAAAGAGATGACTCAGAGTCCTTCCTGTTCTACATCACGTGTCAACTCCACCAGGTCTCTAGTACAGTTCTTACCAATACCCTCAGCTCATTATGTTACTATTTAGCATTTATGGATTAAACATTACATCAGTGTCTGAAAGTATGTGTGTTCGTCTGCGCATACATGTGTTTCAGTACTCCTACTCAGCTGCTGTGGAAGAATACAATGCAGCGATCATAGTGAAGAGACGAGGCTCTTTTCAGGTGGACAGTCCTCAGGGCTTGCATGGTAAGCACGACACTAGCTATGGTAACAGGATCTCAAGTTATCATTCAGTGTTCTACAATCCGATTTAATTCAATTTTATTTCTAAAGCGCTTTTAACAATGGACAAAATATCCAATATACAAAGAAATACAATCCAGAAGGCTAGCTATGACAGCATAACTAAAAGGAAGAGCCAGAAGGTAATGCAGACATGAGGATCCCTGGGACATAAAGCAGCCAGCCACTCCACCATCAACAAATCTGAGTGAACCCCTACAAATCCTCCAGATCTGCAACTTTACCTAAGAAGAAAAGCTAGTGACAAAAGAAGAAAAGCTAGTGACAAAACGTTGAGTAAAAAAATATTTTTTCAGCTTAGACTTTAACGCTGAGACTGTGTCTGAGTCCTGAACACTAATTGGAAGGCTGTTCCATAACTATGGGGCTTTGCAAGAGAAAGCTCTGCCCCCTTCTGTAACCTTCATTATTCTAGGTACCAACAGAGAGCCTGCACCTTTTGATTGAAGTAGACATGAAGGATCATAACAGACTAAAAGTTACACATGACCATAATGTGTATATGTACTGTGCAGTGAATAAGGTGTGTGTTTGGTTTGCAGTGAGGCTGTATAACTGCTCGGTGGGCCGTTCAGACTGCAGCCGCTGTCACACGTCAGAGCCACGTTACGGATGTGTGTGGTGTGAAGGAGCCCAATCCAGCTGTGTCTTCCAAAACTCCTGCAGAGACCACATCCAGCACACCTGCCCTGCTCCCCATATACACCGGGTGTGTATGTGTTTCATACAACAATAAAGCTTAGTAATGGAAGCTTTGTTTGCATAATAGTGTTCATTAAGGTTCATATTTTTTATTTATGTATGCAACACTGTGCAGCTTATATCCAGCTTTTATTCACTACAGCCCCTCATATAATATTGTGTTTCTGTGGTAGATAGAGCCTCAGTCTGGTCCAGTAGAGGGCGGTACTGTGGTCACTATCTCGGGATCAAACCTGGGCCAGAGAGCAGAGGACATTCAGCACTCTGTTTTTGTAGCTGGAGTGCCATGCATTGTTATTCCCTCAAGATACCAGATCTCCTCAAGGTAAACTATAGTCCAACCGTTCTTATATATGTTTTTTTTTTTTATTTTAATGCTTATTTTAGATAATGACCAACCAATATTAGATCTCTCACTGAGCACAAAGCCGGTGCTAGGGAAAGGACTTCCCTTAAATATTTGGGGAATGGTTTAATATAAGATTTGCAAGGGTAGAAATTTGTGTTAAAGAAAAACAGTGATTAATGTGTACATTTTTGTGTTTGGGGGGATCAGCATCGTGTGCCAAACCACAGCGAGTGAAAGTAAGAGAAAAGGACATGTTTCTGTGGAGGTTAAAGGAGGTGGAATTGGACAGTCTATCCAAGATTTCCACTACCAGGTCAGTTTCCATCTAGAAAGTTCTCACACATTTGCTGCAACATTACATTTACATGTTACATTACATTAGATGATTATTACATAATCACCAGTTCTTTCATTTGATCTCAGTTATTTGAATGCATAGATTTACATAAACCTTAACTACATTCGTTTAAACTCATTGTTTTCACAATCCCTGACATTTAATCCTACTACACATTCCCTCTCTTAGGTCAGTTAGGATGACTACTATACTTTAAGAATGTGAAATGTCAGAATAATACTAGAGACAATTATTTATTAGGCTTTTATTTCTTTCACCACATTCCCAGTGGCTCAGAAGTTTACATACACGTGGTTATTATTTGAAAGCATTGCCTTTAATTTGTTTAACTTGGGTTAAATGTTTTTTGGGTAGCCTCCCACAAGCTTCTCACTGTAAGCTGCTGGAATTTTGACCCATTCATCCTGACAGAACTGATGTAACTGAGGCAGGTTTGTAGGCCTCTTTGCTCACACACACTTTTTCAGTTCTGACCATAAATTTTAGGTCAGAGCTTGATGCGATGGCCACTCCATTACCTTCACATTGTTGTTCTTAAACCATTGTGCTACAGCTTTAGAAGTATGCTTGGGGGTCATTGTTTATTTGGAAGACCCATTTGCATCCAAGCTTTAGCTTCCTTGATGATGCCTTGAGATGTTGCTTCAATATGTCCACATAAATTTCCGTTATGATAATGGCATCTATTTTGTGAATTGCATCAGTCCCTCCTGTAGCAAAGCAGCCCCAAAACATGATGCTGCCACCCCCATGCTGCACGGTTGGGATGGTGGTCTTTGGCTTGCAAGCTTCCCCCTTTTTCCTCTATATATAACGATGGCTATTATGGCCAAACGGTTCCATTTTTGTTTCAAACAGTCCAGAAGATATTTCTCCATGTGCAGATTTAAACTGTAACCTGGCTTTTTGGTGGCAGTTTTGGAGCACTGGTTGAGCGCCCTTTCAGGCCATGATGATATAGGACACGTTTTACTGTTGATATACAGTAGATACTTTTGTACCTGTTCCCTCCAGCATCTTCACAAGGTCTTTTGCTGTTGTTCTTGGATTGATTTGTGTTTTTCACACAAAAATACGTTCATCTCAAAGAGATGGAATGCGTCTCCTTCCTAAACGGTATGTGTTTAAACTTGTATATGTTCATTTGAGCAGATGAATGCGGTATACCTTTAGGCATTTGGAAATTGCTCCCACGGATGTACCAGGTTTGTGGAGGTCCACAGTTATGTTTCTGAGGTTTTGGCTGATTTATTTAAATTTTCCCCTTTTCTCAAGAGGCAAGTATTCCTTGAAGGAAGGCCTTCAGTTAAATCAAATTCTCCAATTAAATCAAATTATGTCAGATAGTCTACCAGAAGCTTCTAAAGCATGAGACAGGAAAGGCAGTCAACTTGGTGTATGTAAACTTAG
>JAOVVG010000018.1:13277490-13294595 GCA_028566375.1 Leptodoras nelsoni
GATCATGGGTCAGACACCCTAACCACCAGATTTGAGGTTGGAATTGTCGGTATAGACAATACACCAGTGGAGATCTCCTTACAGTCAATTTGAACGCAAAGAGACTTAATGTGGCAGTGTTCATTTTGACAAGAACTTTTCATTTAGTTTTAGTCTTAGTTGTTTAAACTAAATTGTAGTCGTGTTAAAGTCACAATTCTCTCAGGCAGCTTCATGATACTGTAATGGATTTTGCTGAAAGTCTTTTCCTTACTGAAAGAGGTGTGTCAGCTAGAAAGATGAGCTAGTCAAGGTAATCATTAACACGCCCTGAATCCACAAAGAACTTTGAGCTATACTAACATTAATCAGCATAAAAGGGAATCAACATAAACAGCTCTGGTTGTTGTGCAGAGCAGGAAAAAAATCCTTCCATGAGAAAGATGCATGGAAGCATTTAGGCTGAGTTGTACACTGCACCATGCGCCATGGACAAATAGATTTCAAAGAGTATGAGATAATGGTTTGTATACCCTATGCTATGCACTATGTGTTCAGCATGTAGAGGCTTAGAATTGAACACTTATCATCAAAAGGTATGCTAACCAAATTAACACATGAGGTAAGATCTCATTTTGGATCTCATGAGGTAAGAATTTTGGAGTAGAAAACAACCAAATGAACTTTGCAAGGACTTCCTTGCCTTTGATTCAGATAAGCCTGTTCTCCTACCTCCAAAGTTTTCGCCTCCCCTACAAATGGTATTGTAGTGTCTAGCTGATTTAGTCCTGGAACTCTGGAGAATTGGCAGCTGGTGACCAGAAAAGCCTATGGGGAGCATCTGTAAGGAATAGGACTATAAGTGTGCTAAAGTTCTTAATAAAGTTCCAGTAAACATTGGCAAATCCCAGGGGAATAATGGCAAGAAATAAACATTGGAGTATAGTGATGTAAGTAGCACCTAGTCGGAGGTCTATGGGACAGTCCTAGAGGCAGTATTGTGGAGAATCCATGATCTGGGTTTTCCTGTGAGTAATGCCACCAGAAAGGCAATTTTAGACTCTTTAAGGAAAAATGTAAGGATTTGGAGTCTGGTGGAAAGGCAGAGATGTACTCCCCTGTGGCAAGTTGACTGTGCAAGGGTTATGGGAAGGATAGGCATAGCATGAGGTTGCTGCCCAGCAGAGAGAGGAGTTACAGGAGTTGTTGCAGAACTTCCCCTGTATTTTTGTGTTTCCATTCCCTTTGCAGTGTGCGTTTTGTTAAGATGAAGCCTAGACACTAAAGACACAGGTAAAGCACTTACACAAGAGGTTTAATGCAACAGAGAATCAGGAACAGAAGATTAAAAGGCAAAGAGAACAAAACTGCACACTTCTTATAGAAAGCTAGGACAAACAAGACAAAAACAAGCTAATAGTAAGGAGCAAGGTTTCCAACTGAGTAAGTGGACAGTTTAAATAGTTAAACTCCATTTATAAGTACTTAGGGATGACCGAGTGATGCGGGCAAGCTGCCTGGGAAGGATCCATGACAAATAGAAATATAACACTAATCTTATAAAACATTTAAATTATAGGATAAATACCAATATGGAATTGTGGTTGAATGTTTTTTTAAACCAATAGCAAAACAAAGTCAATAGCATTATGCTTCCTTACTAACTAAGTGCAGAAATTACTTTTCCTGACTGAGTTTGATGTCTTGCTCAATATCATTAGCCTCTTCCATATCAGCAAGTTCTCTGGCTGAACCAATCTGCAGATAATTCTGCTTCTGTTTTTGTTGTTCCTGCTCCAACCATCTGTAGTTAAAAAAATTCATAATGAAGAGGAAAAGTCCAGGGAGCAGCATCATAATGCCACATGCAAAGTACATGTACTTATAGTCCATGAAGATGTCAACCAATGCACCTAAAACAGAAAGAATCAAATCATATAACCATTAAGGACACAATTTATGTGTGTTATAAAATGCCCTCATAACAAGATATTATTGACTTTTAAACTTTTTGTCTTTATTGCCTCAAGTAAGCATGGAATTATATGTGACTCACCAGATATTGGGGGTCCAAGAAGAACAGGGCCACATTCTATAATAGTGGCAAGTCCAACTGCACTGGAGAATCGTTGTGCTCCCACCAAATCCATTAGCACCTCAAAAAGCAGTGCACAGAGCATTCCAAAGGCTAGCCCAAAGAAGATTGAATATACCACCAGACCTGCATATCCAGGCAACAGAGGGCATGCCAGATGACACATTCCATTATATGCCACAGAAAAGCTGAAGAAGTATTGAATCCTGGGCCGGATCCATTTTGTGTTGGCCACCAGGCCAGTTGCTGGCCGAGCCACCATGTCTACCAGGGCGAAAATAGACAGAAGTAAGGCTGCAGAATACTCATCAATCCCCTGGTGTTTGGCATAGGGTGCCAAGAAGACAACCGGTGCAAAGAACCCAAAGAACATCACAACATTCCCCACCAGGTATATAAGGTAACCACGGTGCTTGAAGAGTGAGAGGTCAATGAATTTGTTCACACGTGATGCACATCCTGTCTGCTTTGTCTCTTGCTTTCCACTCACTAAGCTAACGTTCTGAGAATCGCTGTTCTCTTCTCCTGCTTCATTGCCAGCACTGTTTTGATTTTGCGATGGCTTTTTTCTTATCTTAATAGGCCTCATCAGAGCTCCTGCCACACAGCAGTTGAGCAATATGGCTCCCAAGATGAAGAAACTTCCTTGCCAGCCAAAATTGTCGAACAGAAACTGGTTGAGTGGAGCCAGAGTGGACAAAAACACCGGACTTCCTGCCATGGCTAAACCATTTGCTATGGGTCTTTTCACAAGAAAGTATTTCCCAATAATGGTCAGGGAGGGTTGCAGATTAAAGGCAAGGCCAAGACCTGAGAGAGAGAGAGAGAGAGAGAGAGAGTGAGTATTAAATTAACTATTAAAAATAATGATTAAACACTTAGTGTGACTGTGCTTTATCCTCAAAATGAGCTTCAGTTATTTCAGTTCTGAAGTTGTATAAGGTAACTGACTGGTAGTTCCAAACATCTTTGAGAAGGTGTCCAAATTCTTTGCAGACTATGGTTTTCTGCCAACCTCCATAACTGAGGTCATGGCATTGTGGAGGCCATAAGATCTGTTGAAGAGTTCTTGTTGTTGCTGATGTTGCTGTTATTGTCGTTTCTTTCTGCTGAATGTACTTTTTTGTAAATGCTCTTTGAGACAAATTAATACATCAACTCACGAGCTAACGACCTAGATGCTGAGGTTGGAAAAGCACTGGATTAACAAAGGTGACTCAAAAGCACACATGTTGCTTGGATGACAACAGATGAAGGACTTTTATCCGAAACATCTTGTTTTGAGATCAAATAAAAAATCTTTCCTATACATTTATATGTAGTCTTTTTTCTAGAAAGTGGATTGTAGCTATACAAAGCATTCACTTCTTGGCAAAAGAACTGAAAGTTCAAACTGTACTTGGGAAGAGTGCCCAATTCTGCCTTTGAACTTTTACTATCACTACTTGTATCCACAAACACACAAAGAGGAAGCTCCCACAGTTTGTGGATATGATAAATCAGAGCTTCACTAACCAGAATATTTTCACACAGAAAGTGTCTGTCCCCAAATTTTCACTAGAACTATACAGATCAATTGTGACAAATGATGATAAGAAGTACCTCCAATGACTCCTACGCATATATACAGATGTATGATAGTTGTGCCAAAAGAAGCAGCAATCATGGAGAACCCAGCCATTAAGCCACCAATAATAACCACTGGTCTGCTTCCATAACGATTGACCAGTATGCTGCTCACAGGTCCTGCATAGAGAGGAATGGGTTAATGGCAAAGGAGGTCACTTCTATTTAAATCTAATACTAAGAATTTAACTGGTCTGCATAACCTTTTGCTGCAAGATCGAACAAACAGCATAGGCAAGTTATGCAACTGTGGTGACATACATGGATTCTTTGCTTAACCTTCATATTCTGTTTAGCAATGGATCAAAATTCTGCACAGCACTTCCATGCTTATATTCACTTGTAAATTACATTTTAATCACCCTCACGTCTTAAGTAAAGCTTTCTTTACTTTTATTTACAGCAATAGGATATTTAAGGATTTGAATAAAATATATAGGACTGGGGAAAAAAATATAGAAAATATATATAGGGATGCTGTTGTTCCAAATAAATAAAAATTACCTCCAGCATACATGGTAGCAAGCATGATGGAGGAGACCCATGCAATCTCACTGTAGGAGATGGAGAAATAGTCCTGGATTTCCTTGAAGTAGATGGTGAGGGATTTAGGGAAGGCGTATGAAAAGCCGATGGATATGAACGATCCAAGCACTACAGCCCAGCCCCAACCTCCATCTGGGGGAGTGTAGCCGAGATTAGCAGCAACTGCAGGAGGCATTGTGGGAACTTCCCAAACAGGCAAAAAGTACCATTTAGTCAGCGATAATATGGCTGCAAGATTACCTACAATCCTTTTATCAATCTGTATGTGAATTAAACATGTGCTAGAATGATCAAGAAAATTAAATAAATGCTAAGTACAATGATTCTACGTTTAATATACTGTCCCTTTCAAAAGATAAATCAATCCAGGCTTACCTCTATGTGTGGAATTGAGAGACGGGTGTAGCGAACCGCATGTTCACCTTTCCTACCTATCACATGAGCACTCTTTCTACCACCAGACCTTATCAACCCCTGTACCTCCACCTCTCTCTTTGCTGGCTGATTTTTAACTAATTCAGCATAGAATTAGAACAAAGGGTGAAAAAAATTGTTTTACTCAGACATTAAAAGGTAATAATCATCAAATAATCAAATCAGGTTTTAGCCTTGAAGGCTATACTATACACATTATACTAACATAATATGTACAAGTATTTCTATATTTTGAATATGACTAATATACTCACTCAGTAAAAAAAGGAATATGTAAAACAAAACTTTGAAGGACTTCTAAAATCTAAACTGAATTATGGGATTGCATTCACTGAAAACAGGCATATGTTGTTTAAAATTGCCTGTTGTCAATGTAACTAAAAGTTCTATGTACTTCCTTTCTTATCCACTAGGGATCAGCATTGGGTAAGTTATACGTACTTCATGTGCCTCCATTTTGAGGCCTATTAATGCTAGTGGTTTTAATAGTAGTACCTAGTAGAGACCCTGTTGGAACTAATTATGCAACACCCATTCACGCTTCTAAAGCTTGATGCTACCATGTAAATAATTAATGAATGGTAGTATACAGTGGCTCTGGTTACTGATCCTATGTTTGTCTTGTCCCTGACACTCTCACAGCTTGTAATCTTACTGCACATGCTCCTTTTGATTGATGTTTTCTAACAGGCAAGCCCATTGAGAAATAGAAATCATCTACAATCCATCATTTGAACAAATCAAACAGATGTATCTAGCTAAAACAAGGCTTTCGACTGAAATTTACAGCTAATGTCAAATGTTTATTTGCTAGTTTACATATAATGTAATGCATGTAAATTGTATTACAGGGACACTGGAATTGTTAGTCCTAGGCACCTTCGGTGAACTGCAGACTAGTGTTTGCCTGGTCCACTTTCTCTATTTCCATATGGAAATGTCACCAGTTTCTTAGAAGGAGCTGGGTGTGTTTATATTGAGGTTTACACAAGATTTACAGCTCAATGTTGTGCTCACTAAAATGACAAGCCTTTTCTTTAATGCTTTCGGTGAAGTACATTGCATTTTACGTCTCTTGATTTTACATTCAGTTTTTATTCATAGATGGTCTTTTCAGTGTGCATTTTTAAACAAATGAGGCCTAGCCATCTCTTTCCCTGTGGTCTTACTCCTGTGGAGTGCTCCTGGCAGTGCTGAACAAAGATAATTACTCAGGAAGCCATTTGACCAATCAGCTGTGGCTTTACATGCTGTCAGTGGGAGGGTAGCCAGTCACGGCGCGCCTCTGATCACACACAGGCCTCCAGCGCTGAGTGTTCAGAGGCGAGCCCTCCCTTGTCTAAAGGCTGAGACTGTCCTCCATGTTTCATAAGTATTGACATTACACTTTTCAGCCATGCAGCCACAGAGGTAAGCTTTCTGTTTTATTCTCCTCTATGCTGTCCTTTCACTACTTCCATTGACTGTTAACACTGTTCATTTTCACTTATTTTCAGTCTACAGTAAAGGCCTGGCAAGGCCTCTCACACTGAAAACAGGGCAAAAGGGGGAGGGAATGAAAGGGGGAGGAGGAGGAGGCGGCGGCCTAAGGAGGAAAAACAGGCTTTTCTCTCTTCGGTGTCCTGAGCTTTGGCCTGGGCATGTCACATGACTGCAAAGCAAACTCAGGCAGCCATTACTCATTGCTGAAACGACAAACAAATGGCAGTCAAATGTTACACTGCCATGGAACTTGGGCTGGAGTGGGAGCAAGGCCCTGTTTTCCCCTGTTTGCCCCTTGTAGTGTCAAGGAGAGAATGGGATTGTAGGATGGGGGAGGGGTGGATGAACTGTGTAAGTCTTTTGAAAACGGACTGCCCAGCCCTTTGTCTGCATGTCTGCCGCTGAGCCTGGCACAGAAAATGGTGGCACATTAAACAGAAACTGTTATTGGTGCAAATCTGATGTGTCAGTTCAGCACTACATTCTAGTTTTTCTCGTCAACAGTTCTACAGAACTCTCGTTTTGTTAACGGGCTTAAACCCGTCATGTGCATGCATTTCTTAAATATTCTTACATAAGTGTAGTTGACCATTATTATATAGGATTGCTGGATAATCAAAGAATGTATGGAAATATAAAGGATTATTTCTTTCTCTCAGAGCATTTTCAGCATTTGTCTCTATTTTCAGCATTTGTCACAACCAGCCATATGGGTGGGTCAGTGATAATGACACGTTCTCACTGTTGCAACTGAACCATTACATACTGACAGGTCTATGTGTGCAGAGCAAAGAATTGACATCACGTAGCTCATATGTGTGGCTTATTATATGGACGCAAACACCATTACCTTACCCCAAGAATAAAGAGTTGTTGGATTTGACTGGAGACTCCAACCTTTGGGGAGACTTTGTCATTGTGTATGTAGGGGTTGACAGAATCACACTAATCACTAAAATATGAATTATACAAGGCAGTAAGATTTTCTTAAAGCCTTTGTCTCGATAGTGTATTCATTCTCAGTACGCTTTTGTTCTCTGGAAAGGAAATGCAAACCTAAAATGAGCTTTAGTTTATGTGGAAAAACTGTCTCATCATCACACCATCAGATAATGACTTTAGCTTCCCCACAGACTCATAGTGCATTGCTGCTGATTCTTATATGGGAGAATGAACGATAAATAGGCTGTAGAATGGCACCTACCCCAACAACCAGTCAGCCAGTCATATGCAAGTGTCTTGCCCAGTTGGAGAGAGAGACACAACCTGAGCAGCAGATAGAAAGGCATGTTATGGAAAATTTTGCAACCGTCCTTGATTTCAATGCAAAGGTCATCAAATTTGTCAATTTTGTTCACTAAGAAAAGGTATGCTTGTGTATTTTCTTGTAATTTCTGTGTTGTTTTCCTGGTTTGTTCAAAGACATTTGTTCCTCATACTAATTGATTAAAAAAAACGAACGTAGTGTGTGTGTGTGTAGTTTGAGATTCGTCCGCCTGGGACAGCAGATGTTGCCTGTCTTGCCTCTCACAAGGAAACTGATTTTTTTAGTGGTTTTGTCTACAGAGGATACAAACCACATTTGGGGCTCTAGTGTTTTTTAGTGTAAAAAGATAATGGTTGCAAAATATCAAAATAACGAAGTTGTATTCTCTGATTAGCTTTTATACACAGCTCTCCTTTGTTTGCGTCAGATGGTAGGTTATCTTTACGTTACTCAAAGTCTGTTTTGTGAAAGCGTTCGGGTTACAGTTTATCTGAACCACCAAAAGATTTACTGACGAATTTGCTTTTCATTTGCTTCATATTGTTTCTCTGACATGGCACTTGATTGCTGCCTGCATTCATGGCTTTTCATACTGCCTGTTTACTGTAAAGCTCTTGTGGCGTAGACGTGCAGGATCAGGCCTTGAGGGGAGGGGGAGGGGATGTTCAGCACAGCGCTGGGGGAGGGGAAGCAGCAGCAGCCTTTCTCATTTCCTGTGTGCAGACAGAGCAAGAAACGGAGAAAGAGAGAGGGA
The DNA here is from genome assembly GCA_028566375.1 of Leptodoras nelsoni. Taxonomy (NCBI): domain Eukaryota; kingdom Metazoa; phylum Chordata; class Actinopteri; order Siluriformes; family Doradidae; genus Leptodoras; species Leptodoras nelsoni. The sequence continues at coordinate 13,285,675 of JAOVVG010000018.1, forward strand.
AAAAAAGACCTTGGCTCACTCATTCTCTGACCAGTTATCTCCACATTCACAGCTGCCTTTCTCCCCATTTCTTCTCTGCGTCGGGCTCGCAGATCGGATGGCCTTTATTGACATGAGAGTAGGCGTTTGGCTCCATAGAACGTTCTAGAAGATCTTGCCCTTTTTTGTGTGATCCATTTGTGGAGGTCACTGAATGAAGGCCATGTGGCGTTTCGGTTCTCAGCTATGAGCATAGCATCCTTAACAAGCCTGTGGATCAGTTCCAGGACTGGGTTTACTATTTGACAAAAATCTTCGTCTATGTCCTTCCGTTGGCCATCCTGGTGGACTTTCTGAACACGTCACACTTTTCTCAAGAAGGGAATTAAAATCTTGATGGAAAAAAGGTTGGGGCTGCAAAAACGGTGCCATTGCCCACATGTGAAATATTGATGACACTCCTACCAGGCTCAGTATAGGCTAGTCATCAGGATTTGCCAAGACATGAATTTTTTACACTCAGACATTTCAGTGTCATGTTTTGTGATAAACACACACTATACCAACAAAATCCCACTTTGTTGGTAGTACTATTATCTGGCAGAACACGTTACACAAGAGTTGGACAGTTGAGGCCTGCTAGTGATCAGGTGAGTTTTACTCCATGGCATGGGTAATGTATTATGCCTGATTTGCCTTGTAAACTCAGTTGACCTTTACCACTAGTCTGTTGTCTACTGGAATGTAATAGCTGCATGAATGATGGCTGAGATGCCTGAACACACTTCAGATTTTCTTTGGCCAGTGCTGCCATGCAATGTGTTTAAAACAAAGAGAACACTCGAATTCTCTCAAGACTTCATGACGCACTTTCTCATACTCTCATAGTCAGCAGGATATGTTAAATGCTGGGTTTGACTGAATGGACACCTTCACACATTTTTTAGACTCTTGTTCAGTCATTTTCATTAGATTTTATGCCTTTCTGATCCAATAAAAAAAGGGGAGGGCGGGGGGTTAAAACAAACATTTCAGTCATTTTGGTTGGTGCACTAATAAGAGTCACAGCATACTTTAAGCATTAACTGCCTTGAGATTCATTTCCACCTTCCACCTGTTTTTTAACTATATCATCCCAAGAAACATTGCTTTTTTACCTTTTGCTATCTCGTCCCTCTGTGGTTAAACTGGTATCTGTTGATTTGACCTCTGTGGCTTTATCTGTGTTGGCTGAAGAAGGTTAAAAATGACGGAGCGCATCTGCCACAATGCTACAACAACGTCACATCTCATTTCCCTGCTGGCTTTAAAAGAATGCTTGCTGGGATGTAACCAAGCCCCATTTTAAAACTGACTCAACAGGTTTGTGCAAAACAGTACTTGCAGGCAACGCGAAGATCAAGGCCTAATAATAATGGTTGACAGGTGCTGATATTACTGAGCATTATGCTGCTTGAATTTAGGAGACTGTGTTTAATACCAGTCAAAATCTCTCTGTTGTCATTGTTTATCTAAAGGGTGTGTATTGTGTTTAGAAGAAAATCCGCAGCACTGTTGATGTTGGCTAGGAGACGTTTTAACCCTTGTGGTTGGACAAGGTGTAATCCTCATGAAAACTCCTGGCCCCGAGGAGACAAGTAGCAGTCACCAGAGAATGACATCAGTTCACTGTCTATACATAATCCAGTAAAACACATAAAAAATTAAGAAGAAGCCAACAAAAGTAATATGGTGATATTCATGTCCAGTCATGTACAAAGATGGCATTTTGAGGATCAGCTCTAGTGTAAGATGGACCAGCTATGCTACACTGAACAACAAAATTAAAACTCTTGGGATTTGATTGCATCACCTCAAGTTTCTATCTCAGAAGCAAGTCTTTTGAGACTCCCATGTTTAAAATTTGTATATCGATCTTTTCTTGCATCAGCTTGGCTGGGGAGGAGATCAAGACGGTGTCTGATGTGGTCGAAGAGATGGAGGTATCAGTACCACCAAAAGGTAAGGTAGATATTTAATAAGTCAGTGGTTTAGTTGAATGGTGTGTCAGTTTGTAGTCAATTTGACTATTTTACATTTGGTAAAAATGGGTGTTTCATCTGGAAGAAGGGAATCACAGTATACAGTGGCAAAACTCTTCACTCGAGACACATTAATACTAATGAGGGATAAAATCATACGGTTTTTTTTGTTGTTCCACTGAAAACTGAGTCAGTTTCAGTCTAATCATACTGAAAGGCCTGAGAGGGTGGACTGAGAGAATTTCTTTCTCTGTCTCTCTTTCTCTTTCTCTCTGTTTCTCTGATTGTCAACTGTCATCTTTAAAGATGTCTGTATCCTTATATGCACAGTTCCTGATCTAGGATCAGCAGAAGCAACCATGGCTAGTCAAAAACGGAAAGCACCCAGTCCCCCTCACTCCTCTAATGGCCATTCGCCATCTGACACATCTCCCAGTGGTGTCAAGAAGAAAAAGAAACCTGGCCTGGTCACCAGCAACAATAAAGATCAGGTAGGACTCTATCCTAACTACTCATTTCATTCATTCAAATATGACATATGTGAAAAGCTTCATGAATTTTAATACTGAGTGACAGCAGGATAGTTTGTTTGAATTTGTTTATGCATCTTGAGAAGCAACTCTTGCACCCAGAGTGTGTAAGCAAATCTCTTTTATGTACCTTTACATTCTTTTTTGTAACCCATAGGAAATAGTTCTGCTACTGTGATTTTATTATAGCTTGGGAAAGCTCTACTCTTAAGGCCATGACCAGTTCCTAAGGAATTGGAGTAGAACGTAGCCTTGTATTATCTTTTGATTTGCACACACTAGACCAAGGGTCATCAGTTTCACTATAGAAGTGTCCGATACAGTTTAATGATTTGTAAAAGATCTGATTTAACTCCCAGTTAATTAGCACTTTAGGAGGAGTCTTACAGCTGTGAAATCACTAAACTGTGCTGGACTCCAGCCCTCCATGACTGGACTGTTGACTTTTGCTCTAGCTATCTTAAAGCTTTGTAGGTATACTAGACACTCCGTTTGCCTTTGCAGTAGACCCTAGTTATTACTAGCATTCCTGGGGCTTCAATAAATCCTGTGTGCTGCATTGCTTGTTTTGGTGCCTTGGTATTCTGATTGTAGCTTTTATAATCTCCCTGCATGATACCAAATGCAGAACTACAGATTTCCTTAATGGATATATGAATAGTTAAGGATTCACCTTCAACTTCCTAAACAGGTTCTATGAGAAACCCTGACCCTGACAGAAAAATACTTTCTTGGCTAATACTACTTAGAGCTTTTCAAGGTTCGCCCAGAGGGATAAACTGAAGGGTTAAACTGAAGGGATAAAATATACTTATTGTTTCCCATCCTTTTAAAGAATTTCCAGGTGGGGCTCTTTGAGGTCTGCAAAACCACCAAATACAAAAGTATCTAAAAACTAACTAATTTCATTACTTCTAAAAATGCTTAATTTACTATTACGTTTCAGTCACAGTTTTCAAATATTCAAGAGGTATTTCTAATATATGAACTACACAATTGTAATGTCATTCTGATAATTATAAATGAAATCACTAATGAATTAATTTTAGTTTACTTTTTTTTTTTGAGTTGACATCCTCTTTTACAGACTGATTGCGACATTGTGTGGCCCTTAGTGTTAGTGTTTGGCAGTCAGTATCTGTGCTTGGTATATGTGGCTTTGTGAATCGGTAATCAACCCTCCTCCTGGAGAAGCTGAATAGTGTCCTGAGCCTGTGCTGTACTCAATACTCTGACTTAACTCTTCCAGGGCTTGAGCAAAATCCTTCTTACATCTCTCCAGCATGAGGGTTCCCTCCCGTTGTGTTTGCCCACTACATTTAGTGAGGTCCTGTGGTTGTGCCGTGTTGACTTTTGCAAAGCCTTGCTGCTCCTCTTGCCTGCAGTGCCGTGGTGTGTGTTTTTGACCCCTGCTTCTGTCTCTCTTGCCTGCATTTCAGTGTGAGCTAAGACATGGTCCCTTTTACTATGTCAAGCAGCCTGCACTCACGGCAGACCCTGTTGATGTTGTGCCACAGGATGGGAGGAATGACTTCTACTGCTGGATGTGCCACCGTGAGGGCCAGGTGCTCTGCTGTGAGCTCTGCCCACGTGTATACCATGCCAAGTGCCTCAAGCTGGGTGCCGAGCCTGAAGGCGACTGGTTCTGTCCAGAGTGCGAGGTAACTGCTCGATGAGCGGGTGTGAGGCATAGGGAATGACGGAAGGCCTAGAATGTAGGATTCAACAGTGGTATTTCCAAGAACATTCAGTGATGAGCTATGACCAATTGCTTTTTGCACCTTTTTGGTTGTAAACATTGAATGCAGGGTAGATAGCTAGATATTTATGCATTTAGGGCCTTCTTTTGGCTTTTGAACTATGGAGAAATCTGCTAAAGAGATTATAAAAAGCACAAACTTGCATTCTTGCTGCTACAGTGAAAGATCTGCTCGGCAGATTCAAGCTTAAAATAAAATTTGTGAACCTTACGGTATAGATAGATGATATTCTATCCTAAGCTTTTGAGTTGAGGAAAGCTTACCTACCAATATTCTGTGCTACAAATCCTTGATTGTTTCAGAAAATAACAGTAGCAGAATGCATCGAGACTCAAAGCAAAGCCATGACCATGCTGAATCTGGAACAGCTGTCCTACCTGTTGAAGTTTGCCCTGCAGAAGATGAAGCAGCCTGGGGTAATACTTCTTTGCTCACATGGTTTAAAATGGTCGAAATCCTTGGATTTAAATGGATACAGCATTTGTGTTGGTGTTAGAGGGGTTGGCATTTATCCGGGTCTCTTTGCAGCTGTCTTTGCTGTTGTTCTATTATTTTAATTCATGAATAGAATCGTTTTGGATCTAGAACTCCCCCAGATCATACTGTATGTAATTTATAATCCTTCCTGACTTTCACATCGTGTAGACAGAGCCATTTCAGAAACCAGTCTCTCTGGATCAGCATCCTGACTACGCAGAGTACATCTTCAACCCAATGGACCTGTGCACCTTAGAGAAGGTGACTCATAACTGTTACCTTTTGACTGTATTCACGCAATACTCTATAATATAATAATTTGAGAAGATGTAGGCTCTGAATGACTTGCCTCCAGAAGACTGAACAGGACTTTGTCCACAGAATATCAAAAAGAAGATGTATGGCTGCACAGAGGCATTTTTGGCAGATGTTAAATGGATCTTACACAACTGTATTATCTATAATGGAGGTTAGTTCTCATTTCAAAGCTTTGATTTAAAACCTTACGTTGTTTGTATTTGACTATTTGTGTGTCTTTTGCAGGGAATCATAAACTCACTGCAACAGCAAAGGTTATTGTCAAGATCTGTGAACATGAGGTGAGTTTTCTCCTTAGGAACTGGTATACTGAACCCTTATTGGAAGTGTAATTGTTTTAGGAAGAATCACTACAACTGCAGCACAATACCTTGTCTGGTTTCCATCTCCAGATGAATGAAATTGAAGTTTGTCCAGAGTGCTACCTGTCAGCTTGCCAGAAGAGAGATAACTGGTTCTGTGAACCATGTGTGAGTAGATCAGAATCTGTTTTGGGTTTTTTTGCACTAGTACATACAACATTTGGCATTCTTGAACTTGAGATAATGGGCAGTTTAATACTGAATGCGTAATACGATTGCTTGCTTTGTTGTATGCAGTCTCAGCCCCATCCACTGGTGTGGGCTAAGCTGAAAGGTTTTCCCTTCTGGCCTGCTAAAGCTCTGAGGGACAAAGATGGCCAGGTTGATGCTCGCTTCTTCGGCCAACATGACAGGTGAGCTTGCAGTATTTCATACACAACATTCATATGTCCAGTTTACTAAACATAACGTTAAAACCTTAGACTTTCCCAGTGGTTGTTGAGTGTAAATGAAAATGATGGTTTATATATTGTCATTTCATTCGATTTGTCTTTTTTTTTTAGAGCCTGGGTGCCCATTAACAACTGCTACCTCATGTCAAAAGAGATTCCCTTCTCGGTGAAGAAGACCAAGAGCATTTTCAACAGTGCAATGCAAGAGATGGAGGTTTATGTGGAAAATGTACGCAAGAAATATGGGGTATTTAATTACGCCCCATTCAGAACACCATATACACCCAACAACGTGTTCCAGATGCTGGTGGACCCAAGTAATCCCAGGAAAGGTACGGTCATGCCAGAGAAACAGGATAAGATCAAGTTCAACTTTGACATGACTGCATCTCCCAGGACACCCCTGGGCAAGAGTGTGGGACACAGGATGAGTGATATGCCCCGCTCTCCAATGAGCACCAATTCCTCAGTCCACACAGGGTCAGACCTTGAACTGGATGCATCAGAGAAAGGAACAAGAATCCCATCTAGCCACTATAGTACAGGGGAAGACTCTATGGATTGCTCAGGTTTGTCTTATGTTGTTACTTAATAGACTGATATATGATTATCTCCTGCACTCAATATTCTTTACAGGGAATATTAACAAACATTAGATTTTTTTGTTGATCTCAGCATCACCAGCATGTCCGAAGACCACAGGTAGCCCAAAACCTGTCCAAGGAACACCTCTTAAACAGGAGAGAACGCAGAATACAGGCAGCATCCTCAACCTCAATCTTGGTGAGCTTTACAAAATGGCTTTGGTTGTCAGCTTATAAACCCAGATTTCATTAAAGGGTTGTTTGTGGCAATGCATATTGTGAGAAAGGTCCTACACAAAATAAAATGGATTGTCAATTGAATTGTCAAATAAAATGTCAAAAGATAGTCAATGCTGTTTAGAAATGTCCTCTAGCCAGTTTATTAGAGGCCTGCTATTGCAAAGTGGGGATGATTATTGGCTGTGCTCTCAGACCGCATTAAGGCAGAAATGGACCTAAAGGAGCTGAGTGAGACTGTACAGCAACAGCAGCAAGGCCCATCTGTACTCCTGACCTCCCCGAAGAAACCCACCAGAAGTCTGGATAAGACCATAGAGAGCTGCAAGGCCCAACTAGGTATGACGCACATACCATACCATTTTAGGTACAGCTTTTGTTATTGATGGTTGTTGAGTTCTGGATTATTGAGTCAGTGCAAAAAAGATTTTCTGCTGTAGCAGATTCTCCAAGACGCTCAGTAAAACGTACCAGCTAATTACTGTACAGTACGATGCAGAAGTCTTTCAAAGTTGTACCTAAAACAATAGGATGCTAAGACTTTACAGTACTGTATCATACCATATGATATATATAGCACAAGCATTCATTCTTACAGATACATAAATTGTGTAACTGTCTCCTTATACTCTGTGTAGGCATTGATGAAATCTCTGAGGATGTGTACCAAGGCGTGGATCAGAGTGACTCTGATGATTCTGACAAGTCTGACTCCAGCGACAGTGAGTACGGAAGCGAAGAGGAGCAGGAGCCGACGAAGAACAACGACCGCGAGGATCCCGACTTTAAAAACAAAAAAAGACCCAGACTTGCGTCTTCACAACCACACGGTAACAAGAACCAGTCTCAAAATGTAACTGAGAAGGTGCCCCCGGAACCTCCCCTAAAAAAGAAAGCCAGTATTGTTTCAGAGAAGGAAGACAAGGAAAAGCCTAGGGCCAACCAACAGACACAGGCGCAGAGAGAGAGGCTTTCAGCTGGGCAGGAAGGAAAGGCTGGAGCTGTGGATGCAGATTCGGACTCGGAAAGAGAACTTGTGATCGACCTTGGTGAAGACCAGGGAGGAAGAGAGAGGAAGAAACAAAAGAGGGAGACTTCAGCAATCTCCAACTCTATAAACAAGGACAATGCAGCTGTCAAAACTGAAGGTGCCGTGTCTCTTCTAAGTGTGTCACCATATAGATTTACATGTATTAAGAATTTTTCTTGTTCACATGTCATTCAACACACACACATCTCAGACAGCACAATTATAATCCTAAAAAAGCACAATCTCTAATATAGCTGGGAAAAAAAGGATGCTGTACTTATGTAATTATGACAATTCACATTTTTGGAAGTTTACTAAAAATTCTGCTGTACTAACCATAATAATATTAGATGGAAACGTAATTAGTTTGTATCTCTATATCTCTACTCAGGAAAGGCTCTGCCTACTGCCAGCCCATCAGTCTCTCCATCCTCAGTAACCTCTGCTTCATCCTCCAACCCCAGCACAACTCAGCCAGTCCTAAAGCCACCAAACACCACCTCTGCCCCCTCCGTCACCTCCGCCAGCAGCACCTCTGCACCAACAACTGCTTCTGCATCCAATTCCTCTATGCCCACTGTGGTAAAGAAACAGCGCCCTCTGCTGCCCAAAGAGACGGCCCAGTCTGGTCAGGCATCTGTGGTTTGGAACCAGACTGGGAATAAGATCCAGACATCCTCTCCAAAGTGGCACCTGCAGAAGGTTCCGAAGCAGCAGCAACATGGCTCACAGTCTCAAAGCCCAGTGGCTTCCAGCAATTCCAGCAATTCCAGCACCCGCTACCAGACCAGGCAGTCTGTTAAAGGTAAATGAAACCTCCACTTCCACATGAGACAAAAAAACGTCTGTTGCACGAACCCTAAAGTATACACTTAACTATACCTGTAGAAATAAGACACACTGGTGGTCAGGGTTGGTGTGGAAGATATAAGAAGTGCCATAAAAGTGAACGAAATCAGGGGACATATTCATAAACAATTTGCTTAAATGTAGCTCCAAACTGGCTGATTCAGGAAAAGCTCTTAAAAATGGGAGACTTTAAACTTTGTAGTGTTTCTTTTTTTTTAAATAACACTAATAGCAGGTTAGGGCACGGTGGCTTGGTGGGTAGCACTGTCGCCTCACAGCAAGAGGGTCCCAGGTTCAATCCCCAGGTGGGGCGGTCTGGGTCCTTTTTGTGTGGAGTCTGCATGTCCTCCCCGTGTCCGCATGGGTTTACTCCGGGTTCTCC
>JAOVVG010000018.1:13304700-13317371 GCA_028566375.1 Leptodoras nelsoni
CTCCACACAGAAAGGACCCAGACCACCCCACCCGGGGATCGAACCCAGGACCTTCTTGCTGTGAGGCGACGGTGCTAGCCACCGAGCCACCGTGTCACCTTCACCACCTTAATTTGCCCTGGAAATCGTTGTTTTATTTTTTAATATTTTACTTATTTCTCCCAGTCAGGTTTGCAAAGTCTGCTGAGACGACATGAGGAGGAAACCCAGACAAGAACTGTGAGTGATTTATAAACACAACACAGTACTTTTACACACCTGTATAACTATAATGTACTCATAAACAGTACTCAGTGTGTTAAAAGTATTATATCAGTATTATAGTGTTTATTACTTAAGCACGCTTGTGCTCTTAACACAAACACGACGCCCCGAAGCGCGTCCCCGAGGGCTTTTAATTTGGCACGCGCGCTTTTTACATCGCGTACGGCCATCTTTCCGCTTTACTTCCGGTTCACGCTGTTACGCCATGACGTCAACGTCTAGCTGAACAAACCGACGCATATTCACAGAAAAGGGAGCGCCGGCAAAGAGGAGGTAAGACGTACAGAAACGGCTTTCAGAAACCGGCTACTTCGCTCGAAATGCGTTTTAAACGCCTAACTGATGTTTTTAAAGAGCGTGTGTGTGTGTGTGTTATGTTATGGGGAGACTCGGAGGGGAAGGGGAAATGTAGACGGCTCGGTGTAGGAAGTTAGCTGCTCGGTGGATTGAGACAAAGCGTTTAATATGATGTCTGAATAATAAGCGCGTGCGAGTTATTTTTTTCTAAACTTGATTTACACATGTCGCTTTTATAAATAATCCTCGTCGAAAGTGAGCCGAAGCCGTTGGCTTTAGTGTCCGGATATCTGAGGCTAGTCGGCTGAGCTAGCCGGTAGCTCCGTTATTCAGACAGCGTATCCGCTAGCTGCTCGGGTCAGTTAGCCGACTTTGCTAACGTTACTTCCCTGTCTGGGGTGGATCCATGTGCCGGGGGTTTGCTCGGCACTGTGCGGTTTTATTCAGCGCGGTTTAATGGTAAATGTAGAAAGGTGTTTCGGATGAGTTTGCCGGTAAATGGGGGATCTGTTCGGTGTATGAATGTGTGGCTTTATGTGCTGCCACATCATGTAGGTGCGATGTGCTGCTGGGAAACAGGAAACGCTGGTGCTCGCGTTTACAGCCGCGGGATGAGAGAAGGAGGGACAGGAGGAATGCGACGTGTGATGCGTGTCAGTGAGCCGATCGGTGAGAGCAGTACACGGTTAACTGTAGGAAGAGCAGCGCGGCCTGGCTTGTGTTACACACCGTAAGAGGCTCACTTGACTCAGGGCTTGGAATAGCACACACGCACACACACCCACACACACTGCAGCACGGTGAGATCCACAGCCACTTGGATTAAGCTCATGGTCGCTCTGAATTAAAATAAGCCACTGTTTTTGTCGATTTCCCCCCACGAAATTCCTGACGTCCAATTCCCCACCCATCAGGATTTCTCCCATCTCACACGACCTGACAACCAATCAGAAAGCGCAACGGCTGTCACGTGCTTCCTCCGAAACGCATCATGCCAACCACCGCATCTTTACATGAACATTAATACGTATGGCATTTAGCAGACCCTCTGATCCAGGGTGACTTACAAGACTGCTTAGTCATTAACTTGGAATATCCAAAGCTGGTAGACCTGAATTCAAGCTACTCTGATTTATTTAGCCGTATACTACCTACTAAACATTACAAGAAAACGTCATGACATATGGAATACAATAAAGACTCTAAGTGTGGTAACGGGTCGTCAAGCTTCAGCTTCATGCTTTCTCGTCTTCTCACCCTGAGAGCCCGGGCAGTTTTGCTGTCTTAACTCCTGGACGCAGGAAGCTGTGGCGTTATCCGGATTTGATTTGATTGTAATCTTTGGATGATGGGGGGGGGGTGAACGCTTTTACGTTGCACCCCTCGGGAGCATCCATCCATCCATCCATGTATCCATTCATGTATCTAGCTATCTAATTTTACATTTATTATTTCAAGGGACACGGTGCAAAAATGTGATGAGTCATCATGTCCAGTCTGCACCCAATCAAATGCGCTCTGAAACACATTTCTCCCGCCTCAGTAAATAAGAACTAACTGTTACCTAGTAAGCAGCTAGTAAGAATCCAAGGTGGGTCACGTAGTTGGTGAGGGCAAAGTAAGCGTCACGTACGGTGTTCTGCTTTTTCTCAGATAATACTCTCCTGCACCCGTTTCCAAAATCTTGATGGGGTAAATCTGTGAGCTGCAATACATCTTAGATGCGTGTCTGAAACAGCGAACATGTGTTCGGACATTAGCACGACATGTTTTTCTGTGTCAGAGTGCGCGAGAGCAAGAGAGTGGGTGTGATGTCCAGTTTTATTTTGCTGCGTCGTGTTAAATGGCAGTTTCACTACCTCACTCTGCTGTGGTATGCCTAATGCTCGCCCTGGGATCAACCTGATGTGGCAGAAAGTCCGTGCTCTAAGATCAGGGCCATGCAAAGCTGCAGTGGTGAACCCGGCAGACAGAAATCCTACACAGCTCTTTATGAAATGTGCTAAGACACCGTTTCGGTTCAGCGGGATGCGTGGCGTATGTCAAATACGGGTGGCTGTTGTGGAAGTAAGCCGGGCCCTTTAACATGCTCGTGCGCTGGCTTCCTGTTTTCAAAGCAAGTGCATCGGCATGCAGAATCAAATTGCACCTCTCAGTATTTCTTTGGTGCTTTATAAGGGCCCAGCAGTGGCAGCTTGTCAGGGCTGGGATTTGCAAACTGCAGACCCAGAATCACTCCACAGCTGCAATTTGCTGCTTACCACAAATAAAGGCAATTAGCCAAGTCTGTAGCAAGCCTGGCAAAGTGAAATGCATGACTAATTGAATTACTGACAATAACACACACACACACACCTTTACCTTTTACGTTTCAGGAAGTGATTCACCTGCTTTGCAGCTTATCATCAGGTACTGATCAGATATTACCGTTTCTGTGCCCATGTCTGATTACAGGACATGGCTGTAAATGTATACTCCACTTCAGTGACGAGCGACAACCTGAGTCGCCATGATATGCTGGCGTGGATCAACGAGTCTTTACAGATGAACCTCACAAAGATCGAGCAGCTGTGTTCAGGTGAGGTGGCTTGTGCTGTGTGTTCTGCTTGGACAACATGGGGAAAATGTCATACTTGTCGCAAAACCTGAATACATTTTCATAACATTCACTCACCGAGAGCTTTGTGAACCAACTCGTTCATGCAGTTACCTAATCAGCCAGTCCTGTGGCAGCAGCACAGTGCATAACATCCTGCAGAAACAGGTCAAGATCTTCAGATAATGATGCAGGTCAAGAGCTTCAGATAATCACATCAAACATCAGAATGGGGGGGAGCGGAAAATGTGCTCTCTGTGACTTTAACTGTAGAATGGATGTTGGTGCCAGAAGGGTTGGCTTGAGAATTTCAAAAGCTGCTGTTCTCCTGGGATTTTAGCATAAACTCAGAGTTTACACAAAATGGTGCGGAAAACATTGCCTGAGCGCGCACTGCTAGTTTTCATTTTGCAGCACTTGCGCAAACCAAAAAGCCATATCTACATTCTTCATGGTGGACGTTGCACATACTTAGTGTTGGGTGTATGATTTACAACACTTAAGAGTCCATTGAATGTATATGATTTGTTCCTAAACTTTTTCTTAAACTTGGACGTAGTGCCGAACTTTACGCCGGGTTAAGATGAAGCTCTTCCGGTGCAACCGGCACCTGGTCTACTTCCATTCTTCAGGCTTCATTCTTCATTACCCTCAAGGGTAATGTGTTGAGCATGCCGAGATGCTTTTCTGCTTACCACGGTTGTAAAGAGTGATTATACGGGCTATCAATGTTATATTCATGGCGGATTGAGGCAATCTGGCTATTTCGTCTGACCCGTCCAATGAACCAGACGTTTACACCCACAGAGCCGTCTCTCACCGTTCTTTGTAAAGACTGCTCTGTGTTTGTGTGTGTGTGTGTACGTGAAAGCGAAAATCCCAGGAGATTAGCCGTTTATGAAATACTCAAAGCAGCCCGTCTGGCATCAATAACCACGCACCAACACTTTTCCTTCATACTGATGTTTGATGTGAATGTTAACGGAAGCCCTTGACCTGTATCTCTAATATTAAAGCACTGTGCTGCTGCCATATGATTGACTGATTAGATAACCGCACGAATGAGCAGGTATAAAGGGATTTCTAAATGTTCTAACATTTACGGCGAGAGTGTAATGTTAGAAGAACACATTGCATGAACAAGCAATAAAGTATGCAACACAACATCATTCAGTATAAAAGGATTCAAGTCATTTAAATGACTGTTCTGATATTTGATCGGGTACTTGTTGCAGTGAGTCACTGTTATACTGTGTAGTATTTTGCATAGAAGCGAATTTAGTCGATCGTGTCTTCTTAAGCCTTGTCAGTAGATGTTCATTGCCCATATCTAGAGCACCGCTTTTTTTCTTTCTTTTTTTTTAAGCTTAATCGTAACACTGTTTTGAATGGCTTCATTATTTTTTGCCCTACAGGAGCTGCCTATTGCCAGTTTATGGACATGCTCTTTCCTGGCTGTGTGCCTTTGAAGAAAGTAAAATTTTCATCAAAGTTAGAGCATGAATACATTCACAATTTTAAGATCCTGCAAGCTGGATTCAAGAGGATGGGTGTTGACAAAGTGAGTAGGATTCAGCCTCAGCCTTATAATTTAAATAGTTTTTTCTCAAAAACGGGTTGTAAATATAGCATGCTGCATATATTTTTATGACTAGACATCTTTCAGCACAGTTGTTGGTAGGGCCTGGCCTGGTCTGTTCTGTTTTTACATGTTCAGTATGCACATCAATCAGCCTTAATATTAAAGCCGCCTGAATAATGTTGTGTAAGTCCTCCCTTGTGCTGTCAGAACAGCTCTGACATGTTGTGGCCTCTAAAGGTGCACTGTGGTATCTGGCCCTTTAGCAGCAGATCATTTAAGTCATGTAAGTCTTGAGCTGGGGCCTCCATGGATCTGACTTGTCTGTCTAGCACACCCCACTGATGCTTGATCAGATTGAAAGCTGGGCAAGCCAAGTCAACACCTTAAACTCGTCATGTTCCTCAACCCATTCCCTAGCAAACACCACTGCCATTAGGGAATACTATTGCCATAAAAGGGTGTACTGGTCTGCAGTAATCTTTAGGTAGGTCTTCCATGTCAAAGTAACGTCCACATGAATGTCAGGACCCCAGCAGAACATCGCCCAGAGCGTCATACTGCCTCCAGCTGGCTCGCCTTCTTCCCACACTGCATCCTGGTGCCTTTTCTTCCCCAGATAAGTGACAAATACACCTGGCCATCCATAGCCACAGAAGAATACGTTATTCATCATCCCAGGCCTTCTTTCTCCACGGTCCGGTTCTGGTGCTCACATGGCCATTATAGATTCTTTCAGTGGAGTATGAACCAGTCATCTAGCCATCACCATTTGGCTCTTATCAAAGGTGCTCAGATTTGTACATTTGCCTATTTTTCCTGCTTCCAACACATCCACTTCGCAAACTGACTGTTGACTTAAGATATGCTTAAAGGGTGTGATATGCCTAACATATCACACGCTTTGATGGTTATGTCACTGCACTTGTGTCCCTCCCTTGTGCTGTCGGAACAGCTCTGACATGTTGTGACCTCTAAAGGTGCACTGTGGTATCTGGCCCTTTAGCAGCAGATCATTAAATCATGTAAGTCGTGAGCTGGGGCCTCCGTGGATCTGACTTGTCGGTCCAGCCCACCCCACTGATGCTTGAGCAGATTGAAAGCTGGGTGATTTGCAAGCCAAGTCAACACCTTAAACTCGTCATGTTCCTCAACCCATTCCTGAACAAACACCACTGCCATTAGGGAATACCATTGCCATAAAAGGGTGTACTGGTCTGCAGTAATCTTTAGGTAGTTCTTCCATGTCAAAGTAACGTCCACATGAATGTCAGGACCCAAGCATTCCCAGCAGAACATCGCCCAGAGAATCATACTGCCTCCATAATACTGGCTTGCCTTCTTCCCATACTGCATCCTGGTGCCTTTTCTTCCCCAGATAAGTGACACACATGCACCTGGCCATCCATAGCCACAGAAGAATATGTTATTCATCATCCCAGGCCTCTGTTCTCCATGATCCGGTTCTGATGCTCACATGGCCATTATAGGTTCTTTCAGTGGAGTATGAACCAGTCATCTAGCCATCACCATTTGGCTCTTATTAAAGGTGCTCAGATTTGTACATTTGCCTATTTTTCCTGCTTCCAACACATCCACTTAGCCAACTGACTGTTGACTTAAGATATGCCTAAAGGGTGTGATATGCCTAACATATCACATGCTTTGATGGTTATGCCACTGCAGTTGTGTGCACATTGTGGTGGCACCAAAACACCAGAAACAAGCGGAGGGAATCAGGAGAGACCCCAGAATAAGAGAAAAAATGTCACCTTGTCCCTTTGGCTGCCAGAATAGGCATGCAAAAAAGATTCCTGTAGAATATCATGGTGTGAAGCTAAACGCAGACATTCATGGTTGCAAGCCATTATATGTCCAGACTGGACTGATGATCGGAATTCTCGCCTGTGCAGTTCTCAGGCCTCGTCTCTCAACTGTTTAATACACACAAAGGCAAAATCAGTGATCTAGTTAATCATGATGAATTAGTAACAACAGCAAGCACAAAGCTGCCAGTCTCAATAGGCTGTTGCACAATGCTAGACCCCATTGACCAACATAAAAAGCATTGGTGTGTAAGCAGAAAAGTGGCATATAAACAAGCCTAATGGCTCTTAGGCAGTTTAGCTATAACATCATTCTGTATTTATTACTGAATGGTGGCATACAGTAATATTATTCCTGATATGACATTTACTTTACACACCTTGCATAGCTGGCTGGGCAGTATGTTGGTCCTTAGTACACACACAAAAAAAATCAGACAAATCTAGTATTCAAGTTTGTGACCATGACCGCAAAGCACAAAATTTTGTGTGTCAAGAGATTTCTATGTCTTGATCTTGATCTCCGTCCCTTAGATCATCCCTGTTGACAAGCTGATAAAGGGCAAGTTCCAGGACAACTTTGAGTTTGTGCAGTGGTTTAAGAAGTTTTTCGACGCCAACTATGATGGGAAAGAGTATGACCCAGTGGAGGCACGCCAGGGCCAGGACACAATGCCCGTGCCCAACCCATCTGCGCCTGTGCTCAACAAGCCCAAGAAGATAATGAATGCAGGTTGGTTGATTTGGATGAACTGTAACATGCTATGACTTGTAAAGCAGATTCCTCTTGAGCTCTTTACTTTCCTGTACAGTCAGTGCTTGCCGTAATCATCAGCTAAACATTTAGTCTGTTATGTTTTACAAGTATTTTCATGAAGCTTTGCCGATTGAGTCCTTATCACACCTTGGTATTTTCTGGGTTTTTTTATTATTTTTTTTTTCCTCCTTTCTTTCTTGCGTGCTTCTTTTTCTCTAAACTCTTTATTCATCTTTTTTACAGAAATGGTTACACACAGTACTGTAATCGGTATAAAGTATAGATCATATAAAGCTGATCAGAAATATCTTTTCTGGCTCCTGAGTGACGTAACAGATAACCTGGGAATGCTCTCAGGGCGGGAGTTGTGGCATACTCTCTCTCCCATCCTAATCACAGCGACACTAGCCAATCACAGGCGCCTGTGAGCTCAGGCGTACAGAAGATTGGCGGGAGTGCATTACCCCACTCCCGGATGTTGCATGAGCAGCAGCTTGAAAAGATGCGGTGGCTGGAATCACATGTCTCAGACGAAGCGCGTGATAGTCTCGCCCATCGCCGTCGTGCGATGTTGGAGAAATCCTGATGGGTGACCAAATTTGGGGGAAAAGCCAAAAAATAGAAAGAAATATTTTTATACTTTTCCCAAATGTGCTTGTGTAGTACCTTTTTATAAATTTGTTACACATTTTCATGCTTTCTAATATGTTAGTTATGGAAATACAGCCATTGTTATCATGAACAAAAAGCACCATTATGTTCAGAAATATTACATAAGTGTAATATTTAAAAGTATAAAGAGATGGGTAACTGGATTTAGCGTGACTATAATTATCATGAGTGATTATGATTACAGTCTGTGTGTGTGTGTGTGCCTGTTTAGTAAACAGTGAAGGCACTCATCTTAAGGAAAGACCAAGTAATTGACACTATCTTATGTGCTGAATAGTAGTGTTGGGTAATGGCGTTCACATCCTACATTTCTGATCTTGTGTCTGACGTCTTGATTTCCTGATATTTGGCCTGACACGCGCAGACAGAAATTTCCCCAAAACCTTAAATATCTGCCATTTATGTACCTCTTGGTTTGTTTATTTCAGCGCCACCAAGGGCAGCTGTTGCCAAGGTAGCACCCAAGATGACTCCCAGTTCTGCACGGAGGCCAGGCGCCGGTGGCGATGATGAAAGGGCGGAGCTTATACAAGAGGTGTTTTTCAGTACTGATGCTAGAATAAAAATAATACCATTCATTTATATATAACTTCTCCAAAGCCCTGTGATACTTGAGTGGTTTCCAAAGAGGATGATGAGATATGAGATGCTGATGGTGATGATGATAATAATAAGTAATTCTAATAGTAATAATAATGCACACAACCCAAGACAAATAGAAGACACTTTTGAAACTTACAAATTTTGAAACTTACTTATGGACAATATCCTTGTCTTTACTGTCTCAGGTGAATATACTGAAGTCCACAATCCAGGACATGGAAAAGGAGCGAGACTTTTACTTTGGCAAATTGAGGAACATTGAGCTGATCTGTCAGGAGAAGGAGAGCGAGGGAGACCCCACCCTGCAGAGGATTGTGGATATTCTCTATGCCACAGATGTGAGTACAGAGTGGAATTTGATGGCACTGATACGGTCACAGCTACAGAGCATAGCTCTGTGTTTATAGTAGCTTGAATTGAGCTGACCAATGAATTTAATGTGATTAGTACAGAACAGAATGTTTAAACGGCAGAATTTCTAACGACTCTGGTCTATGCTATACCAGGTAAGGTCTATGCTAACTGTGACTCAAGTTTATCCTTGGGACTACCATAAACTGTTGTAAATAGGACCACTATGGTACTGAAGTAAAATTAGGCAACATAAAGACGTTCACCCTGCCATGAAGAAGTCGTGATCTATAGTGATCTCTGGACAACTGTGCTCTCTCCCCTGTCAGCGTCTGTGAGCTCATGTATGTGGACAGGGCAGATAACACTGTCCAAGTGTTTTACACTGCCCTGTGACTCAGCAATTAAAGATGAGCGGAGATAATAAGATGAGGAGGTAGGATTCATGTGCCTCGGGAGAGAGTGCATGTTCGCTCCTCCCTCCCTAGCTGTTATATGATGCATTGAGTCATCTAATGGGTAAGAATAGGCAAATGATCCAACTGAAGGGAAAAGGGGAGTAGAAAAAGCATGATATTTAGTCCCAAACCTTCATGGGTGCCAACAATTGGAGTACAGTACTGTAAAAAATTATTTTGTTTGTGTCCTAAGAGTTCAACTTGGCTAAGCCGCAATTGTGTGGCCTTACCTTAAGTTTTATAATTTTTTTGGCATTGAAATATTACATTATGTTCTAGCATAGATGCACGTCTCAGTAAAACCTTAAAACGAATACATTTTTCATAAATGTCTATACAATTAAAATTGCCTTGACAGATGGATGAAAGCACAATGAAAATTAAGACATTTATTTTACCTGCCTTTTTATTTAGTGGTAATCAGTAGGTAAACGTTAACTAATGCATGTATAGCACGTTGAAATTGTGTTTTATAGTTATTCCACCATATGACACTTTCTCTGTCTCTTCTGTCGCTCCTGTAGGAGGGCTTTGTCATACCGGATGCTGAAGCAGAGGACCAGGAGGAGTTCTAATGCCTATAACTAGATGCAGTTGTGTCCTTGTCTCCTCCCTCATCTCTACACATTCACTCCCTCCTGCTGTCTCGGATCACGTTACGTATTTTGGACTCAATGAACGCTGTACGGAAAGTAATTTGGGTTGCATACAGAGTTAAAGTAGCTACATTAGAAGAACCTCCTCTGATGCCTTCTTAGAGAAGAGCACAGCGTGGCTGCTCAGCTTCATCTTGCTGGGCTCAGGAGAGTCGGAGCACTTCGTCTCTAACGTTCAGTATCGTGTAAAGTTCCTGCAACTTCATGGGAATTTGCAAATTTATTCATTGCTAGATCTTTGACAGTTTCTTTTAATTTTTTTTTGCCACAGTGTGACCAGAGGGGATGCTTTCCTTTTTTCCCCTCACAAGATGGGTGGCGTGTACTTCATAATAATAATAATAATACTATTTCGTATTTAAAAATGTACTTCCTTCACAAAATTTGCATTTGGTTCAGATATGAATTAGTGAACAAAATTAGTGAATGTTTGAAAAAAAAAAAATCCACATTGTCATCAGTTTACATTACTTTTTTTATTCCTATGCGATTGTTTTTTGTGAAAGGCTTGTAGCAGTCACCTTTTCTCCAGCTTTGATCCTGTGACTGTGCCTTATTACCTGAGTGGAGGGGGACCTGATGTCTGATGTCTGTTCATCTGTGTTTGTGTGTCAGAATACTTTTCTCATGGTCTAGGAAGTCCGTTTTGCAGCAAAGAAGGTTGATTTTGTTTGAGTGTTCGAAATTGGCCACAAACTGCCATGATTGTGATCAGTAACTGTTTCTCGGTGGTGATTTGAGATGTTTTTCTAACTGTGACATTACCAGCATAGTTGCAAAAGCGTTCTCTGTGATGTAAGTTTTAATATTTGATTTGTTTGAAAAAAAAAATCATTCTTAATTCATGGTCCACTGCAGTGGTGGATTTGGAGGCCAAATTAAGAATCAGCAAGACAAATATTCCCTATTTCTGCACTTTGTGCATAGATTTTTTTTTTACTACTTAATATTTAATGTATCATTTTACCATCACACCTTTTAATCTCTGCCGTGGTAGAACTCACATTCTGTATTGGCAAGTGTTTTAATCAAATTAAAGGAATGAACTTTTCTGTTTAATTTTTCATGTGTTTTTGCCTCCAAAATAACTGAAATGGTTCCTTTTCTGCCCAACAACTCTTAAAAAGCTAGTTACCAGAAACACTATATGGCCAAAGGTTTGTCCATCACACCCACATGTGCTTTTTGAACAACTCATTATTCCCCTTTTGCTTAATATTCTTATTATTATTAGAACCTCCAATTTTCTGCCAATGCTTTCCACTAGACTTTGGAGTGTGATTTTAGGGATTTAGCCACAAGAGTATTAGTGAGATCAGGTGCTGATGTTGTGCGAGGAGACCTTGCACATATTTGGCATTCCAGTTAATCCCTGACGTGTTCAGTGGGGTTGAGCTCAGGGCAGGTCTGTGCTTCCAACAGTTTGCCTTATGGGTTTGATGGTCGAGTGTCCACATACTTTTGGCTGTATAGTGTGTAAACAAATCTATTTATGTTTATGTAGAATGGTATATCTACAAGAAATATTATGATTAGATTTTAAAAAGCATTTTTTTTTTACCCACATTGTAGATTACAATCGGAGATTTAAAAAGAGGCCACTCCTGTTTGAAAAAAAAAAAAAACACAACTACTGTGTTATGTAAGTCTTAGTACTTTTTAAGTAGTACCTAAATGGATTCCATTAAATAACGGTCGGTTGTGTGGAATAGGACTCGGATAACGTAGAGTCTTCTCCAGATGTTTGTTGATCACTGTGCTAATTGTATTTTCTCATGTAGCATTCATATAACATCTGGCACATCTTAGCTGGTTCTTCAAATATATTTGGGCTTGGGCTTTTTTTTTGCACTGAAATGTTCGAGTCAGTCAGTTGTTGGCAATGTTATTACCCGCTCTCCGACACTGCCAGTGTTTGTGCTCATGCGCACTACCTGACTGTTACTGGAAAAATGCCTTTGACTGATCCTTCAATGCCAGCAAATAAACACATTCACTGAAGGTAACTTTTTGTTTTGTTTCATGTTGCTGAAAAATGAAGTAATGCTGAGATCACCGTGAGATTATGCTAACATGCAGTGGTTTGGGGAAACTGGGCTTTGTTTCTTAATGTCACTGATGATGACACTCCAAAGAACAGCGTGCCACGATAACGGTAGCAATCGGAATTGCAGACAAACATAATGGACTATTACATAATCGATCTGACGATCGTCGGTTTACCATTTTTGTTGTGCTGTGTGTTGTATGCGGTTTAAAATTTGAACGTAACCAAATCATTTCTTTCTTTGGACTCCAAGATCATCTACAGAGATGAATTCTACACTGTGAGTTTTTTTTTAATTATTATTATTACTACTGTCCTTCTCTGGTCCAAATACTCCTTTTGTGTACTTGGGTATGTGGAACTTTTTAAACTGTATTTGCCATCATCAGTTTCTTAGAAATAAAACAGTATTCTGTGTGTACTGCTAAGCTCTTCTTTCCACTGCTTCTCCACCCTTTGAATAGATTAGAAAATGTTAAGGGACCGGTCCTCTCCTGGTTCAGGTCCTGGGTCCTGTTTGACTGAATGTTATCAGTTTGTAGATGTTAATGGTGAGTTCTCAAAG
>JAOVVG010000018.1:13384859-13395183 GCA_028566375.1 Leptodoras nelsoni
TGTATGTATATTGAATGTCTATTTTCTACTCCTCTGAGTATACATTAATGACATTGTTTTGTGTATTGTCATGTGTAGTTGTTTGCTGTATAAGTACCTTTCTCTGGAAGAGTTCCCGTCTCTTTCTGGTAAGGATGCCAGCTGCAGAGCGGATAATCATCTACCCAGACTGTGCTCTGTAGAGAAGATTACACCGCGGCATCCCAGCATGGCCATCTGCAGCGGCAACGACGTGAGTGTCAGACCCACACCGCCGGAAACACCTCTGTTCTGTAACATCACTCGACTAGAGTTTACGCATCTGTGCGTATGTGTTTGCTCAGATCAATGTGCAGCTTCGTGGTAGAGTGCCTGTGCCCGGAGAGTACGTCCTGGTTGTGGAGTACGCCAGTGAAGACAAAGCTCCACAGACTCTGACCGTGTCTGTTAACACACCGGGAGGACGCGGTCACCAGGAGCGCCTCACGCTGCTCCACTGCAAGTTCAGGTGTGTTTATGTGTGCAAGACTCTGGGATGAGTGAAAAGAAACTTTTTTGTTACTATTGAGAACATTTTTTCTTCAGCCGAGGTGGACCTGTAGAACACGTAGGAGTTTTATGCAATTGTTCAGCGAAATATATTTATAACCGTGCAGCACGGAGATGTTAAACACACAGACGAGTTTCTCTTTAAAACCTTCCGCCATTCTTATGATTGCTGTCCAACAGCATACTCTAAACTCACATCTAAAACCTGTTTAGATTAGATTTAGGTTCTGCCACACAAAACAGAATGTCTGTGTGTAAGCTACATGAGCTTTTTTATTATTAAAATACTAACAAAATGAATTGGTGATGGGAAAATTGGCCCTTAGTGTGTGAATGCGAGTGTGAATGTGTGTGTGTGTGAGCCCTACGATGGATTAGCGCCCTGTCTAGGGTTGATTCTTGCCCTTGCGCTCAGAGTTGTCGGCTGGGCACCGGCTCCCCCGTGACCCCGTAACTGGGAATAAGCGTTAGAGATAATGACTGACTGACTGACTGACTACTAACAAAATTAAGGAAATCAATTTAAGTTAATACTCCAATGCAAGTCCAGGCAGTGCATCACATGCAGTCTCTTGTGTGCAGACATTGTTAAAAGTAAGTACACTGAAGTACCAGAACAACTGGTTTATAGTTAATACTTAGGTAGGTCCTCCACGGGATCTTGGAGGGAACGTTGCACAGTCCTCACGCTGATGTTTGTTGAGGCCCCAGCATTGAATTCCGACTTTACTTGCGTGAAACGATTCTCGCCAGCCGATACTGGTCACGTTCACCCAGAATCTTTTTACGGCCACACCGCTGTCATGAGTTGATGATTACCTTTAAACACAAAACATCTGATATCTTAATTATAACTTTGAACTGCTAACCCTCAATTAATAAGATACCTACATAAAGCTGGAAATAAGAAATGTTTGGAGGAGAAAAGTTCCAGGAACAGAAAAAAGTGTATACTTCGTAATTTAACAGAGGTTATGTTAAGAGTGAAATGTCAGTTAAAATATATGAACTGTGTACACTGAAGTACACTGATGTATTTTGTATAGTACCAGTTTTTCTGGTACTTCAATGTATCTACCCAGCCTAAATCAGTTTCTGGCAACTCGCTAATGTGTATTTAGGTATAAACTGGTATTTTGGAGCCATGAATTCATGCAAAAAAACAGCTATGCAATGTAAAAAAGATTCCTTTTAACTAATGGGCTAATAACTAATGAACGTCTTTAATGTGCATGCAGAATTTCTGTTTATTGTTTGGTGTTTGTGCATGCACATTATGTTCTTTATTTGGGTTCAATTTTCTTCCCACAATTCTAAAATAATAGCTTGTTTTGTGTGTGTGTGTGTGCGTGTGTGTGTTTATAGCTTCTTGTGTCGTGCGGTGGCTATAGATGAAATGCAGCGCATAGCTGTCTTTACTCTTTCCTCGGAAGTTGATGTGCAGCTCATTGCAGACCGAAGCAACTTCTTCATGGTGAGAAATGAAGAGTTTCTAGGAAAAGGAATTAGTCCTTTTGAAGTGAAGCTTTTATTATGGCTTGGGATAAGTTCATGCTACTATTAAAGATAATGGTCATGCTTATATAATAATATAGAATAATATACTATTGAATACGCATTATGTGAGAAGTATAACAAACCTTGTCATTCTAGTGTCTGATATATGTCTTTATCCTGTGTCTCCTGCATGTATATCTGCTCTTTCCTCCAGCACAAAGTGTACCTGATCCCTCAAGCTCGGTTCACAATGGAGTACCTGAGACCTGGAGTGCACTGCATCAGCACCCATGGGCAGTTTGCCCCTGACAGGTAACGCTGCATGCTACATTATCCTGGGAGCCCAAAGCTGGAATGCAATGTATCTATCCTGAAATCACTTCTAGTGGATAATATATTAGTATATGCACTGAGATGAAGTAGGACGCTGTAGTAAGGCAGGCGTGCAACATGAGACATCTGGGCATACGCACAGATTAAACACACATGAATTCTTGCTTCTTCTTCTTCCAGTGCTTCCTGTGTCCCCTCTCGCTTCCAGACCCCATCTCAGTCTCTGGTTCTGAAGGAGGGTCAGCCTTCCTTACTGGACAATGCACAGGTTGACTCTGTTCACTTGGCTGCCCGTGACACGCCCCCAACTGCCATTGACAACGGGGACCATATCCGTCTGGACTCTGCTCAGGTTCACTTAACAGCAGTATTTCTTTGCTTTGGGTTTGGGTGGCACAGTGGGTAATGCTGCCACCTCGCAGCAAGGAGGTCCTGGGCTCGATTCCTGGCCAGGGTGGCCTGGGTCCCTTTGGTGTAGAGTTTGCATGTTCTCCAAGGGGTTGTGTGGGTTTCCTCCAAGTCCTGGTTTCTTCCCACAGTCCATTAGTTGAATTGGAGATACTAATTTCCCCCATTGATGAGTCATGAATGCAACTACTGGATGTAAAACATCACGTAAAAGTCCTAATAATCAAATATTTTAGGTGTCAGTCACTAGGATAGCTCTGGTACAGCTTATCACCTAACAGTTTTGTCTTCCTTCTTCCTTTTCACAGAATGAAGTAGTGTATTCAACACAAGTGCATTCCTTGGGACGCTATGTGTTCATCCTACACTACCACCAGCCGCTGCACCCAACCTTCACTCTACAGATTTATGTAAACGGTGGACGTATTTGGCAGGGTGAGGATCAGTTGGCGAAGCTGCATATTATTAGCTATCTGTTCGGGTTACATGTAAAAAAAAGAGGCAGAGTCACTTGCTGTTGCTGTTATACTGTATACAGTAGTTAGTTATTTGTTAAACATGTTGAGCTATTGAATTTTTAAAGTCTAGACCTTTTCAAACCCCAGGCCATGCCAACGCCACCTTCTGTCCCCACGGCTATGGTTGCCGTAGCATCCTGATCTCCGAGAACCAGATCTTATTAGACGTGACGGACCAGGAGGTCATCGTGACTGTGCGAGTCCCGGACGGCAAAACACTCTGGCTGGTGAGTGAAAAGCACTGAAATAAACCTTGTGTAGAAATGTTATAACGATCTGATTGGTGTTTTTTGTGCGTTGTGTAGGATTATATTCTAGTGGTTCCAGAGAACATCTACAGCTCCAGTTATCTGTCTGAAGAGCCGCTGGATAAATCCTATGACTTCATCAGCAACTGCGGACAAAACAGCTTCTACGTCAAGTACATAATGAGACTTTGTTGAAATATAATACAATAATGACTGTTCACTGATAAAGAAGTGAAGTTGTTTATTAAAGATTTTAGTTGTCGATTGAACAGGTTTTGGAGTGAATATATTAATAAATGATTGTTTCCTCTAGCCCCCAGACGGCGTCTCAGTTCTGCCGGACCTCAGCTGCGTCTCTTTCGGCTTTCTTCAATAACGGCGCTTTACCGTGTGGCTGCCACGAGGCCGGGTCCGAGAGCGATACATGCCAGCCGTTTGGTGGTCAGTGCCCCTGCAGACCCAACGTGATTGGCCGAGACTGCTCGCAGTGTGCCACTGGATACTACGGCTTCCCCAACTGCAGGCGTGAGTACTGGGCCTAGAATGGAGTGCTCTATAGAGGAACTGAATAGACAATGTTTATATATTCCTTCCTTCCCCAACCCTTGACACAACAAGATGCTAGCAATCATGAATCCATGAGTTCTTATCACCAGAAAATCACTCACTGCTGCTGAGGATGGCCCACATGGACAGTCTAAAGATCATCATGATGGACGGCTTAAAGATACATTTAGACACCCTGAATTTGGCTTTGTAACTGATATAATCAGCCATCCTATGATGTCCAGGACAGTTTATAACATCAACAAAGTAGTCCTCATGTTAAAGCTTTAATGAAGTCACTGGTTACAATTGCTGTTTTCTTTTAATCTACATCACACATTTATAAAAGGGATTATTAATGTGATTGGATTTTATCACCCTTTTTTCCCCATCCACTCCCATTGTTTTTCATTTCAGTTTCAAATTTCTTGTCATCTGTACTTCTGCTTGAATAACATGTTGCATACACACTATGACCAGTCGGATCAAATGTATTTACACTCCCAGCTACTATACGTTTATAATCACACAATCATGCGTTTGATCAAAAAATATTGGCACCCCTAAACTATGTGTAAAATCAATAGAGATGGTGAAGCTGAATAACCGGATGGCTATAGGCATCCATCATGTCTGTTTGTTCGGTGTGTGTGTGTCCTGCTAACCTGCGTCTGTGTCCGTGTTGTAGCATGTAACTGCGGAACACGCTTGTGCGAGCCAGTGACAGGCGAGTGTATCTGTCCACCGCGGACACTGCTGCCGGAGTGTGTCCAGTGCGAGCCGCAGACATTCGGCTGCCATCCCCTGGTGGGCTGTGAGATGTGTAACTGCTCCCGGCCCGGCGTCACAGCTCAGGACATCAGCTGTGACACGAACAGCGGCCAGTGCAGGTGAACCATCTCTGCTCCACGACCACATGGTTAACACAGATAGCTAAAAATGACAGAAACGCCATTCATTTCCTACAACTTTTTTTATTAAGTCAACTGTCCTGGAATTTATCCTGGAATATGTATCTTAAATCTTCAAGTCTTTTTATAGCTGAGGCTTAAGGAAATTGTTTGCGTCTCCCTGTTTGACCTGAGCACACCAAATTCCACACCTCTACACCACATTCCACAGCGATATTCTCTCTTCTCCCAAAAATAACCTTCCAAGAATAACCTCACAACAGGCCATGATGCCTGTGCTTTAATAATACTAGCAAACATTGAGAGTTATACTTGCAAACATTATCTGTCATTTTGTTGAATAAGAATAAGACTCTCAAAGCTGTCACACTGTAGTTTGGCAAAAGCGCAGGTACATATGCTGTGAAAATCCTGCAGGTGCAAGACACACATTGTCGGTCGGCAGTGTGACCGGTGCGCTCCTGGTTTCTATGGATTTCCCAACTGCAGGCCGTGCGACTGCAACGAGGCTGGAACTGAGAAGAACGTGTGTGACTCCACCACTGGACAATGTCTGTGCAAGGTACAGCTCTCTCGGTTCCTCTCTGTCTGCCTCAGTCTGTGGTGCATGACTCAGTTTGGTAAAACACCACAGTGATGTAAAGTAATGGTTTATTCATATGCATTTTATTCATCTGGCTCTGCATGGTATTTCATGATCTCTTTGATTGTAGATAAAGCTAGTGAAAAACAAAGAGTCCTGAAAGTCCATAAACAAAACCGTGAAAGTTGTCCTGTATAGTTTTTTATGTTGCGTCTCCTTGTCAGGAAAACGTGGTGGGCTCACGGTGTGACCAGTGTGCACTGGGCACATTCCATCTCGACCCCACTAACCCCAAAGGCTGCACCAAATGCTTCTGCTTCGGTGCCACTGACCGCTGCAGGAGCTCAGAGAAGCGTAGGGAAGAGGTACAGACACACACACACACACATACACACACACACAGACACACACACATTTACAGACACTACTAATCATCCTAATCTGTGATCTAGCTATCTATGAGATGGTGGTTAAAATTCATATTTAATAATAATAATAATAATAAAAATAATAGTTCATAAATAAATAATCATCATCATTATTTCTTTCTTTCTTTCTTTATTATTAAATATTATTTCAATTTTACCCAATAATCCATTCATTATTTAACATGGTATAATAATAATATTAATAATAATAATAATAATTAATAATAATAATAATTCTGACCATTTAAAGAAGAAGCAAAAGTGAGTATATAACAAATATTTATTGCACAGAAAAACATTATTATTCTATGAGTTGGTTAAAATAAACCAAAATGAAAATTAATTTTAATAATAAAATAATAATAATAATAATTTGGATTATTTCTTTTTTATATATATTTATATATTTTTTATTTTTTTATATTTTTTAACCAATAATCAAATAGTTATTTATTATTTATGCAATGGATGATATATGACATATGAAGAATATAGTATATGAGTATATGACACAAATAAATATTTGCATAGAAAAACATTATTATTCTTTCTGTGTATTCTCGGTTGTTGCTGTTGTTCCGTGGTGTTCCATGGTGTGGCTGGTCTGTGCAGATTATGGTGATGGAAGGCTGGGTGTTGCTGAGATCAGACAGACAGGAGGTGGCTGTGGCTGTGTTTGCGGATCAGGACCTGGTGGAGGCGGATCTCAGCGACGTCCCTGGCGTTTATCAGGATTTTCACTGGCATGCGCCGCAGGCTTATCTGGGTGACAAGGTTGGCATTCATACCTTGTGAGGTTTTACAGCCGAAAGGAACGGAGAGTGGTTTAAACTCACCTGTGCTTTGAAGAATACTTGCTGTGGGATTTATCACTACAGAGATCACTGTCTGATCTGAGTAGCATGCTGGGGAAAAAAACAGCCTTGGCCTTTATCCGTCTTCAAAAATGTATATGATTTGTTGTGTCTCAGACAGGAAGATGTCTTGACTGAGTGAAGTCAGTAAAGTCTCACAAGCCAGAGCAAACATTTATAAAAATATAATATCATGGGTAATCAGTGATTTTCATTTGCAATTTTTACATTGCACTTTAAAAAAAATCCTGATATTATATTCAACAGCATTTTCTGGATCTGAATTATGATTAGTAATAGACCAAATAAAGAGTTTACAATGAAATAAAAGGTTTAAAATGGTTAAATAAAAGCCTTCCTCTTTGTTCTGTTTAAACTGTTTTCCACACTACTGTGTTCTCTCTCCCTAGGTGTCATCTTATGGAGGTTATTTGCGCTATCAGTTACACATCCAGACAATGAGAGGAGATGCTCTGAATTTGCCTTCCGACGCCTCTCAACCTGACGTCATTCTCAAGGTTCCTCCTCTTAAACGAAGCTGCAATAACCGAAATGCAGAGAGAAATTTGATTTCAAACAAACACGTTGCCAACTTTGTGTGTGCAGGGAAACCAGATGACCCTGGTCTACATGGAGAGAGAGTATTCTTCTCCTGAGGAGCCTCATGAAGGAGTGGTGCATCTAGTGGAGGTAGGAGGAAGAGTATGACTATGAGGATGAGGATGAGGATGCAAAATGACTACCCTGTTCCTAAAATCAGAAGATAAGACCCCGGACCCCGTTTTGTCTATAGGGAAGTTTCCGTCACGCTCAGACGGGGAACTCGGTGTCTCGGGAGGAGTTGATGATGGTGCTGGTGGCTTTGGAGTCTCTGCAGATTCGAGCGCTCCACTCCCAGTCGGCTCAGTCCGTCTCTCTGCGTGCTGCCACACTGGAGAGGGCGGAGCATCTGCTCACCGGACGCCATGCCAACAACGTGGAGCTGTGCATGTGTCCGGCGAGTTACCAGGGAGACTCGTGTCAAGTAAGTCTGACTGGTCACATTATACGATCCAAAAGGACGGCATTGTCCATTAGAGCGTGTCCTCACAATATTTTTAACTATACTCTCACTTTTGCACGCACGCAGATACCGCCAATATTATTTTTACTATATTATTACTTCCCTTGAGTACTAAGCAAAGGCACCAGTACGCTCACCGTACAAAAACATTGCTCACCTGTGACTGAAACATCTGAGGATTTTGTGGGCCAGTCCAGATGTGTGAATGCTCCTGAATGTGTGAAAGTGAGAATTGTCATTGTGGAATACAGGCTTAGGAGTGTTGTGTTTCGCGGTAAGAGGATGAGCAAAAGGCAAAACCTGGTTGTCCAGCAGCTCAGTGTGGCAATGTGGTTCAAATGTACTGTCATCTCAACAAAAGGACCCATTCCCACATAATTAAAACACCCCCAGAACATCACAGAGCCTCCTCCAGCTTGAACCACACCTTGAATGCAGTCCTCATTGAAGGCTTCCTGAGGTCTGCGATGAACACAAAGCTTAGCATCATTCTCATGCAGGATTCATCTGATCAGATACCGCATTTCCAATCATGAACAGTCCACTTTTTGTCCTTTCATCCACTGTAACTGGGCAACATTGTGAGCAGATGTTAGTTCTCAGATGAAGTCCGCTTGCATGTCACTCTACTCCAGATGTACATGGTCTGCAGTTCCATGTGGAGTCTTCTTTCAGAAATTGGTTGGGAAGGACCTGCGTTTACAGAGTTTTGAACTGGATGCGGGCAACTATTGGAAGCCAGTGGAGGGTAGTAGAAGCATGTTGTACGGAGAGATAGTCAAGTCATGGTGTGGTAGTGAGTCGCCAGAAACGAGTTCAGTTAGAGGTAGACAGGGATTTTTGCCACTGCTGGTAGACCCATATGACCGTACACTTCTTTCACACTGTTGCCTTTGGCAGACCCAACTGCATTCACTCTTTTTTGCCAACCACCAAGATCTGCCTTGCGACCCATTTTCCAGACATCCTATTAGACGTTCACTACACTGTACCACTGTTCGCAATCTATGAATCCTGTCACACACCATGCAGTATTTATAGCCCGATCACCCTCGTGCAACGCCATCTGCAGGAGCCTGAAGTTACTACCACTTTAAACAGGCAAGGTGACTGCCTTTTTGTCCGGGGAGCTTATCTGACTTAGTGCTATATGCATGACTGTAAACAGTAGTAAAAGCTTTTATACATTTATTTTTTTTTTACTCTGTCTTTCTCTCGCTCTGTCGCTCATCAGCGATGTGCTCCAGGCTACTACAGAGACACCAAAGGGCTGTTCCTGGGCAAGTGTGTTCCGTGCCACTGTCATGGCCACTCTGATCAGTGCCTGGATGGATCTGGTGTATGTGTGGTGAGTTCATTTCACTTTCGCAAATCAAGTCAATTTTCCATTTAGTAATAACTGCAGTTTATTACAATAGAGCTATTATCATAAGCTTGTTACTGCATTATTGCATTAACTCTGAAACTATAATATGGTTTTCTACCTGTCACGTTTTACCAAAGCAGTCCCAGAAGAAAAAAGCACATACGGTTTTATAACTTGATTATAACTTTGTTACGATACAGTTACATTATTGTTCTCTAAACGAGGTGCAGTTTTAAAAAGCGGATCGTTTTTCACCGAAAACAAAACAACCGTCATACATAATGCAGAGAAGACATTTATCGCATAAAATGAAATACAGGGTGTGCAGCGGTAGGTCTATAGTTTTTATATTGTTATAAACATTATGTAAATTGTGCCTGTGGTTACAGTGGTCTATTATTAAAAAGTCCTTGCATTTGCATTTATTTCCTTATATTTGCATTTAATTTGCATGCATTTCCATTTTCCTCAGTTATTATAACGTTTGTATGTTTTTTTATTCACCAATATTTGGTCTTTTTACTTAGACTTCATCAATCCACATGACACTCGGTATGGTTCTGGACCCACACCTGTGATACAGATATATGCTTATTTCATATTCCTGCTTTTTCTCTTACTGTATGCGGGGATATGTAGCTCCCCTCCCATTTCGCTTTAATATACAGAGTGGGGGAGTTTTGCAGTTCCTTTTGCAATTTGTCATAGAGCTGAGATATATTAAATAATACAGGTATTTTATCCCACTGTGTGTCTTCACTACCGTATCCACTATTTAGAAGCTTAGAGATTGGTACAGCTTGCATTTCTGCTGTAAAGTAGTCTCTTGATTGATTGTAAGTATCTGGAAAGATCAGTGTTTCCTAATCCACAATTATCACTGGATTCTCCCCATTTCCTGAAACTCCTGTCATGAGCAAATTAGCTTTTTAATTTTGGTCATATAATTAATACAAGCAGACAACTACAGGGGTTGGACAATGAAACTGAAACACCTGTCATTTTAGTGTGGAAGGTTTCATGGCTAAATTGGACCAGCCT
>JAOVVG010000018.1:13614964-13627757 GCA_028566375.1 Leptodoras nelsoni
ACCAACTGTAAATATCATGTTATTGTAGGATTACGTGGGCCTATGTAAAGTGACTGCATGCCACAGTACATGTACAAACACCCAACCCCCCCTATGAAAGTTTAACTTTTTAAATGGAATTATGAAAATGAATCTTTTCCATGATATTGTAATGGTTTTTGCTTGTTATAGGTGCAGACTCAGAATATATCTTGGTATATCTTGGAAAATAATTTTTGCACAATGAAAATTCTTTGTTATTTCTGTTGCTCAAACTCTAAAAGATTGATGTTTGGATAATTTTGCTCTACATACATTTCTGATCATTTGCATAATACAGAAGACCTACTTTTGCAGACTCATCCTAGAATTTCTGTCAAATCTTCACAATCACATAGCTGCCTTCATCTAAATGGCTTTTAGTAACATTTCACAGAATCTCATACAGCAGTCCTCACAAACTTGACAAGTATTTTCATCTGTTATTTGGCAAGAACTGTCCACTGGTGGCAATATTTGCTGAAGGTGCTTAGACCTGAAAATCAGTTTGCAGCTATATTTCTCCTAAGTATGTATTTCAATATTAGCAATTAGTTTTTTTATTATTAATATTTAGTTATTTTATTTTTTCAACTATTTAAAAATATCATCTTTACACATTATTTCAGACACTTAAAAGTTAAATCGTAATGCAAATGTAACTCCAACTTCCATTTTTATGGTGTAATAATTGTGTTTCTTGGCTCTTTGAAAAGTATAGGTATCTCTTGTAATTTGAGTCCAAATTTAAAAATACTTAAGTGCACTTACCGCTTTTAGATAGGCCACATTGCTCTGTTTAATTTCGTTGAGGAGTAGGTCACGTGGTGTTAGTTCTACTTTTGGTGGCTGCCTTCTTCGAGGAACTGGTTTCAGTGCACTTATCACATCTTTCAGGTTGGCTCGGTCATCCAGAGAGTCTTCACGTACTGTGTTTGTCTGCTTAGGTGTACTTCGTAACTGAATGTTATCCCTCAAAGCTCTTTTCTCTTCTTTTTTAGTTAAATTAAGGACTGGGTTACAGCATTTAGGTGTTTTCTTAAGCTTCACATCTCTTATCATATTGCCAGAGTCTAACCTGGATGGATGCTGTCGAGTAGGGTACTGTGTATTATGTAGCTGGTGACATGATGTTGATAACATGGAGGGTTCTGGAGTGGTTTCTGAAACTTGCTGAGGACCCTGAGAAACACACAGCATTCCCAGTCCAGGAATATATCCTCCTAACATCTCCAGCAGAC
The DNA here is from genome assembly GCA_028566375.1 of Leptodoras nelsoni. Classification (NCBI taxonomy): domain Eukaryota; kingdom Metazoa; phylum Chordata; class Actinopteri; order Siluriformes; family Doradidae; genus Leptodoras; species Leptodoras nelsoni. Next base: position 13,616,224 of record JAOVVG010000018.1, read on the forward strand.
CAGGTGGCAAGTTAAGGTTGCTCTCATATGCCTCCATGATCTTTTGGTCTTTTATCTGCTGAAGCCTCTGCTCTTCTTTCCTTTGTTGTCGCTGCTGATCAAGGTTCCTGGTTAGCAAATTGGTCACGACCATCCTGGGCCCTGGAAGTTCAAAATGGTAGCCAACCTTAAGCAGGGTGTTGTTGGCTTTCAGTAGACGTGCCACTTCCATTTCTGCATGATGTCCCAGCATGTGCCTCTGATTGTGGAAGCGGAGTTCTGTCAGTGTCTCATTAAACTGTAGACAGCGCATGATTGCAATGATACCTTTTCCACTTATGAAGTTGGATTCAATGTTCAGTGTGGTGATGCTCCTGTTCTCTCGAAGCATGTTGGCCAAGGAAAAAGCCACAGTTTCATCTGCACCTGTGTTTGCAATGCTGAAGGTCTTCACATGCTTGTTCTTCTTCAGGGCCTCTATGTAGTCTAAGAGCATTGCTTTAGGAATGTTCTCAATATTGTTTAGGTTGATCTCTGTGATAGAGGAGTCATGATTGTGGATTTTGTCCAGAGTGCTTTCCAGATTGGTATCATTTCCAGATGGTCTTGCAGTTTTTTTTATCAAATCATTACCAAGTGCAAGCTTTGGGATCTTCAACTTGGATATGACTCTCTCTTCTTTCTTAGGAACCCAGGTCTCATTGGCTGAGAGAATAGGTTCACAATGAAGCTGATCTGTTTGCTCTATTTTAGCTATTGTTGATTCTTCCTCATTCAATCCAGCTCTATGAGTTTCTTTAGTTTTTTGTGATTCAGATAAATCTGGAGCTGGCTGAGAGTTGCCAAACATAATGAAGCTACTCTCCTGAGGTTCTGTTTTAATTAGCTGACCCTTTTGATCATTCTCACCAATTTCTACATCCACTGTTATTTTTATTTCTTCTGTCACTTCCTCAGGCACTTCACGATCCCCTGTCTCAACATTTTCCACTATCTCCTCATACACATATTCCACTTTAGTATTTTCATTATCTTCCTTCACTGCATTCTTGAGTTCTTCACTTATTTTCTGATGGTGACAAAAATATGTAAAAGCGTCATGCCCTCAGCCACACATGATATAAAGCATGAATAATATTGATCAGCGTAACAATATTTAATATAGTAAAATAAAGAACATAGGTAGGTTACCATAGAATATATTAAATACAGTAAACATAGTAAAAACCCATCACAGAATGTTCAAACTCATATTTCTAGATTTGCCTGAGAAAGGTGCTGTCTTACCTGACTGGGGAGCAGGGTTGCAGGGATTCTTTCTTCTTCCAGCAAACGTTTAGATTTTCTCTCCCAGTACAAATAGTCCACTAGTGATCTATGGTCAAATGAACCTGTTGGGGGTTTTTCAGTCTGATCCTTCTGTCGCATCCCTACTGGCACTCTCTCATCAGGAGCAATTACCTCCATCTCATTCTGGAGCTGTTTGAGCTCTTCAGCAGAAAGACCTGCCAGAATCACATCTTCATCAATGTCTTCCTGATCCTCAGATTCCTCTTCTTTGTCCCCTGAAATGAGCAGAAAATAGAAATGGCAAAAAGAGAACTATACAGTTACTATAACTTGATCTATACCACATTTCTGGTGTACACAATTTAAATCTTGTTGATCATATATCAAACAGCATAAGTATTTAATCTATAGGGAGCAAATATTGTAACCTGTGGTACAGCTTATAGAAAAATAGATAAGGAAGAACAACGGTATGTCACAGCAAAAATAGAACACCTTGAATCGTTGCTTCAACAGATGCATAATTCTGTCCCATTTCCCCTGGTACTGTCTCATCAGGGACAATGTCGTCTATCTCATTCTGGAGCTGTTGGATCTCTTCAGCTGAAAGACTTCCCAGAATTTTTTCTTCATCAATCTCCTCCATGTCCTGGTCACAGTACTTAGACATATTCACACTGAAATATCTTCAGTTAGGAAAGCACACGCTCAACCAAAGGCAGAATCACAAGCTGTTGTGAAGTGAATGTCAGACTGAACTTCATCTGGGTGTGAGAATTCCTCAGTGCCTTATCCGAGTCTAAAAATATCGCTGTTTCAAAGATGGGTGGGTATTTATGGTACACCAACATATTCTTTTTTCAGCAGCTTGAGTCAGCTGAATAGTTCAGTAGTTCTCCAGTGTGGCAGGTGACTGAAGGGAGGGAGAAAGACAGAGGCAGGTGGAAGTGCCAGTCAAATGAGTTCCATTTGCTTAGTCCTGAAACATAAACATTTTCTGTTCTGCCATTGTTCATATTTATTAGGACTGGTTTAATATAATTTTGTGAAGTGCCCATGAATTGTCCTTCTGTAATCTAAGAGCATTTCTTTAGGAAGATTTTCAATATTGTTTATAGATATCTTTCACAATATTGGTAATATAAAAGTAATATTCAGTAATAGTGATGAGTTACTGTGTGATAGCAGAAGTTGTCCAGAATGGTTTTCAGACAAAATCTTAGAAAATCTGATCTGACATTAATGTTGAAATATAGAGTTGGCTTTGAAACAAAGGATTTTGGCTAATTTGCTAGATTTACATGTGGAATGTGTTATCACTGTGACATTTAATGGAATTAAAGAAGATTCTAGATATTAAAGAAATATTTTAAAGATATTGTAAAGATGCCTTCAAAAAAATAAAAATGAAATATTTCTATATATAACATCGATAAGCTGATATGAGGTGACCTCACTCTATATTTAAAACTCCATTGATGTCTGTTAAGTGTTTCCATGTTGCAATTTTTTTTTTACATTTGCACTTGTTTTTTGCTCCTGTACAAGAGTGTTCATAATGGATCATCATCTAAAAGTGTATTTTAGTGATATTTGAGATTGACACTGCTAGCTCCATAAGTAACATTTGGTATAAACTCAAGCTTGGAGAACTCTTGTAGAAAATGCTTAGACTGCTTGAGACTGCTTGTCCATATTGAACACCTAAAGCTTCTTTTAGTATACTTTGGATTGTGCATATGGAACATCCTCTTTAATCCAGGCCACAGATTTTCAGTAGTTTTCAAGTATGGGGATTGATGGCCATTTAGAAACTGATTTAATTTTCCTGGAATGATTTTGGGGTATGTTTGGGGTCATTATTTTGTTGTTTAATTATGCATGTTCAGCCAAGAATGAATTCTTATCAACTCTTGACAACTCATTACTCATTTAAATCAGTGCATATTAGTCAGTAACTGCAGTGTAATTCCAAGAGTGTGAATGTAACTCAGAGTCCACCCACAAATCCTGGGAGATCTGTTTTCACTGTCATTCTACTGTTTTCACTTGACACCAGTCCAGCCACCTTCTTTCATTGCTCCATGATTTTTGTCAGTTGCATTCCAAAGCCAAATTCATGGTTTTAAAGTGTATCTTTAGGCTGTACATCATGTGCAGAGTGTGCGCAGAGTGCAAGCAGGGACTCTGGCAAGCCTAGCTATGACAGTATAAATAAGCGGGAGAGCCAGAAGGGAACACAGACATGATGGCACCCTGGGACCTAAAGCAGCCAGCCACTCCACTGTCAACAAACCTGACTGAATGTGTTTGGGGATGGGGGTGGTGCTGGTGATGGCACATGAGCACTCCAGATCTGCACCTTTATCTAAAGAAAAAAATCTATTATCAAAAGCCTTGACAAAACAAATAGGGTTTCAACCTAGATACACTATATTGGCAAAAGTATTCGCTCATGTGCCTTCACATGCATATAAACTTGAGTGACATCCCATTCTTAATCCACAGGGTTTAATATGATGTCAGCCCAGCCTTTGTAGCTATAACAGCTTCAACTCTTCTGGGAAGGCTTTCCATAAGGAAAGAGTGTGTTTATGAGAATGTTTGACTATTCTTCCAGAAGCACATTTGTGAGATCAGACACTGATGTTGGATGAGAAGGCCTGGCTTGCAGTCTCCACTCTAATTCATCCCAAAGGTGTTCTATCGGGTTGAGGTCAGGACTCTGTGCAGGCCAGTCAAGTTCTTCCACACGAAACTTGCTCATCCAGTCTTTTGTGGACCTTGTTTTGTGCACTGGTGTGCAGTCATGTTGGAACAGCATGAATGCTGAAGCATTAAGAGTTTCTTTCACTGGAACTAAGAGGCTGAGAGCAACTCCTGAAAAACAACCCCATATCATAATCCCCCCTACACCAAATGTGCAGCAAACAATGCGCACATGTGTGCAATGCATTTCACCAAACAATGCAGTCAGAAAAGGACCGTTCTCCTGGTAACCACCAAACCCAGACTTGTCCATCAGATTGCCAGATGGAGAAGCATGATTCGTCACTCCACACATCTGCACTGCTCTAGTGTCTAGCAGCAGTGTGCTTTTGGACGCAGCTGCTCCACCATGTAAACCCATTCCATGAAGCTCTCTATGCACTGTTCTTGAGCTAATCTGAAGGCCACATTGTTATACATTTTTATAATACCACTGACAGTAGTAGCGAGGAAATTTCACAACTGGACTTGTTGAACAGGTGGCATCCTATCACAGTACCATGCTGGAATTCACTGAGCTCCTGAGAGTGACTCATTCTTTCACAAATGTGTGTAGAAGCAGTCTGCATACCTAGATTTTATACACCTGTGGCCATGGAAGTGATTGGAACACCAGAATTCAATTATTTGAATGGTGAGTGAATACTTTTGGCAATATACTGTAACTCTCTCAGACTGTGTCCCAAACAGTAAATGGAAGCCTGTTGTAGGGCTTTGTAAGAGAAAACTCTTCCTCCTACTGGGCCCTTCATTATTTGATACCAAAAACCAAAAACCAACTAAACTTTTATTCAAATTCTTATAAAAGACTAGATTTATACTGCAGCATGAGACTATTCAGTGCTTTATAGGTCCATAGCATTATTTTCTAATCAATATTGATATTTTCAATTTTGTCATTGAAAGAATTCATGACAAAATCACTACTACATATTGGTGGTCTGAAAATGTCAAGACCATTAGGAAGGCTAATATATTTTATTAAAACCGATTGTTAAAAGTCATGCACAGTTACTTAAAATGTTTTTAAATTAACATTTTATTTGATTTTGACTAATTTCTCTTAGGGTGGCACTGTGGGCAGTGCTGTCACCTTACAGCAAGCAACACCCAGGCTTGATACCCAGGCCAGGCCAGGGTCCTTTCTGTGTGGAGTTTGCATATTCTGCCCATGTCTGCGTGGGTTTCTGCTGGGAACTCCAGTTTCCAATTTATGAATTATGCAACTATGGCAAATCTTCATAAAGGATTTCTATCTGAGAATCCCAGACACAAGGCTCAATTCTTTAAATGAAGACATTTAAAAAGACATTAGCCAGTGAAGATTCACAGAGAAATATGTGTTTGAAAATGCATGTAAATTTTGGCTTGAAGATAAAGAAGCGTAAAAGAAAAAGATAAAGAAATCTCAAAGGGAGACTGTACAGGTGAGTGTGTGTAGTGTCAAAGACCTATCTTGCATGTACAGGACATGGAGCAAATGCAAGAATAAGACATTTCACACAACACTGGATCCTTCAATGACAAGGAACATTGTCATTTGGGAATGTATCACTAAATCTGTTCCAATAAATTAGAAATGCAAAGGTGGTTTCACTGAAGGGCATGAAGTAAAGAATTTGTTTCTTGAAAGAGGCATACCTCCATACTTGTGGATTTTATCCAGGACCATGTTGGAAATACAAAGAGACCTGAAGATGTACTGGTTCACATAAACTACAGGGAGCTCTATGCTTGAAAATACACAAGGGAAATCAAAGAAACTCACTTTAGAGGTGGCAACCAGCAGGTAACTGGCCTTACTGGAGTTATATTTTTCAGTGGGGGCAGAGTGGAGTCATTTACATCGTTATCAGTATGTCTTCAACACGATGCCACAGCCACATGGGCTCACGTTGACCAGTACTCAGGAGCACACAAGAGGAGCATCCAAATATCAGGAACATCCATCTCAGATGGGTCCACATCTCAATATTGCAATAGGACCAACTTTTACCTAGCCTCAACAGTGCTGTTCATTTAAGCATGGATTTAAGCATGTAACATGAAATTTCACTGATGTGTCCGGTGGAAAGGGTGCTCCTGATGGAGTGGGTGGTGCCCTGAAAAACTTGCCTTATAGAATTGTGTCCTATGGTACCTTTGAGAACCTGAATCACAATTCATCTGTGAGGCTCTTCAAAATAACAGCGGAGGACATCAAAAGAAGTGGCAAATTAGTACCGCAGTAGTATCTGGTCAATAACAATTAATCAGGTGAATCAGTTAAAACAACATATTCAAACTAAGTGTCAACAGGCTGAAGTAACTATACCTAATAAGAGAGAAATGTACCTTACCTGGGTATACTTACCTGGTTTGCTGGAGAATATATCCTGTAATCCTGTATATCCTGTATATCCTAAAACCAGAGATGATTTAAAACTGAAGTAAATTGAGTATTGAAATGTAGTTAATTGCTGTTCATGCTATGAATGTATAATGGATGTTATTTAAAAAGAGAGAAATGTATATACTTAGCTGGGTTCCTGTATGTTATATCCTACAAACTCTAAAAGAGACATTGTGTAACATTGCAACATATTGGATCATTTGATTTTAGAAGTTTTGTAAGTATGTGATGAGTTATGCTGGAGTGAACATATTTTTCATTCCATCCACCATATTTGAAGGAGAAAAAGCCTGGTACTACTTTGACAACATAAAAGCCATCATCCCAGAGCCACAACCTGTCGTATCTTCAGCTTGACACTTCTGTGTGTTGCCTGAGATCTGAGCAAAGTACACAAAATGAATGTCTGTAAAACATTGGAGTTAGAGAATGTTTAATGTGTGACTGGAGAAATATAAAGAAATCAGCTGGAAGCCACCTTGAAAGTACTATCAGATGTGTTGCTTCATTTAAAATCAAACTGTGAGAAGGCCTGTTGCATGTTGCTCATGCCAAGGGGGCTCCAACTACCAGAAGCCCCAGAGCCCTTCAGGACTAATGAGAGATTCACTGCCTATTTATACCAGGCTCTGAACAGTGCCTCTTGTCACACCATTTTCATGGTATTAGGTAGCACTACGGCGTGAGAAGTTGTGGTAACGTGGGACCTTAGTACAGGCTTCACAGTAAGTGTATGTAAACACTCCTTGAAAAATGTTGCGAAAAATTAGTCATGGACACTTTTTCCAGTATTTTTTAAATTATTATTATACATGAATATTCAATTTATGCCTTTTCTGTATTTTGAAAACATCTAGTAGAGCATCCATTTACTTTCTTTAAATTACAAAATAACATATATTCAGACAGAGCTTGATGTGCTGCAGTAATGGAAATGTTAGAAAATGCAATATAATACAAAAAATATTTAATTCCTATGTTGAAATTACACTTTGTGCAAGGTAGAGAACACATATTTTATTATGATATTTTGTTACATTACTATATTACATGTTTTTAAATTTAAAAGCATTACATCAATGGTATTTTAATTGTTTCATGAGAATTAACAGTTCATTTTAATTTAATTCGAATCTAGGATTATTTATATTATCTTCTATTAGAGTGGTTGACCTAGCAGCACTAATCCAATGCACAAATTTGTGGCATGCACTTTTTCAACATTTCTTTACACTGTTTGAAACAGTTAAAAAGACACCACACTAATTGATTGATGTATTCAAGCCAAAGCATGGATAACTATTTACTTTGAGACTTCACAGATTATTGTAATACCAGGATTGTGAATATGTAGTGAGTAGTTTGAAATGGGCATTTTTCAAACATTCATAAACTGCACAAAAACTATAAACTTTTATATTTTCTACTTTGTGTTTAAATATTCCAATTGGAATATACTGTATAGACACTGTACGTGTTAATTCAACACTAGTGTTTTTGCTGTGTAAGAGCTTTTCTATAGCTCAGTAGGCTCCCTTTCCATCCTGTTGAAATACTACCAACTTAGTTTCCTGCAACTTACATTTTACAACTGTAGCGGATCCTGCTTTGTTTTAAGTGTGATCCCACACACTCAGAAGGATCTACACACACACATACACACATACCCTGATCTCAAGGCTGACCCCATGGATTGGCCAAACACCACCTGGCCTGTTGTTTGATAAGATTACAAACCAAGCAAAAAATTTGCAACTTAAAGTAAAAGTTACAGCCGAGGTGTCTTGGAGTCTATCTCTAAGTATGTCTTATCAATGAACAGCAATAAAACAAAGCAATAAAACAAAGAGGACAAAGGTCACTTGAATGGATACTCTTAGAAAGACCAACAGCACCCTCTTCTGGTGAAAACCACGGAGCAATCGGAACAGATATTAAAAAAATATGGGCTCAAGCAGGGATTCCAGGAGGCCAAGGACAACACGGCACATCTGTGAACCTTTTTTTTTTATTTTAATTTTTCTTTAACTGAAACCCTCTCTGATTTGGTTACACTCATGATATGCATAACCTGTGACAGTTTGCACTGAAAATTCTTCACCAACTGCCTTCAAACTCAAGCCATTCAGTTGCAAAGTCAACTGCTACCAGATGTGCCACAATTATCTGATTTTCAGTGCATTCATTACACAATTTAATAGTTGGGATCAGTAAGGAGGCAACCATGAATTTATTCAGCATTTCAGATTTGCAACGATTAAAGTAATTTTAAGTAAAATTCTATGTTAAACTTGTAAGAAGATTTAAATGAGGACATTTTTGATGTTTGACGTCGCCCACTGAAACAATTGGTAGATTTGAACTGAGGCTGTGTTGTTCCAGAGTCAATCAGTAACAGGTCACTCAACTTGTGACACATGGTCTTCTGCTTTTTCATTGCACTCTTTTAATGTTGGGATCAATAATGAGTCAAGCATGAACCACACAAAATGAAACAGCCACAGGATTTGAATCCTTGGTCACCTGGTTCATGGTCAAGCACTAACAGCTTGTGCTTCTTGTGGCATGCACTTTTTCAACATTTCTTTACACTGTTTGAAACAGTTAAAAAGACACCACACTAATTGATTGATGTATTCAAGCCAAAGCATGGATAACTATTTACTTTGAGACTTCACAGATTATTGTAATACCAGGATTGTGAATATGTAGTGAGTAGTTTGAAATGGGCATTTTTCAAACATTCATAAACTGCACAAAAACTATAAACTTTTATATTTTCTACTTCTATATTTTATACATAATTGTCAGGTTTGGTGCGCAGTATAATAAGATATAAACCATTTGTACACAAGGTAAAAACAGAAGGAGTTATTTTTGGTTTTTATGAGATTGTCCAAAACAGTTGGGACATTGTGTAAAATGTAAATAAAAACAGAATGGAATGATTTGCAGATCTCATAAGCCCATATTTTATTCACAATAGAACACAGAACACATATCAGATGTTGAAAGCGAGCGAATGATATTTCATGAAAAATACCATTTTCATCAATATCATGAAAAAACTCATTTAGAACTAGATGGCAGCAATGCATCTCAAAAGAGTTGGGACGGGGCAAAAAAAGGCTGGAAAAGTAAGTGGTACTAAAAAAAAACAGCTGTGGGAGCATTTTGCAGCTAAGTAGGTTAAATGGCAACAGGTCATTAGCATGACTAAGTATAAAAAGGGCATTTTAGAGAGCAGAGTCTCTCAGAAGGAAAGATGTGCTGAGGTTCATCAATCTGCACAAAACTACATATGAAAAGTGTGGAACAATTTCAGAAAAATGTTCCTCAACATAAAAGTGTGAAGTCAAAAAACAGTGTGCATCAAAAACAGGCCTGATTCTGTGATTCTGTACAGGAAATCACTGCATGGGCTGAGGAACACTTCCAGAAATCACTGTCTGTGAACACAGTTCACCGGGCAATCCACAAACATAAGTTAAAGCTATCTCATGCAAAGAAGAAGCCATATATCAACACACTCCAGTAACAGTCTTCTTTGGGCCAAAGGTCATTTAAAATTAAATTCTTTCTGGAAAACATGAACACAGTGTCTAAGTGTCTAGAATCCTACATCAGACAAGAATGGGACAACATTCTTTTCCCAAACTCCAGCAACTGGTCTCCTCAATTCCCACACATTTACAGATTGTTGTTCAGAGAAGCAGGTGTGCTACACAATAGTAAACATGGCCCTGTCCCAACTCTTTTGAGATGTGTTGCTGCCATGTAAATGAACAAATGTTTTTAATGAAATGGTAAAATGTCTCACTTTCAACATCTGTGTTCTGTGTTCTATTGTGTTATTCAATATACTCAAATCCCATTGAGTTGTGGTGCAAAGAACTTAAATGGGCAGTTCATGCTCAGAACCCAGATGAAAATCTAAACACTGGCAGTCCTCACTTACCTCAGTTACAATCATTGTACATGTTTCCAAAATAGGAAAGACAAAATGGCATCCATGGGAGCACTGCAAGGCTCAAAACACTGCTGACCAAAAAGAACACAAAGACTTGTCCTGCATCTGCCACAAAGCATGTAGATGACCAAGATGACCAACAAGAATTTTGCAATAATATTCTGTGGACTGATGAGTCAAAGATGGAACTTTTTGGAAGACATGGCTCCTGTTACATGTGGTGTAAAGGTAACACTGCATTCCACCATAAGAACACCATACCTGCAGTCAAACATGGTGGTGGTAGTGTGATGTTCTGCTTTGCTTCTGCAGGACCTGGACGATTTGTCATTTGCTCTCTATCAGAAAATCCTGAAGGAGAATTCTCACCTGTCAGGCTGTGACCTAAAGCTCAGGCACAGTTGGGTTCTACAGCAGGACAGTGATATGAAGAACACAAGCAAGTCCACCTCTGAATGGCTCAAAAGAAATGAAATGAAGGTTTTTGAGGGGACAAGTCAAAGTTCTGACTCGAATCCCTTTGAGATGCAGTGCAAAGAACTTATTGGAGACAATGTCCATTATTAAAAGTGCTTTAGAAATAAAGTTGAATTGAATTGAATTGAAACGGGCAGTTCATGCTCACAAGCCCTCCAGTGTAGCTGAAATAAAACAATTCTGCAGGGAAGAGTGGGCCTCCACAGCAATGTAAAACACTCACTCCAAATTAGTGCAAAAAATTTGATTGCAGAGGGTGGCACAACCAGATATTAGGTTTTGGGGGGCAATTACTTTTTCACATGGGGGATATAGGTGTTGAATCAATCTTCATCTTTAGTAAATGGAATGATGTTCATAATTTTTGCAAACTTTGAACTTAAAAAACATGAAGCTTCCATAAGTACAGCCCAACATGTCCGTTGCTAGTGTAAACGATATACAGGGGTTGGACAATGAAACTGAAACACCTGGTTTTAGACCACAATAATTTATTAGTATGGTGTAGGACCTCCTTTTACAGCCAATGCAGCATGAATTTCTCTTGGGAATGACATATACAAGTCCTGCACAGTGGTCAGAGGGATTTTAAGATATTCTTCTTGCAGGATAGTGGCCAGGTCACTACGTGATGCTGGTGGTGGAAAACGTTTCCTG
>JAOVVG010000018.1:13687756-13701471 GCA_028566375.1 Leptodoras nelsoni
GTCCAAGCATATCAATGGAAAGTCTAGTGGAAGAACAAAATGTGGCAGGAGAAGATGCACCAGCAAAAGAGATGACCTTGGGATTCACAGATTATCAAAGAGAGAAGATTCATGAATCTGGCAGAGATCCAGAAAGAGTGGAATGAGGCAGGAGTCACAGCTTCAAAAACAACCACATTCAGATGCATCCAGAAGATGGGCTACAAGTGTCGGGTTCCTCGGTTCAAGCCACTTCTGAACCTGAGCCAACGTAGGAAACGTCTCAACTGGGCCAAGGAGAAGAAGGGCTGGACCGTTGGCCAGTGGTCCAAGGTCCTCTTTTCCAATGAAACTAAAGTGTGCCTTTCATTCGGGAATCAAGGTCCAAGGGTTTGGAAGAAGACAGGTGAGGAGCAGACCCCAAACTGCTTGAGGTCCAGTGTGAAATATCCACAGTCAGTCATGATTTGGGGTGCAATGTCTTGTGCAGGGGTTGGTAAACTCTGCTTTCTTAAATCCAAGGTCACCGCAACAGTCTACCAGAATGTTTTGACAGCAAGCAACAAGGAAATCTGGTCTTCCATAACTCCACATTACATCTCAAAGACATTAAGAGGGCAAGAAATTCAAGAAATCAACTCTTGACAATGCACAGCTGTTAACTGAAAGCAATTCCAAGTGACTACCTCATAAAGATGACTGAGAAAATGCCAAGATGTGCAAAGCTGTCAACTAGAGAAAATGCGTGGAGCGGAGACTGCGAACCAGGTCTTCTTGTCCTACATCACTGTCTCTCCTCACAACTGCGCTTCTGGAAGAATGGTGAAAAATACAGAAATGTCCCACTTCTGACAAGTATTTGCAGTTATGCACTCAATACTTGGTTGGGGTTCGTTTACCATGAATTACTGCATCAATTAGGCATGACATGGGGGCTGTCAGCTTGTGGCACTGATGAGATGTTATTGAAGTGCCAGTTGCTTTGATAATGGCCATCAGCTCATCTGTTGCTGGGTCAGGTGTTTCTCATCTTCCTCTTCACAATACCCCATAGGTTCTCTATGGGGTTCAGGTCTGGAGAGTTGGCTGACCAATCAAGTACAGTGATATCATGTTCATGCTAGAAAAGGAAATCAGCATATCTGCAGATGGAAGCAAGTGCTCTAAAATCTCCTGGTAGATTTGACTCTGGCACCCCTAAACATCACAGACTGCAGAAACTTCACACTGGATTTCAAAAACATTAGATTGTAATTTATTCAAACTAGGAATTAAGAATTTTATAATTTGAAATTTCTGATTTTCAAGAGCTATAAGCCATAATGATCGAAATTGAAAGGACAAATGCTTCAAATATGTAACTCTGTGTGATTAATATAAAATATATGATAGTTTATCTTTGTGAATTAAACTTTTTCATAATATTAAAATTTTTTGACATGCACTAGTATATGTAACTATGCATCATCATTTAATATAAACATGAAGATTGGGCCACATAGCATGATGTCAAGTGGAATCCCTATTTCTACAGTGTAATATGTTAACTGATTGGCCCACCATAACATGTTCAAAAAACAAAATAATAAAATCCCTTATAATTTACGTCACTGCACATCTTAACATCATTCAAGCCAGTGCCATGTTGGCCTGGCTCGAAGCTATGTGCCCCCTCGAAAGATTTTTTAAGGAGGGGGTTCCTAACCAGGCTTGGGCCATCTCCCACTCTTCCTGCCCCAATAGGGACATTGGTCTGCCTCACTGTTCTGCTGAGGCATTGATCATGCACCAAACAAAGACGGACTGTAGCTGTCATCAGTTGTACATTTTACATCAGCTGCCAGAAGATGATGAATCAAGATGATATTGGATGAAGTACCTGAATTTAAATAAACCACTGAAAATGCTATTTATGCTAGTGTTACATTGTTGACAAGAAATCAATGGAAATAAACCCATATACTATTCTGTGATTGAGCTACAAATGAACACCAGGAAAAAACATTGTAAACATAATTTAGGGAAAATTGTTATTCATCATGCCTGTGATGCCCAAACTCAGTGGTCAGACCCAGGGATGGAGGACCACACTTACTCAAAACTGATCTGTACACCATCACCTGAACTGCAACCAGTAGCAAACAGTATTTTGTGGTGTGATGAAGACTCTCTCTTGCATATTGGGATTCCTTGAGTTTCAGACCCTGTTATGGACTAAATTCACAATCAATCCCAAAACACAACCTCTCTAATTGACTGCACAGATTGTCTTATAGAAAGTAAAAAACCTGAACTCTACAAGTGAATCCAAGTGAATACAGTATACAGCTTGCCAACAACACCATGAAATGTTTAGTCACAATAAACTGGAATTATTATGTTTACTTAATGATAGGGAGAAGCTGAATGAGTGTAAAGTGAACTTGCTAACAAGGGATGCCAGCTCATCCATGAGGAGGTCTGTCCTGAAAGTATTGAGAATGAAATTCCCATGCACCATTAGCCCTTTACTCACTTGCTGGATATAGTTGAACAAGTAACTCTGCCAGTGACATGGATCTCTTTTGTGGACACTTCATTTCTAGCACCTGTGTGGAGTCCAACATGCCATCCGGACTAGCTCCAAACTAGGCTTGGGTGGTATTGTGGAATTTCCATATACTGGGGTATTTAGAATTTAGAAACCAGGACATGATTCCAATACCATTAAAAATACAGGTGCTCCTCTTTCTACTTAACTGATATGAAGATACTATATTGAGGTGTTGTATTATAGGGCACAGCACTTGCCACTACAGGTCAGTCTACTGGTAAGAAGCTTAACTTTCAACCAATCACAATAGAGGTTTTGTATGTGACATCCCTTAGGCAGAAGTGGTAGCTTTGCTTCCAACTTAAATGCAGGAAAAAGAGATTTTTCAAATCTCACTGTAGTGACTATTGTTCCTCTACAAGTAACTGGTGAATCAGAATGTTTTTCCCCTCCATCACAATGGCTTACCTTAGCCTGATGCATTACTTTTCAGTCCTTAATATGTTCTGGAGCCAATTCAAAATACATAGCAATGCCACCTATGCACATCACTGGTTGTGTCCATCAGTGTGTATATAAAGCAGTAGACATCTATGGGAGCTTTAAAGCTGTTTCCACCTTGACAATGGCTAGTTATCATGATTTTGTGATTTTCAAATAGTTGGAGCTCATGAGATGGGTCATAGCATTTCGGAGATAGAAGCAAAGTTTGGATTTTCACGTATGAGCATTTCAAGGGTGTATCGTGAGTACAAGAATTCCGGCAAAACCTCAAATTTACAGACACTTCTTGATGTTGATGTATTGGAAGCAGGAAAAATGGGCAAGCACAGGATCTGAGTGACTTTTGAGAAAGGCCTAATTGTTATGGCTAGATGACTGGGTCAGGGCATATAAAAAACAGCAGGTCTTGTTGTGTGTTCACAGTATGCAGTGTGGTTAGTACCTACCAAAAGTGGTCCAAGGAAGAACAACTGGTGAACCGGTGACAGGGTCATGGGCACCCAAGGCTCACTGATGAGTGTGGGGCACAAAGGCTAGCCCATCTGGTCCAGTCCAACAGAAGAGCTACTATAGTACAAATTGCTGAAAGTTCTTGCTGCATATGGAGTTGTGTAACAACAAACCAGTCAGAGTGCCATTGTTACTGATTTGAGATTGTTTGAGATTGTTTAATTGAGATATTGTTTCCTTTAATCTTCAGTTAGTATGTTTTGTTTATTTTGTTTTCCCCTTCTCCCTTACGATTTTTATAACAACTTGATTATAAGTTTTATCTGTCTAAGGCCACTGAATTTGTAATAACAAAAAACTCAGGTTGTGATAATGGCAAATCTGGTGAGAGCTGTGATTTGGGTGGGGGAACCATGAGCGCACAGATGTTTTTTTTGTTTTTTTGTTTTTTTTTGTCATGTTATGGCTTGACCTAGACCGGTTCGTAAGACCCATATTGACCCCTTTCCACCATTGAAAAACACCTACAATGGGCACCTGAGCTTCAGAACTGGACCAAGAAGGTGGCCTGGTCTGACAAATCATATTTTCTTTTACATCATGTGGACAGCAGAAGGTAAGCTAGCAGAGGCAGTGTGATGCTCTGGGAATGTTACAATGGGAAATCTTGGCTCCTGGCATTCATGTAGATGTAGATACTTTGATATGTACCACCTACCTACACATTGTTGGAGAACAAGTACACCCCTTCATGGCAACGGTATTTCCTAATGGCAGTGGCCCTAGTGGATTATGCACCCTGCTACACTGCAAAAATTGATCATGACCAATTGACCAATTGATCATGGTTTGAGGAACATGACAAAGTGTTCAAGATTTTGATTCATCCTCCAAATTCCCCAGATCTCAATCTGATTGAGGATCAGTGGGATGTGCTGCACAAACCAGTCTGATCCATGGAGGCCCCAGCAAGGATTTAAAAGACTCTGCTGTTAACGTTTTGGTGCCTGTGCAAATGTACAAAAAACAGTAGTTTGATCTTTGCCCTGACCCCAAATGGATGACAGCTGCATTTTTAAAAAAAATATAGAATCTGAAAAAGTGCCACAAAGCCAGCATAATAAATTTAATGTTGTCTGGAAAAACAGCTCCAAGTAACAGTGCTTTTTTGTTAGCTCCACCACTATTGTCCACCCTGCCATACACTGAGGACAATTGCACAGAATCATGTCCTGAATAAAGTTCAAAATTTCTATGAACAAATGTTGTGGCATTTGTGATATATAGGTGCTTAAGTGCCATCTCCAAATGAGTGAGTGGCATGTGGCAACCATATTGTGAACAAATTTCAACATGTTTTCATAACTAATGGGGTTTAGAGACTTCTGAATATATTGACACCAGCAGTGTGTGCAAATATATCTAAAAATCCTAGAAATAGTTTGCAAGGTTTTTTGACATTCTCCAAATTGGCTCGAAATGTGGTAGGGGTGGCTAATTACACCGAGAGTAATACACAAATCTGCAAAAGGCTGATGTCTACAAGTGAAAACTATACTGAGGTAATATAAAACACCTGCTTGGACATACCATTCACATTTTGTGATGATCAGTCAATGTTAAGCCTGTTAAATGCCTGCTCAGTCCTGATTGGCTGATAGTGCCACATTTATTAACAAATCACATAATCAGTTGTGCACTTATAATGTACCTCAAAGATGCAGCTTGACAATTTTTAGCTTGATTGGACTTGGATGCACAGATAAAATACAGAAAATACACCTAAAATCCTAAGGCTGGTTCAGGAAAGTATGTTTTTGACATTATGCAAATTGGTTTGAAATGTGATGACTGGGGCTGAAAGCACCAGGGGGCAAATGTGTGTGGAATGAGAAGCAAAATGAAACAAAATAGAATGGTTATTTGTCAGCTTTAGTTTGAAAGAGATATGCATTATGTACAGATATTTTGTGAACCAATTTTATTAATATTATATTAATTGGCTGATGGCAGCCATGTTTGTGAGCTTTAGAGAATATTCATAGTACATACCAAAAGATGTCCCAAGTATCATGTATTTGATGAGCCTTTAAATTTATGTGAATGTTAACTAAAGCATTGGTGAGACACAGCTGCTGCAGTAAAACATGCTTTGCCTCCTGACTGACTGGTATTTAGTAGCCATGCTGTGTACAGATTTCAACATTTTTTTCAATATCTTACAGATTGTTTCCATATCTTACAGAATCATATCTTACATGAAGCCATAATATTCCATAAAAACTATGTTGATGCATTGATGACATTAAGGAGTTTAGGTGATACAAATGCTTCCTGCTAATGATAGATAGGCATATGACAGCCATATTGTATACAAATGTGAGCATGTTTTTGTTAGATTTTGGGAATCAGACACTTATGAATATACTGACACCAGTGTTTCACAAACATACCTAAAACCCCAGGACTTGATTACAAAAGTATAATTTTGAAATTATGTGAGGTAGCTGAAAGTGTGATGGCTGGGGCTAATTACAGCAAGAGCCAAAGACAAAGCCAGCAAAAATTTTAAGTTGTCTGGTATAAACAATTTCCAAGAAACAGCGTTTCTTTGGTAGCTCCACCCCTATTGTCAACCATGCCCCAAACTGAGGACAGATACACAGCATCATAATCTGAATGAGGTTTGAAAGTTCCATGAAAAACAAGTGAAACAAATAAGTGACTGGCATGTGGTGACTATATTGTGTATAAATATCAAAATGTTTGTGATAGCTATTGGGGTTCAGGGACTTCTGAATATATTGACATCAGCAGTGTGTATAGTATAGTGCATGGGACTTTGGTCTGAACAATGTGTTTAAGTAGAGAAGAAGAAGAAAAACTCCAGCAAAAACAATAGAGTTCCTGCAGCTTCACCACTAGGCCACTAATAAAAAATAATTACAAGAAATAATAATTAGAAAGAAAAATCCTAACAAACACACAGAGTTCCAGAACTATGTGCTTGGACCCCTCATAATAATGAAGAATGAAGAAAAATCCTAACAAAAATGATAGGGTTCCTGCACTGCATGATTGGACCCTAATATCCTTGGACACTCTTGGTACTTGTGACCTACTAAGAGTTATTAGAAGACTATTACTTGAAGGAACCTTCAGCAAAATCAAAGGTATTAGGCCACTGTTTAGGACACATGTAACTAAGTAACTATGAATACATTGTAAGGCTATCATAACACAGCATTACTAATGTGGATTTTGTAATTGCAAACAGGTAGATTCGACAAAGCTCATGTTCTGTTATGGTCTGATCCTCTTCCTACTTGTTTATCCTTCTCTTTGGGTCACACACAGACACATACACACACTCACAGTCATACACATTTCTTTCTTACTGTCCTTTTAAGGATTTTCAATTAACATATTTATTTAATGCAGCGAATTACTGCTATTCCTACACATAAATCTAACTGTAACTCTAACTTAAATCTGTGATTATTGAATAAATTAAAGCAATTTAATTTATTGTGGGACCAGCCACATGTTTCCAGAAGATCAAAACTGTTAGATATTCCTTGACATAAAGCAAGTGCACACATGAACACTTTAATCCTCACTCTGACACTTGGGTCAAATCAATTATCCTGTACGGCAAAAGAATGTGTGTGCCCATTTTACAGACTCCTTAAATACACTACAGATTAGAATTGCCTCACTTTTAGGATCCATATACCAGCACCAGCAGCTAAATGCTGCCCAGACAGGTAAGACTTTTCTCCCCATAACAGCATGCTCTCAATCATAAAGACAGCATTTTTTAGACTGATGCAGCTGTCTTGTGACCCTACAATAGGGTGACTACTTTATAACCCTAAAAAGGAGGACATAACACCAAAAGGAGGACGTGAAACCAGAATATTAAATATATAAAAATAATACTTAAAAAATCTAAAGATCACATCTGTGCACATCAGCACAGTGCACAGTGTTGAATTCATCTTTCCTATTTTTGTAAATGAAAGAATGTTGTGCTGACCACTCCGGACTGAAAATCATTTATCTTTTCGCCTTTTCACAGTGTTGCTTGCGGCAGGTGTGAGAATTTCCTAATTGACTAGCCCTTAGAAGGTGGGTTTTCTGCTTTTAGCTGGTTGGTGAGTTATGAGATCACATGACGATGCTGTTAAACCAATTAAATTCAATGTATTAGTTTCAAAATGTTTGTGAGCCAATAACACGTAAATGCAAATAATAGGTGTCTGCCCAGGCATTGAGCCGCACAGAGGCCAGGGAACAAAAGAAAAATGGACTGTTCCACCAAAAGCCGGGTGTCTGGCCATCCTACCCTACACCCACATTCCATCTATAAGCAGCTGTTCAGCATTTAAAAAAAAAAATCTTATCTTTTTTATTTTCTTTGTCTTTACACCATCTCTGAACTAATTCACCAAACAAACTGGAGTTCTAATAAGTGGAAATATGGAACAACATCTTATGAAGATGGACTTAAAATCAAGTCTAAAGCACCAATCTTCTACAAAGCAAAAATGCTCTTTATATCTTGGTCTCAAAAAAAGATAACACTTTACTAAACCCATGGCCCTACCTGGAATGTCAGCTTGACTGTTGTAGCTCCAGCTGGCTGTGGCAATCATGGAAGGCATTGGAGAACCTCCATGACTACTGCCTTCATTCTGTTGCATGATATGCCTGACTGTGTCCTTGTTTTTTCGGTTCTTCCTACGTCTTGAACCAGGTGCTTGCCAGCCCCCTTCACCTCCATTGCTCTGCTCTATGGGGGTACCGTGTGTCTCTTGGCTGGTCCTCTCCTGAGCATTGGATGGTGAGCCCTGCTCCTCTTTGACTTGAAGTGAGCGATAGTCATTTGGCCATGGGTCCTCATGGCTCTTAGGCTCATGCTCCTCCTTGCTGTAGGTGCTGCCACTCTCATGGCAGCTGGCAATTGCCGAGTCCCCTGACGAGTTGGCAGGACTGGTACGACGTACCAGCCATGGTGAGGAGCTCCGAGCGGAGACCATAGAAACCAGCGCTTCAGAGGCTCCACCAGTAGTACCCGTTCCTGTGCCCACCATGCCACTTATCTCTATGTTTGCAAGCTCCATGTCAGCCAGCTCCGAACGAATGCTAATGTCTAGTGCTGCCCTGATAAAACCATGACATGCCTGTACAATCTCCGTCATCTGCAGGTAGCTGGCAGCAGACATCACCTCAATAACATTCTTACTGGTGAGTGCCAGGTGTGCAGAGTACATGAAGTCCAGAATTGTCTTGAATCCCTGTGCTGTCACAATGTCCAGGTGTGTGATGGTAGCATGTTGCTCTGTTCCCTTCTTCACCTGGCAGTAAAGTGTCTTGAAGTAGCGGCTGCTGCCTAGCAGCACATTCTTGTGTGCTTTGAAGATCTTACCTTCCACAACCACACACACATCACACAAGATGCCATGCTGCCGCTGCTCATTAAGCTCACGTAGGAGCTGCCGGTAGTGTGATGTAATTTCCATATCTTCCTTACGGTTGTTCATTGGATTACTGACTGGCTGTGTCTTCTGGGCAGATTCTGCATTGGAGACACAAAAGAACCCACACGTATACCACTTAGCACAACAGTATATCACAGCAGCAATACTGATATCAAGTACTGAAATACCAGCTTTGAAATCAAACAATAACAAAGAAAAGTCAAGTAACGATAATAAAAAAAGGGTTAATGGACAAGGAGAGCATTACAACACTAAATAGAAACTAAACCATAAATTCTGAATAAATTAAGATCAAATCTTTTGATTAAAGTTCAAATCCTTTTATTGAATATGTAAAGCACTACATGGCCAAACTTTTGTGGATAACTGATCACCACACCCATGCAAGCCTTCCCCAAACAGTTACCACAAAGCTTGTATATGCAAGCTGTAGCATATCAATTTCCCTTCACTGAAACTAAGGCCCTGGAAACAGTGGTAAAACGTAAATAAAAACAGGATGCAAATCCTTTTCAACCCATATTCAACTAAATACACTACAAAGACAAAATATTTAAATGTTCAAACGGATAAGCTTTACTGTTTTTTTTCAAATATTCACAAATTTTTCACTAATTTCATGCCTGCAACACGTTCCAAAACAGTTGGGACAGGGGCAACAGTTGGGACTGGGAAAGTTGAGGAATGCTCAAAAAACACCTGTTTAGAACATTCCACAGGTGAACAGGTTAATTGGAAACAGGTGAGTGTCATGATTGCATATAAAGGGAGCATCTCCGAAAGGCTCAGTCATTCTCAAGTTCACAAGGATGGGGTGAGTAGGGTGAAACTGCATGAGCAAATAGTCCAACAGTTTAAGAATAACTTTTCCCATCGTGCAATTGCAAGGGATGTAGGGATTTCATCATCTATAGTCCATGATATCATCAAAAGATTCAGATAGTCTGGAGAAATTTCTGCAAGTAAGTGGCAAGGCTGAAAACCAACATTGAACGCCTGTGACCTTCAATACCTCAGGCAGCACTGCATTAAAAACTGATATAATTCTGTAACAGGATTTGGAGCAACATATGCTGCCAACCAAGCAACGTCTTTTTCAGGGACGTCCCTGCTTATTTCAGCAAGACAATGCAAAGCCACATTCTACACGTGTTACAACAGCGTGAGTCCATAGTAAAAGAGTGTGGGTACTAGACTGGCCTGCCTGCCATCCAGACCTGTCTCCCATTGAAAATATGTGGCGCATTATGAAACACAAAATACAGCAATGGAGACCCCGGACTCATACATCAAGCAAGCAAGAATGTGAAAGAATTCCACCTACAAAGCTTCAACAATTAGTGTCCTCTGTTCCCAAATGCTTATTGAGTGTTGTTAAAAGGAAAGGTGATGTAACACAGCGGTAAACACGCCCCTGAGTTAATATTTGCAGAAAACAATAAAGTTTATCCATTTGAATATTAAATACCTTGTCTTTGTAGTGTATTCAGTTGAATATGGGTTGAAAAGAATTTGCAATTTATAGTATTGTTTTATATATATTGTTTCTATTTTCTATCTAGTTTGACAGAGTCGGCAAGCCCAACTATGCCCTATAACACATCTGGCAATAATATATGTCCTGAATGATCCAATCATAAGCAGACAGTACTCATTAGAGACACATTATGATCTGATCACTCAAACCACCTTCCTATGTGGTTTGGGATGCATATGACCACATACCATTTGTAGCTTTGAACACAAAAGCATCTCGATGTGTCCCAGAAAGCTGCAAACCAACACCTAATCAAATCATTGCAATTCATAATTGCCCTAGCAGGAAAATACATAATCATTTTGAGACTGTTTGGAAATTTAGCTGAATTGTACAATTCTCCACAGTTAGGCATGTGAATGTATTATACATGTGAATGTATAAAGGCAATGCTATAACAGAAGAGCCTAAAGCAACTGCTTTTTGTAGCTTCTTTTTTTGGCTATTTCCACTTCCTTTATTCAAGTTTTGCTAGCAGACTATGTAATAGTAAATGTTTCAAAGGTCTGTAAATGTACATGGGGTATTTCTGTCTCAAAATAATTGCAGCAAAGGACTGACATAATAAATGTGTGCGACACCCATCCTTCAGCAAAAATGATATAGTGCATCAAATCTGATCAGAAGTGGCCAATGGAGAGGCATTTAAAATGCTAGGTGTAAACAAGTATATGT
Source organism: Leptodoras nelsoni (assembly GCA_028566375.1). Taxonomy (NCBI): domain Eukaryota; kingdom Metazoa; phylum Chordata; class Actinopteri; order Siluriformes; family Doradidae; genus Leptodoras; species Leptodoras nelsoni. The sequence goes on from JAOVVG010000018.1 coordinate 13,698,939, forward strand.
TTTGGCTGTCCACCTGTGATCAGGTCGCTCAAATGGATGTTAATACCAAGTGGAAGCATTTCCAACGTCTTTCCCAAATCAAAAACCAGTTATTAACATTTGACAACAATAGTCATCTCAATAGTCACTCATAACATTTTATCAAATTTACTTTTTTCCATTTTGGGTTTGTTACATTCCTGGAAAAATTGTGTATAAATAAATGTTTGCTGGTCTGAATCATCTATTAAGCTGGGAAACATTTGGCGTGCTCCTGCAAGTCAAAATGCAATCCTTTAATGAACACTTCATGCTAATCTAATTTTCAGAGATTTTATTTTAATCAAGAAGGTGAATGATAATTTAAGTATGACAAGTAAACATGCAATAAGCTTATAAGTTTATATTTTTTAATATATCAATTAATATATATAAATCAATTAATATTTTTTAATCAATTAAATTATTATTTTGGAGAACCCAGTGGAGACATGCCCTTTGTACAGGATGCAGTCATCATCAGTCATCAATCATGTCTATGTGAGGGAACAAATAAATAAAAGCATTTTTATTGTATTTACAGAAATATGGTATAAATATGATTTGATTTTGGAGCACAGTAAGGCAGTGTTTATATGAGGCAAAATGAATCGTGTATTTCCAATTCATACAATGTTAAAGAACTTCCTTATTCCTTATTCCATGAGCAGGATTGGCTGGTATAATGTCTGCATACTGCAGATACTGTAATTCAGAAATGTATATCAAACTTTAGTTGTTTCCTACAATACACTTTCCCTATAATAGATGGCATATGATATAAAAAGAAGGCTTTGTCACATATGTTGCAGAACAGTGAAAATGTTTTCTTCGCATATCCCAGCTATTGAAGATGGGGTCTGAGCACAGGATCAACCATAGTACAAAGAGGATTAAGGGCCATCCTCAAGGTCCCAAGAGAGGCACTAACTAAAAATACAACAAAAATTAAAAACTGTAATTTGTTAAATCTCTTGAACTTTTATTTGACTGATAAAAGTACAACAAAAGCATTTTCAGTGTTTTCACTGACAGACCTAATTGTATGTTGTAAATATAAAAATATTAGAATGTGCCTTGCAACACATTGCTGGATCAGAGGCAAAATATAAAGTAATATGAAGTAAATATAATGTAACATTGTAATTTATTATAATTATAATTGAAAATGTATATAATAAATAAACACAGAATAGCAACAACATAAAAGAAATTGCATACAAAATTATTGTGTTTAATCTGAAATTGGAATCAACCTGAGGGAACAAAAGAATAAACATTTAATTAGTCTATTGAATAATTACTTACTTATTTAAAATCTGACATGTGGTACAATTTCTGGAAACCTCTAAATGAACAATCAAATCCCCAGGCTTTTAAAAGCAGTGTTTCATTCTTTCCTAGTTCCACTTTTCACATTATAATCGGTGTTGACAATAGCCCATGGTTATAACAATGCCTATTAGGGCTGATTATGATCAAAATAATAATCATGATTACTTAATAAAAAGACAAAATATTTTTTTAATTTGACTTTCACATGAACTGGAGGCCTTTCATCAACTCAGGGTAGTAAGACATGCACTGAAATTTGTGCATTTTTCACCTAGCTAAAATATTGAGCACCAATAATCTGCAGTAAGCATGTCATAAATCATTTGTTTTGTTTAAATCAAGTATAAACATACACTTTTCACTTTTCAAAGGTGCTTAAACATTATAAAAAACACATCATAAACATTTCTGGCCAATGTGTGAGCTCTGAATAAGAATAAAAGCATTTTATATTGTGTGGGAGTCAAATCAGCACTCTCTCTTTTTCTATGGGAGTGGTTCTGTGTACATGTGAATTGCAACTCTCAAAGTACACCCTTAAAGATTAGCACATGCATACCTCTCAATGCAACTATTAATGTGTAATAGATTATTAGTAATATTAGTATTATTATTAATGCTGTCATCATTACTAGTATTATTGTTTTTTATTGCATTATTCATGGCATACAGATGCAGACACATGTGCCCAAATCTTTATTTTAACAATAATCCAGTTTTTTTACTTTATTAATTATTATTTTATATTAATAATTAATTATACATTTTAATTATTTTCAGCATTGTAAGACTTTTTAACTGTTACATTAATTTGAATAAACATACAAGCTTCCTATGGATGTGGGGGTTGGTGCTTTGAATACACTATGTGTCATTACCAAGACAATAGGCACTAAACACTTCACAGCAGGGGGTTAGTCCTGTGGGTTGGTCATTTGCGTGACAGAATATAATTTTTTCTACCAAATCTTTCTGTAATTGTTGGCAGGAAGGAGGGGTGACGTCCTCAGGATCAAGAAATTGTGGTCATGCTAGTGTTAAAGTGCTCTATTGTTTTGATTTCAATATTGTTTGGGTTTCTACTCACTCTTCTTTGATGTATGGTGTATGTACAGGGGTTAGACAATGAAACTGAAACACCTGTCATTTTAGACCACAATAATTTATTAGTATGGTGTAG
>JAOVVG010000018.1:13736115-13747571 GCA_028566375.1 Leptodoras nelsoni
ATTGAGGACACCATTAATCCTGACCAAATCTCCAACTCCATTTGCAGAAATGTAGCCCCAAACTTGCAAGGAACCTCTTCACTGTTGCCTGCAGACACTCACTATTGTACCACTCTCCAACCCTTCAGTGGACAACTGCCTTCTGCTACAGCCAAATATTTCACATTTTGACTCATCAATCCGATGAGAGCACCGACTGCCATTTTCTGCTCCCCAGTTCCTATGTTTTCATGCGCAGTTGAGCTGCTTGGCCTTGTTTCCATGTTGGAGGTATGGCTTTTCCATGAAGACCACTTCTGGCCAGACTTCTCCAGACAGTAGACAGGTGTACTTGGGTCCCACTGGTTTCTGCCAGTTCTGAGCTGGAGTTCGGTCCCAGACTATGGAGATATGGGATTGCCACTGCAGAATGTCATCATAAGCTGTTTGGAAATGGCAGAGAAGATTTGGCTAATTTTTTGAGCGCAACCCACATTCTCAGCTCTACTGCTCATCACACAAATGCATGTTCCTTACAAATGTGGCACCATTTAAAAGAGAAATTAACAGGTTTTCTAAGATTTATAAGATTATTGCCAAGATATTGGCAACATTGTAACAATAAATAGTCTACCAAACATACATTTCCTTACTTTTTGTGCTATGTTTATACATCTCCTCTTGTATAAGCAAGTCAGCTACATACATAAAGGAATAATAAAAAAATACATATATAAAGGAATAATAAAAAAAAGGTCTAAGTGGCTCATTTACCTCATATAACTGTATAACCATAGAGAAAATCAGTCACATCAAATTAATTTTTAAAATAAATATAACAAACTAATAAATACTTTATTATAATCAGATGACAAACATTTACTGTTCAGATTACTCAAAATAAAATGAAGCAGTGATTCACCACCTTTGGGTTGAATATTAAGTTTTCCAAATTCCAAGCTATATATTTAGCATAGACTGATGATATTCAAATGCTTTAACAAGGAAACTTGCATTACATCAAAAAACAGGAATATGTACACCATATAAAACATGTAAAACACACACACACATATATATATATATATATATATATATATATATATGTATGTGTGTGTATATATGCATATGTATATGTACACTTCAGATGTAACATAATGGAAAAATAAATGGCTACAATCAAAAGATGAAGTGTTATATCTGGACTCAAGTGACAAATTTGGTCCAAGTTTAAATATCAAACAATACTGCCTGAGGGGCTGATGGTCGCTCACATTCAGCAGTGGTTTCCGCTCTTGGCCTTCATGCACCAATATTTCCCCTGACTCCATGAAACCTTTCATGATGTTATGAACTGTAGATGGTGAAATACACAGAATATTTGCTATCTTGCATTGAAAATGTATTTGAAGTGACTGACAATTCTGTCTTGAAGTTTGGCACAAAATGGTTAACCACAACCCATCCTTCCTTGCAAAGACTAAGGCTTCAGTGGATGCTCCTTTTATACTCAGTCATGACCTCCCCTGTTGCGAGTTAAACTGCTAATTGTGGAACTTTACAGTGTTACTTGTATACATTTTCATTCTCATTTTCTTCTGTCCCAACATTTTTTGAGAGTGCTGCAGGCATCAATTTCTAAATTTGTTTATATTTACATGAATATGTATTTACAAGTGCATCACTGAAAACACTGAAAATCTTTTCTTTGTCCCTTTGTTAAATAAAGCTTCAAGTGATTTAACAAATTACAGATTTCAGTTTTTATTGCATTTTAAAAATATGTCCCAACTTTTCTGGAAATGGGGATTGTATGAGACCTTCAGAAAAAGTCCCTACCTTTATTGACCTAGTAGGTAATGATCATAATTCTGCTTTGCTATTGTGTCACTGCTTGTACTTTAGAGAATCTTAGGCATTTTAATAATTTTAGGCATGTTTGAGAATAAAAATTAAAGCAGCTATATGTAGGCCACAAACTAAGTTCATTGTTCTACAAAGATCAAGCCCAATGTTAACACACTATCATGGTTTGGTCAGCAATTCTTGCAAGTAGAGGGGAAACCAAGCTTAAGAAACAACGCCCACACACATTTTCCGATGAAGTGGTCGTTAAAAGAATTCACTTTGTGCTGCATGGCAAAGCTATAGGGTAGACCTGTTTTTCAATGTGCTTACAAAAAGCTGTAATTCTGTAATTCTAAAAAGAAATAAAAATAAAATGTAGCCTAAAAGCAACCAGCTAAAAATAAACAATAAAAATTCATATTCACTTATTGACAAAAAACAATATTGTAAAACTGTAAAACAATTCCACAGATATTTTATATATCTACACATTTCATTTTTTAAGGCAAATGTCCTCATTTTTAAAAGCTTCAATATTTTACATTTTCAAAGACATTACAAAAGTATATAAATTATTTGACAGCTGCTTGTGTTTGTCTGCTTCCATTTTGAAAGTCAGACCCATTAGGTCTATAATACATTATGTGTCCAGTCGTTTCCACAAGTTAAGCAGGATCAGTGTAGCTAATAACTGCTAGGCTCATCCATGTCTTCATCACTCCAATCAGGCGGTGCATCAGTGCCAAAGTACCGATCTCCAAAATTCCCTTCAGATACAAGCAACAGACACAGATTCAGCAGCTTCATAGAGTGTCATATTTCATTACACTGTATGACATACAGTTATTTTACTTGTATGGCCAAAAAGCATAAGAGCTATGCATGACTACTTATATACTGTTCATTTTTAAGACAGCTTTACACAGGCTAATAATACAATGCTTATACCTTACGAAGACTTACAAAGAAAAAAAATCAGTTTAACTCCAGCTGCTTACCTATGCCAGGAATAATGTGGAAAAGGTCATTAACCTTTTTGTCAACAGCAGTGGTGATTATTTTAACCTGTGGAAAGGCATAGGCTACTGAGTGTACCCCCATCTCAGCCATCAGCAGAGATACCAACAGAATTTTATCCTCCTGAACATCATGGTCCTATGCACACCCACACACACACACCCACCACAGTGCTCATTATTTCTCAAATCTGACTGATCAGAAAGTGTTATTTAATTTTTATGAAAGCATGCCTCTGGATGCAAATAAAAAAGTTCTTAAAAACACATGGTGAAGCCTTCTGTAAGGTGATATTCATTATCTTGGGTGCTTTAACAAAGAAAATCATACAACCATTGACATGGTGAAGCTTTCTGTAAAGAGAGATTTATTTAACATTTATAGAAGGAATCTCAGGTGTCAGTGCTTTCTAAGAGTTAGTAGGTTCTCAACCATGCTTTTCTTATTATTAACAAAATTGGAGATTACATACACACTACATTGCCAAAAGTATTTGCTCGTCTGCCTTCACACGCACATGAACTTGAGGAACAGGAAAGGGCCATTTCCAAACTGTTCCCTTTCACTGGAACTGAGGGGCCAAGCCCAACTCCTGAAAAACAACCCCACACCATAATCCCCCCTCCACCAAACTTTACACTTGGCACAATGCAGTCAGACAAGTACTGTTCTCCTGGCAACCACCAAACCTAGACTCATTCAGATTGCCAGATGGAGAAGCGTGATTCGTCACTCCAGAGAACATGTCTCCACTGCTCTAGAGTCCAGTGATGGCATGCTTTACACCACTGCATTCGATGCTTTGCATTGCGCTTGGTGAAGTAAGGCTTGGATGCAGCTGCTCGGCCATGGAAACCAATTCCATGAAGCTGTTGACACTGTTCTTGAGCTAATCTGAAGGCCACATGAAGTTTGGAGGTCTGTAGCGATTGACTCTGCAGAAAGTTCAGCATCCACTGACCCCCTGAATTCAATGATTTGGATGGGTGAGTGAATATTTTTGGCAATATAGTGTATATTGGAGGATTTTTTTCACTGTATTAAACTAGTGGCCTTATGACAGCATGTACACACACAAATAAAACATGGTCTTAACAATGCTACAGATTTAATGTTAAATTAAGAGAAATGTGTGTGTGTATGACTATTTGTCCTCACCAGTAGGACTCGTACTGCCATCATGGCTGCAGCACCAGTGGACACAGTACAGTCCATAAGGATCACATGGTCCTCACTGATATCTTTGGGCAAACGCAAGTAATGCAACTACAAATATATGAAGTAGAAATGGTATTGTTCAGTCGCAGCTTAAAACATCATCATAAAATCAAACAAACAAATCACAGTTGGCAATTAAGGCAACAAATATTTTGTTACACTTAGGCCTTAAAAATCTGCTAAGAATTTACTGATGATATGTATTTATGGGACCAGATTCAAGTTTAATCACTAACTCTCTTTTACCATTTCCTAATATGAGATGGTACCTCAGGCTCTCCTGTGTCCTGATTGGTCTGGATTAGAATTTTGCCAATACGAACATCTTTGCAGACGGCTCTGAGTGCAGGCTCCATTGTTTCTCCTGCTCTGAGGATGGATACCCCTGTGACCTGCTCAACCATAAATACAAAAAAAAACATTAACCTTCAGCAATGTGCCTTAGCAATTATCAACATACTGTCTAGAATTTGGTCAGACATTCTGACCCCAAACAAGGAAAAAAAAAAAGACTCATCTGTGAGCTCTGCCTGATCAATATTTCCTACTAACCCTCTTCCCCCGAAAGGTCCGTCCTTCATAGTCTTGGCCTTGTGGGGTATGAACAACATGAACCTATTGACAAGATAATTTACAATTTACCATACTAAATTTAAAAAGTGACATACTGAAAATACAAACTATTTTTTTTTCAAGGAAATTGTTCAGCTTCTGTTGTAGAGTAAAAAAGAATAACCAGCATTAAAGACTGATTTCACTGTAAATACAATGTGCTTCATCTATAACAGCGTTAATATATACCTTACAATATATTTAAAGCAAAATGCGGTGAACAGGACAGAGGAGCTGTCAAGTTTCTTTTGTGGCACCTAGTAGTAGGGCTTTATGAAAGGGTATGCTTCATATTTGTGCTTGAATTATGAAGGTATATGCTTTATCTTTGTGCTTTATGCTATTTCTGGTTTTTTTTCTACTGCAGTGGACATGTAATCTTGGTTTCCAAACTAAAAAACAAACCCATGCAGAAAGAAAATGATTAAATATAGTCTACTTTTTTCTCCATTATAATGTTGTTTCTCTACTTTTTTCTGACCTGAGATGGAAGGAAGGAGAGTGCTCTCTCAATGAGGAGTCTCATCAGTCTTTTGGAGTAGAAGATGAACTCGTCTCTGCTTGTCTCTTTATTCCTGTAACACATTCATTGTAATCAAACATTTTTTGCTGAAACCCAAGCCAGCCTGTGAGGATGTTATATGTGAGTGGAATAATGTGATTTAATCAGTGAATATAATAAGATGGAAAGAATGGTAACTTCAGAAGGGAGCTGCATAGACATTGATATTCATTTGACACAAGAAAAACAATATATTTTATGCAAGCATTTTGAACACCAATAGCTGTTGCAAAAACACTAATTTAAGGCCATTTAACAAGTATTTCACACTAGCACTTTTACAGAAATGTTAGAGGCGCATAAAATATGAGCCCACATGCTTTTTAGAGATGTTGCCTATATATCAGTGGATGAAATTTAAACACAATAGAAATCCAACTTCACAGCATCAAACTGACTATACATTGTAAGATTTCTTTAAATTGTACTCTGCCATGATTGTAAAAAATGCATACTCTTCACTCTCCTATGTCGTGTCGTTTTATTAAACATATATTGAAAGGCATATACTTGTCTGAAGGGTTGTGTAGTTACATTTTAGTACATTAAATTTTTTTAATAAAAAAAATTATTTTATATTTTTATAAAAATTATATTATATATTATTATTATTATATACATTTTTTTATTTATAAGTTTTTTTATATAAAAGTGTGGTGTTGTCCTGGCATTGTGTGCAGAAAGGTGTAGGTTGAATATAGATTTTATTGAATAGCTATATGCTGCTGCTGCAATAAAATTACAACATGTATGTGGAATTTAGGGTTGCCCAAATGCACACATCTTTGCAGAGTGCAGGCTCTTGCTCTGAGGATGGATACCCCTGTGACCTGCTCACTGAGCATTTTCTATTTTCAAGACATACTGCTTTGAGTTTTATTTCCCAATGCTTTGGTGTCCTTTGCCTATCTGAATGTTTCCTTTTGTAACCTTCCCATTTTGTATATACTACCATTATGTACATAAAACTGACTGGGAACAACCAACTTCTTTTGCCATAGTCCATGTTGGATTTCCTTTTCAATGGAATTTTATGATCCTTTCTATTGTTTCAGTTGACAACTCTCTTGTGGGGGCCATTTCTCCTTTCAATTTCCCAATTCCAAATGCCATTCATGTCAGTGGGCACTGCAGTCTTAACTGCAGTCCAAATAGATTTTTTTTTTAGTTGTGCCAGTATTTGTTTTAGAAATGGAAATTACAAGGTGATTCTATAATTCTTCCCTTAAAGGTTTGTGAGTCCAAAAATATGCCATTAAAGGATATGATGACTGGCTTCATGTGTCTTGGAGGAAGCAAATGCCTCCCCAGTTGATAGTTGTGAAAGGAGAGAACTGGTTTGTGTGTCTTAAATGACAAATGACAAACTAGGAATAAAGATGTATATCTAAATATTCGTTGCCTTGCTGCAAAGCATTTATTTGTTCAGAGTTTAACATCATGTTTTACACCGTGGTTATATTCTTGAAAGGAATGGTTAGTATTTCACATACTTATGCTCTGTCAGACTGTGGCTTCTTCTGTTCCTACTTGCTCTCAGGGCATTTTGCTTAGTTACACTTCTGAAATAACGCACACTTGGCCATGGGACAGCAGAGCAGCCAACTGATCAATTTCTTTTGTTCCCTGCTGTAATTCTTTCACTGTTCATTGGATGTTGATGTAGTAAATGCTTGCACATTAAATCAGAAAGTCTGTAGTTTGAGGTCATGTTCATTATCTAACTTCCAATACATTTTTCCAACTCCAATATATTTTTGTATACAGTTACAATAATAACTTTAACTTTAATATCCAATAATTTATGGACCTATTTTATTTATTTATTGTCACCATTTTCTTCATTCTATTGTTTTACACTTGTTAAAAAAATAAGCATCCTAACAGCAGCAGTGGATAAAGGATAAGTCTAATACTGTGACATTAAATTGAATCAACTGTCAGTCACAATTACCATTCAATATCATTGAAGGCTGGTGTATCTGTTTTAATCAGTCTTACCTGATAATGGTGTGCATACCGCGGACCTGTGGTGTGCTCTCCAAAACACAGAGAGTTTGGGGTAGGGGCTGAGCTTGATGGGCAGAGGCCAGCGCTGCCCTGTTACCACGGCCACCAGAGAGAGACAGGAAGTGGTCAGTGGAACGTCACACTTAAACTGGGCCACCAGCACATGCAAATACACATAGGCATGTCTACGCACCCCTCACTGTCGGTCACTCTCTCTCTCTCTCTCTCTCTCACACACACACATGTCATGTTAATGGAAATCATGTAAAGCATTACTGGGCACAGTTAGTGGCGTGTGGGGAAAAAGTGCAAATGAAGTAGTTTGGCTATTTTTACTGTCACTGAATAACAGTCTAACAGTCACCAATACTGGCACTCCTGACAGGGGCTCTTACAACCAAATGAACTGACAAATGTTCCTGAGTTTCTAAACATTATTTGACTACAGAAATACCCTACAATCAGTTCTTGACCAGATCATGGTAACACATGTCCAGCATTATTTCCATTAAAAGCAGGTTACTCAGATGTTATTTAGATCACTGATTAATTATATATTCCAAGTTAGTTAGTCAAATATTGCATACAGCTTAGAATGTATATTCTATATATAAACCACACAATTAAGATAAAAAAAAGGGCAAATTCAGATATATTGGGGCAAGCAGATTAGGACAGCATTTATTACTGAAATTAAAAGCATACACTATATGGCCAAAAGTATGAGGACATATGTGATTTTTGAATACCCCATTCTAAAAGCATGGGAATTAATATGGTGTTGGCCCCTTTTTGCTGTTATAAGAGCCTCCATTCTTCAGGGATGGCTTTCTACTAGATTGTGGAATGTATCTATGGCAATATACATTCACAAATTTCAGCTCAGTAGGACTGGTTCCTGAGAAAGTTATTTAACTTAGCCCCATCTCCTACATAATGCCCCAAACTTAGCATATGATGTCAATGGTTTCCTGGTTTTACTTGTCAGGTTTCTTGCAAATAAGTGCAACCAATCAGGAGTTAAGGATGTTTGACCAAATTGAGCCCCCTTCATAAAACCTTACTGGCATACAATGGCTATACTGTTTACAAAAATTTAAAATTGTTCGGTTAAGCCTATGAACCTGACGGATGCATTGCTCATAATGTATTCATGTCCCCTACTTCACAAAGTTCCACATATCGAATTAAACAGCAGAACTTACCCTTTCGCAATGATACTCGGGGGTTCCTCTGTGCAACAAGGCATTGTCAAGTAATCCAAATATGAAAATATCTCTCTATTGCCAGCATTTTATGGTGAAATACATATAAAACTATAATTTCATAAAGCACAATCTTTTTTAATGATATAAAGGTTAATATAAAAAAACTGCAAGTATTATAAAACCAAATGGCTAGCCCTTATATTGACCAAAAAAGAGCTTAAAAGTAGTTACTGAAACATTCCAGAATAGTTTGGCAAAGCAAGTTTTGCATATTATACAAATTATGACTGGGCAAAACATTTCTTTAGTAAATTAGCAAACCACTCAAGTTAATAAAGCAATTTAATGGTGCACTTTATTTTCCAAGAAACATGCTTGGTTTTGTAGGCACAAATGTGAATAGTGCCCCCCAGTGGCCAACTTCTGTGAGAATGAATGGGTCACAACCTGAACCTGCCACTCAAGTTCTGTGCTGTTAGGTCAATATTAACCCCATAAAATGCCTGCTTAAATCAGATTGGCTGATAATAGCCTTATTTTTTCATTAATCAGGTCATCAAAAATTCACTTACTACACATTAGCACTGTAGACAGACTGAATTTCAGCTCAATGCAACTTATAGTTCTTGAGAAGATTTCCATCCCCCCCATCTTCTATATGCCTTTCAAGTTTCATGTGAATGCATTCAAGCACTAATAAGTTGTGTTTATGTATATGAAACTCATTCTAATAAATGACTGAACTGTGGCAGACATACTGTTTGCAAACGTAAAAATGTGTTAGACAAAATGCTTTGGCTATTTATTTTTTCTCATAAGGTTATAAAATTGTCATGAATAATTTAGTCTACATATTTATGATGCATACAATATGTAATACAGTAAAAATGATCTAATCATTTTAAAGCTGTTTGGTAATTTGGGGCAGCATTGTTCAGGTTACTTAGCAAAGCAAAGAGATTTTTTACTGTGATAATCAGTTCACATTGAGAAAACATAGAAAACATTGGTTATGATTTTGGACAAAGATTGAAGAGGCTGAAGATCTCTACACTCTTACTGTTGTATTGAATGGTACTTGCTACATTTTATTATATAGCCAATAATACAATATGCTGATGAATTTGGATAAGACTTCTAAAAATATTATTATTGAAATGTGATTTTCCATAAGATGCCATATACATGCTAGAAATATATAAAAGAATCATTTATACATGCAAATGTGGTTCAAAGTAAATGCCTATACCAATGAATGTGTCCCAGATCACCACGTTATAGCTAATTACCGAACATATTATTAAAAACAATATTTTCAGTCAGTGTTGACAAAAGTGTCAATATAGTCAACACCTTGAGGAATTTAGAGATTTATCATGTGCTGGGGTATTTGTTTTAATAAAGGCAAGAAGGCTTAGACAATGTGGAAATTCTGTGTCCCATTATATCTGAATTCATCCTATGTTTATGTATATACTATTATAAAATTGCTTAAAAGAAATTAAACATCCAGTTATATACAACTTGCAGCATTTGACTTGACCACATTAGAATCACACTTCTGGCTGCAGTATACAATAATTAAAGGCAAGCAATGAAAAAATAAAAATAACATGCAAATCTCACATATCCCAGCGGAGTTTCCTCTATGGGTGGAGAACAAACAAACAAACCAAAAACGGAAATGACAACAAGCAGAGAGGGAAAAGACAGATATCACACATTACTCAAAAGGTGATAAAGGGATGAAAGAAATTTGGGAGTGGAGTCAGAAGTGTGACTTGTAAGTTTTGCACTTGATCAACAAGATCTGGCAGACATAGATAAGACTCAATTACCTACACAGCTTTTGCATGTTTTTTGTTGCAAGCTTTTTGCTGGGTGTTTTTTGAAAAATGTGCCTGTTGTTGAATGGTGGCTGCTGGTGCTGTCACTCTCTTATTCTGAATGTCACTGGTGTCAGAGTGCAGCAATGCAAAAGCCTGACATATCCTGTGTCATAAAAAAGAGCTGTACTTCCTCTACATCTCGCTGTTAGCTTGCCCAATGGAAAATCTCAAGTCTTTGTAGTAGACACTGGAAACATTTTTGTGGGCAAGACCTTCAACTATAGGTGAAGACAAGGTACACTAAAATGGAATGAGAGACAGTGACGGTAAGACCAAAAGCGTGGGAGGAGTCAAGCGTAGGAAGACAGTTGTTTATTTTAGACACAGAATTCAAAACAGTAACGCATGGAAAGAAACTAATGTCTCCACTGAACTTGCTTCTGACTGCTGCACACCTTGGACCAACCAATAAAAAATCAGTTTAGGAGTTGTTACATTCTCATGGTAAACATTGGATTAGATATACATTGTTAAATATTGCAAGAATGTATTAATCTAACTATTTTATAAGTGGATTATGTAAGCAGACAGTGCCCCCCTTTGGTTCAGTGGTGTAGGTGCAGCATTTTCAGGAGTAAGTGAGCAGATATGCATTGCTAATAAATGTGGAAAGAAGTTTTCCCCTTGCTGCTGGTCTGAAGCCAGTTCTGTTAATAGTTAAAACACACATTTATGCTTTAGACTTTATATTCAAGAGATTTCATATTTATATTCATTTAACTTGAAATTTAGGAATACCTAATACCTATGAATCTCTCTCCACCACATACAGCTGGTCAATAATTGCTCAAAATTGCTCAAGAACACACCAATTGTACAGATATAGGCCTACATGTATACAGAAGTATATAAATCCTGCAAATATATAAATCTTTCAATCATAATTATACCACTGCCCTGCTTATCCATGTCTTTTACAAAGCAGACCAATAAAGTCAAGTAAAAAGTCAAAACATCTGTGTTATGAGGCAAACGGCTAATATTAGCAAAAAAATCAGATTCTGCAATCATTTACATTTAATTAACAGTGGAATCCAAAGGAAATTGTGCTTGTAGTTAAAATATGGTTTGTAGGCCTACCTTCATGTACCCATTAAATAATAATAATATAAT
>JAOVVG010000018.1:13751438-13766786 GCA_028566375.1 Leptodoras nelsoni
ACAATGTAAATAGTCATGAAAATAAAGAAAACGCATTGAATGAGAAGGTGTGTCCAAACTTTTGGCCTGTACTGTAATTCATACAAGATTAAAATTCTTACTTTTTTGTCATTTCTAGCAATCTGTAAGATGATAAAGCTTGAGCGCCCACCTCGTGGCACAACGATATCTGCTAGTCTCATAGTCGGCTCTATATATTGTTCAAAGGCTGGCTTTACAAATTTGTTGTACTGTTTGATAACTCCTTCAATGTCTCGGCCACGCTCAGAAATGTCTCTCCTAAGCCTCCGTACCAGCCGTATGTCTGAATCTGTGTCGACGAATATTTTCATGTCCAACAACTGAAACAAAAAACAATGCACAGTACTATTAAGCAATTACAAACATGATTTTTGGCATTTGGTCAACCATGCAGTAACATATAATACACAAGATATACACTATACACCAAAAGCATGTGGACACCTGACCAATCACACCATACGTGTTTGCTGGCTCACTCTTCTTTACAACATTGCTTCAGTTTATTGATGTTTGAGGGCATTTGTTATACACAGCACTTTTAGGATTCCCCCACAGCATCTCAATGGGGTTGATGTCAGGATTTTGACTTGGCCTTTCCAACACCTGCAGGTCTGTCTTCTATAGCCATTCTGATGTTGATTAGCTGGTGTGCTTGGGATCATTGGTATGTCACCCAATTTCAGCCCAGCTTAAGTGGGCTCTTTTCTCACTCTACTTACTATAAACCAACAGCTTTATTTCTCACACCTGCCTTTTAACAATTCACTGATTTCTTCCTTTTGTGTGTGTGTGTGCGCGCAGTTAGTGAAGACTTAAGAAGGAGAGCTGAAGAGTGCTCAACAGAGAGAGCAGTGATGAGAGAGCAAGCTGAGATAAAACGCCAAGCAAAAGTCTACTTTTACAAATAAAAATATCTTTTTGAGTTATCTCAAGCCTGCATCCCAACTCCTCATTCCTTGAGGATCTATAGTGGTGCCAAAACCCTGGAGATGTTTATACTGCAACACCAATACACAATCCACACCAAGGGGCAGTCTAATCCATTCCTTTGTGCACCCAAAAGGACGCCCTCCAAATGCTGCAAGATGACCATGAATGCCACTTACAGGTCCTGCTTGCAGCGCAGGAGGAAGACCTGAGCAGTAATCCTGGCTGCATGACAGGGGTACTCAGCTGCAGGGCATCACACCGGGAGATAAGGTTCTAATTTTACTCCTCACGTCCAGCTCTAAATTACTCACATAGTGGCAAGGGCCCTTTGAGGTCACACGTCAATTAGGGGACATCGACTGTGAAGTATTGCGCAGGGACAGGGGGTAGGGCAGGTTATTGTAAGTCGCTTTGGATAAAAGCGTCAGCTAAATGCTATGTAATGTAATGTATGGCAAATTTACCATGTCAACCTCCTAAAACAGTTGAAGGAGGCAGAATCAGCAGTGCTGGCAATGGTAGTTCCTGACAGGGATGAGCTGGGGCCAGAACCAAATTTTAAATTGGCTAAAGAATTTATTCGGGCCCCAACTGAGAGCCACCTCTCAACCATTCCCATGCCTCTTATGTAACTAAAATCCAAAAGGAATTTTAAGGTGGTCATGGAGGAACTCGGGACCATACTCGATTTGGGGGTAATTGAGGAGTCACACAGTGAGTGGTGAAGTCCTGTCGTTTTGGTTCCAAAACCAGACGGATTGGTTTGCTTCTGTGTCTAAATTTGATGTGTATCCCATGCCTCACATTGATGAGCTGCTTGAACAGTTAGGCACAGCTTGTTTTTTATTCAACACTGGACCACTTAACCAAGGGTTATTAGCCGATCCCCTTGACTCCCATGAATGTCCCATGAAAAAACAGCATTCTCCACTGTGTTTGGATTACAGTAATTTGTGGCAGTCCTATTCGGGTTTGGGGATCCAGGGACATTGCAGTGATTGATGGACAGGGTATTGCATACTCATACCGCATATGCCTCGCCTATTTAGATTACATAATTTTCACTCAACATCTCTGAACCATCCTGAAATTGCTGAAGTGCAAGGGTCTCACAGCTAATACAAAGAATTGGGGGGTGGAGGTAAAGTATCAGGGCTTCCACCATGGTCATAGGTCAGTGAGTCCCCAAATTGATAAGACTGCAGCAATTGCAGTCTGCCTGCAGCCCAGGACCAGGTATTGAGGCAGTTGACCAGGAGGTGAGGCAGTTCTTGGGGCTAAATGACTATTATTGTCATTTCATACCCAAATATTTGGACATCACCAGCCACTTGACTAAAAAGGGGGAATCAGATCCAAGTCCAGCAGTGTATGGGCAGAGCAGTGTCAAAGGGCTTTCAGCGAGGTAAAAGAAGCACTTTGTGGAGGTCCTATTTTGCACTCACTGTGCATCTGCAGAAAGTGCTCAATCCAGGAGCTCAAATAGAGCACAGTTGAGAAAGAGTGCCTGGCCATCAAGCGAGCAAGTCTGGGAAAGTCCTGCTGGGAAAGTCCCAGTCCAATGGCTTCACCACATGAAGGTTGCAGTGGATATCTAGCCCTTCAACCACAGTCCAGGTGCACAGATGGCTCTACCACCTGAGAGGGGGGGGGGCTGTAGGCCCGCAGTGAGCAAGGGTTTAAGAGGGAGAGATGAAGAGAAAATCGAGAGGGCAAGCAGTGATGAGACAGCAAGCTGAGACAGAATCAAGTGTGTGCAAAGATCAGTAAAGAAGCTGAAAAGCAACAGTTTACTTTTATGAATAAAAATACACTTCTGTTGAGTTATCCCAAGCCTGCCTTCCACAATCCAATTCCTTGAGGTTTTACAGACCCCTAACATTTTTGCTGTGTCAGCAGCTTTAACATATCACATTAAACATTTTTGTCTTTCTGTATGGATATACACTGAAGTACCAGTTAATACTTGCTAGGTCCTCCAAGGGATCTGTGCAGGATTGTTGCACAGTCCTCATGCTGATGTTTGCTGAGGCCCCAGCATTGAATTCCGATGTTACTTGAGGCAGTGTTGCAGGCCTATCGCATGAAATTCTTACCAGCCAACACTGTTGTTTTGCCAGAAATCTTGTAGTCACGGTACACCCTTGAAATGCTCTTACATGAAAGCAAACTTTGCTTCTGCCTCCAAAATGCTATGACCCATCGCCAGCTCCAAATATTAAACCATTTTAAATATCACAAAATCATGATAACTTACCATTCTCACAGTGGAAATAGCTCTAGAAGCTTCCATAGATCATTTAAAAACGCTGGTGGACACAACCAATGATGTGCATAGGTCCCATCGCTATACATTTTGCATAGGCTCCAGTAAAAGTTTTTCTGGTACTTCAGTGTATTGTACTTTATTGTATTTCAATACAATGTACTCTTTAGCTTAATGTAATGTCCTGTACAATGTGCAACACTGCATAAAAACAATTCCTTGTACAATCTTGGCAAATAAAAACAAATAATGAGCCATACCTTCAACAGTTCCTTATCTGCAAAGGACATGATTCCTTCAAATATAATGACACTGGCACCATACACAGTTTTCTAGAAGACACAAATAATTACAGCACAGTATATTGTATCAGTGTGCTAGATCTTTCAATCATATTATATACAGTTAAGGATGAATGCTTACATACACTCATCATGTGAGTGAGCTTTCTGAAATCAATATAGGGTCAGAATATAAACATACAGCCACTAAAATTATTGATTCATTTGTTCAAAATGTCTTGCCAAGGTCAATGCCACCCTCACTTCCTGTCAGTGATCATGATTGACTATAGCTGGTAGCTTCTCTGTGCCAACATAAAAAGGGTTCGTTTGACAGCACTCATTGGACTGGCCAACACACAATAAAATAGGAAAGTCCAAGGAGCTCAGTGCAGATCTGAGAAGGATGATTTACACAAATCCTGAATGCTGATGCTTCCATCCTCTCGCTGCATGACCAGCCAGCCCTTCATCATCAGCCAGCAGCTGCACGACGCATGCCAGTGGTGGCTTCTCATGGGGGACTGCGACGTCGAGGAAAAAATCAAACAGGTGATACTGGAGCAATTTGTTGACAAGCTGCTGGCAGGAACCCCAGAGAATCACGGTAAGTGTACAAGGGGGTAAACACCAGGCCTTCAGGATACAGGATGGGTTCAGGATGCAGTCAAACTGTGATTCACCAAAGCCTGGTTCAAGGAAGGGCATGGGAAAAGGCACAATGGGTGAAAGGTGAAGGTTCAACGTGTGCATGGAGGTATTCACGAATATCCTGTAGTTCCTGTCACCACATTATTTAAGGGAGAAAAGCACATTTTTCTGCCTCATGGCCTGCTTCTATTGGACAGGCATTCATGGGAATGTTTGCAGGTGGTGTGCAGCATGCCACAAATTAAATAGACTTGTACCAGCATTTAACAAATAGACCACATTTGCAAAAGGATGGGCTGGTCGAACGATTTAATAAGACACTCGAAACCAGGACAGAAGCAAGAAGAAACCAAGTTTGTTCACAAAGATGCTAAAAACTGGGATAGGTGGCTTGAGCCCCTGTTGTTTGCAGTCCAAGGAGTCCCGCAAGCCTCCACAGGTTTTCCCCATTTGAACCTCTCTATGGGCGTAGACCCCTGGCATCCTCAATGCTGTGAGGGAAAATTGGGAAGAGGGACCTTCTAACAATAAAAATGACCTCAGAGCAAAATTCCACACATTGTGTACTGTAACTCAGGCTCAAGAATGACAGTCCCAGCTGTATAACAGAGGTGCTCAGCTACATAGTTTCATGCTGGGAGATAAAGTGCCTGGTTTACCTCCCACATCAAGCTCCAAATTACTCGCAAAGTGGTAAGGACCCTTTGAGGTCACACGGCAGGTTGGAGCCATCAACTATGAGGTGGAGCGCACAGATGGGGGGGTGGGGGTGTCACACCACATCAACCTACTAAAACCGTGGAGGGATGCTAAATTGGCGGCTTTGGCAACAGTGGTTCCCAAGAGGGATGAACTGGGTCCGGAACTAAATTTTAAATTTGCAAGAGAGTTGATTCCTCTCCCAACTGACAGCCACCTCTCCTCCCAGTCTGTTGATGTTGCACAGACCCAGGGGGAATTCTCCGATGTGTTCTCAGCTCTGTCATCGCCCCCATCACCTCCCTTACAATAAAAAACAAGTGGTCAGGGACGAAGTCAAGGCCATGCTTGATATGGGAGTAATCGAGGAATCCCACAGTGAGTGGTGCAGCCCCATTGTCTAGGTTCCTAAATCAGACAGTCGGTCTACTTCTGTGTGTATTATCAAGTCAATGCAGTGTCTACATTCGATACATATCCTATGCCTCGCATTGACCAACTGCTCAATCAGTTAGGTGCAGCTCACTTTTATTTGACACTGAGCTTAACTAAGGGATATTGGCAGATCCCCTTGACTCCCATGTCCCACGGCATTCTCCACACCATTCTCCACCCTTGGCCTTTACACACTAACATTTCCTCTGACTCTTTTCATGATACCTGAACATTGTGAACTGTAGACAGTGAAAGACCCAAGTTCGCAATCTTGTGCTGAAAAACATTATATTTGTACTGACAATTCTCTCTTGAAGCACAAAGTGGTGAACCAAGACTCATCCTTGCTGGCAAAGGCTAAGCCTTAGTGGATGGTCCTTTTATACTAATCTTGACAGCCTCATCTGTTACCAGTTACACTGCTAATTGGGTTACCTTCCAGAACAGTGTTTCTTGCATTACTCATCTTATTTCACGTCTTCCCAACTTTTTTGAGCATCAATTTCTGCATTTGTTTATACTTAACAAATTGAATAGTTTAACACTGAAAACACTGAAAATCCAATGTTCTAATCCTATCTTTTCAAGTGAATTAACAAATTACAGATTTCAGTTTTTATTGCATTTTTAGAAAGTGTCCCAACTTTTCTGGAAATGGGGTTTGTAAAAGGTAGTTCTCCATGCACAATAAGGTAAAGTTTGGTGTTCCACAAGGTTCTGTCTTAGGCCCATGGTTTTTTCCCCCTCTATAAATGCTACCTCTGGGTAGCATAAATTAATTCAGATAAGACTAGGACCACAGGTAGCTAGAAGTACATCGTGGGCAGCAGTGAAAGGTTTTGGTGTGATTGTTGACTCCAGTCTTTCATTTGAAGCTCATGTAGATAATATTACCAGGATAGCCTTCTTTCATTTCAGAAATATTGCTAATATAAGAAATATAATGTCACTATATGATGCAGAAATACTAGTTCATGGTTTTGTTAGCTCTAGGTTGGATTATTGTAATGCCTTTCTGTCTGGATGTCCCAGTAGCTGCGTAAACAAGCTCCATTTTATTCAGAATGCAGCAGCCAGAGTCCTTACTAGAACCAGAAGTTATGACATCATATCACCCGTATTTTATCCACACTATACTGGCTCCCAGTCAAATTTAGCATTGATTATAAAATACTATTTTCCTATACAGCACTGAATGGACTTCAGCAAACTTTTATGATCTGACATGCCTACTCCGTTCAACAGGTGCAGGCTCTCTGTTGGTAAATAATGAAGGCTACAGCAGGGGCAAGAGCTTTCTCTTACAAATTCCCACAGTTATGGGAAAGCTTTCCAATTAGTCTTTGGGACTCAGACACAATCTCAGTGTTTAAGGCTAGGCTGAAAACCTATTTCTTTAGTCAAGCCTTTTGTCACTAGCCTTTCTTCATGGGTAAAGGTGTAGATCTGGAGGGTCTGCTGGCACAGAGTGTTGCCACACCAAACTCACTCATCCATGTCTTTAAGGACCTTGCTTTGTTCACTGGAGTGCAGTAATATTGGAACAGGAACGGGCCAACCCCAAACTGTTCCCACAAATTTGGGAGCATGAAACTGTCCAAAATCTCATGGTATGCTGAAGCATTAGGAGTTTCTTTCACTGGAACTAGGTGGCTGAGCCCAACTCCCGAAAAACAACCCCACCCCATAATTCCCCCTCCACCATACCTTACACTTGGCACAATGCAGTCAGACAAGTACCGTTCTCCTGGTAACCACCAAACCCAGACTTGTCCATCAGATTGCCAGATTGGTGATATAAGGCATGGATCCAGCTGTTCGGCCATGGAAACTGACTCCATGAAGCTCTTTACGCACTGTTCTTGAGCTAATCTGAAGCCCATATCAATATGGCAGTCTTTAGCAATTGACTGCAGAAAGTCGGCAACCTCTGCACACTATGCACTTCTGCATCAACTGACCCCGCTCTGACATTTAATGTGGCCTACCACTTCTTGGCCGAGTTGCTGTCATTACCAGTCGCTTCCACCTTGTTATATTACCACTGACAGTTGACTGTTGAATATTTAATAGTGAAGAAATTTCACAACTGGACTTGTTGTACAGGTGGCATCCTATCACGGTACCACACTGAAATTCACTGAGCTCCTGAGAGCGACCCATTCTTTCACAAATGTTTGTAGAAGCATTCTGCATGCATAGGCACTTGATTTTATACAACTGTGGCCATGGAAGTGATTGGAACACCTGAATTCAATTATTTGGATGGGTGAGTGAATACTTTTGGCAATAGTGTACCTAGTCTTGTTGGAGTCCCTGCATGCACTCTGTATACAAGGTATATTTTTGGTTATGTGAAAAGAGCATAACGGGCAACATGGTGGCTCAGTGGGTAGCACTGTCGCCTCACAGCAAGAAGGTCCTGGGTTCGATCCCCGGGTGGGGCAGTCTGGGTACTCCGGTTTCCTCCCACAGTCCAAAGACATGCATGTTAGGTTAATTGGCGTCTCTAAAGTGGCCCTAGTGTGTGAGTGTGTGTACGTGTGTGTGTGTGTGCGTGCGCGTGAGTGTGTGTGCCCTACGATGGATTGGCGCCCTGTCTAGGGTTGTTCCTGCCTTGCGCCCCATGTGGCCAGCTAGGCACCGGCTCCCGTGTGACCCTGAACAGGAATAAGCGGCCAAGAAGATAGATGAATGAATGAATGAATGAAAAGAGCATACCTTATAATCTGTATTCTTTTGTCCACCACCTCTTTCTTTCTCATTCTGTCCCCCCTACTCTGCTTTCACGCTCTGTCATCTACATATGCTAAGTACATTGTACCAACTATTAAGCATGGTGCTGGTAGCATCATGCTTTTGTACCAGTGGAACTGGTAAATTGCACAAAATGTATAGAATAATGAACAAGGCAGACTACCTCAGAATTCTTCAGCATAAGCTCAAGTCATCAGACAGACAGTTGAAACTTGGGACACAACTGGGTGTTCCAATGGGACAATGACCCCAAACACACATCAAAGCTGGTTGTGGAATAGCATTCCCAGGGTCCTGACCTCAACCCAATTGAATGAATTCTATTAATTCTGCCAAGAAGAGTGGTCAAATGTCCAACCAGAATCCTGCCAGAAGCTTGTTGATGGCCACCAAAAGCAGGCAATCAAAGTGCAACTTGCTGTGGGACATTTAACCAAATATTAGGTGTGCTGTATGTATATTTTGACCATGTAATTAATGCAGAAAGCTTTTCTAAGAAGAAATTCCAAGAAAAAAAATCTGAAAAAATGTAACTTATGCACCAAATTCTTTTACAAAGATGTATGCTGTACAGTCATTTTACCTTAGAAAAAAATAACAGTTCAAAGAAATCACTAAAAGCCCAATACTGTCATTTCCATGATGATGTATGTATACTTCTGGTCACAATTAATCAAATGAAAAAATGAGAAAAACTGGAATTTTCAGGCAGGGACAGAGACATGATTATGTATTCTGATACATTTACTAATTACATGTTAAAAAATGGAGTCAGTAACCTAATACAAGTATCACAATATTAAAGTAATGTAACCTTATTATTTTGTTAATGTTGGTGATGCTGTTCACTTTTTACACTGTAAATACAAAATAATGGCAAAATGTCAAACCAGCCAAAACATTTTTCCCCACTAAAGGCCGTGATAATGAACAGAAATGGGCTTAGGTAGGTTTATAACTGAGTGAAATGGCCTTTTTCCAACCATGGTATTGAAGTAATATTTTTCACCAGGTTGTCCACATTTTCATATAGCCTGAATGAAACAACACAGTAATTTTTCCATCAAGGTCAAGGAAAAGCGGTTAGGAAAAGACATAGAAAAGACATCTACTGTCATTTTGAAATACAAGAATGTAAATTGTACTGTTGAAAAGCTTTAAAAAGAATATTTTTACAGTAATCTGATTATGTTTTTTTCCCCTGTAGCTTTAATGGCTTACAGTTACCCTAATTATGTAACCACATATTCCATTACTCCCCAAGCCTAATTAAGGATAGAATGATATATGTACCAAGATAAACAGAAAAATCTCCATGATGTGCAGGATGGTTTCTGTTTGTGTAAGAGAAGGTCTGACTGAGAAATGTGCATGTGTGTATGATGTACTTACCCACTCTTTATGACGGCCATGTGTAGTGAAGTCATACACTGGGATCTTTACACTTTTGCCCTGTTTAAGTTTTCTAAGTGTGTAGACAAGCAGGTTGAAGTCAAATGCATCTGGATGGTCAAAATCATAGTCATTGCTTGCAGCCCGCAACTGTTCTTCATCTGAAAGAACCTTATCAGATCACAACACAGGAGGCTAAATGAGTCAGTCATATTACAGTCAGTAATGGGTCAATTTAAGAAGTTTAAAATAATAAAAGAAGAAATATAAAAAGAAATCTAACTAGAAGGCCTAAACTTTCCTTTAGTGTAGTTAGGTGCATGTAATACACAATATATACTCACTGTCCACTTTATTATTGGCAAATGTCCAATGCTAAAAGTGCTATACAAATAAAAATGAACTAAATTAAAATAGATTATGTGCAATCAGAGACAATGGAGGTAAATCACTGGAACAAAAGGAACCAAACAAATTTCATCATGACAATGCCTCTGTGCACAAAGTGAGGTTCAAGGCTTGCCATGGTTGATGTGGAAGAATGTGAGCAGCCCAAACCCTCACCTAAACCCCTCTGAATAATACTGGGATAAAATGGAAGGTCTGCTGCACAACAACCCATCAGTTTTCAACCACACTAATGCTCTTGTGCCATGATTGCGCACAGATCCCCACAGGCAAGTTCCAAAATCCAGTGGAAAACCTTCACAGAAGAGTGTAGTCTGTTATACCAGCAAAAGGACATCAATTCCATCTCAATGCCTGTGGTTTTGGAATGGGCAAGGGGATGATGATTGGTTGTCCACTTTTGGCCACATAGTGCATCTAAGGAACTCTTGTAGCAAGGCCGGCCAACTCCAGTATAGTTCAGAGTGCGCATCACTGAAGACATCTGCTGGTCATTCCATATTCAAAACACAATTAAGCAACTCTGCATCTGCAAGTCCAAGGTCTCTGCTCATTCAGGAAACACCAGAACCTGTTACAGCACTGCTCCATCAATGAATAAAATGACTTGCAGGGAGTATAACTTTCAGCAGAACAATATGCCCCTCCATGCAGGACACTTACATCAGGGTCAGGTTGTAGGCCCCGAAAATGAGCACGGACACTTCCCACTCTAGATATGGGCTGTTCAGACTGACATAGAAAGGCACAGGGGGAGCTTTTACTCACAGCCCATTTGAATCTTGAAATCCCACAACTAACACAAGTTGGTACACTTTTGTGTACCACTACTTGTATTTTACCTTTACTATACTTTTATGCACCTGGATAATCTAGTACCTACACTTACATATTCCTACACTCTCCTTTCTGCACTAAGCTCACTGTACACCTTTTGCACATGTGCAGTGCATTCCACTTCTTTCTTTCTCTACTTCACATATTGCATCCTTTTCCCCATCATTATAGTATATACAGTTGAGGCCAAATGTTTACATACACCTAAACTACAGACTCACATTTCATGTCAATTAGCGTATCTACTTTAGCTCCACCAGAGGTAATTTCAAAAGAATAGCTAAGACACATTTATGTCAGCTTTTATTTACCAAGTTTACATACACTTTGTCTACGATGGATTAGCGCCCTGTCTAGGGTTAGTTCCTGCCCTTGCGCTCAGAGTTGCCGGCTGGGCACCGGCTCCCACGTGACCCCGTAACTGTGAATAAGCGGTACAGAAAATGACTGACTGACTGACTGACATACACTTTGTTAGTATTTGGTGGCATTGTCTTTTAAACTGGAAATAAATGTTTGGGTAGCCTTCTACAATATTTTACTTGACTAAATAACTCCTGACAGAGCTAATTAAGTTTTTTGTGGTCTAGGGCTTTGTGATGGCCACTTCAGTACTTTCACTTTGTTGCTGACATTTTGTTACCTTTTTGGAGGTATGCTTTGGATAATTGTCCTATTGAAAGACTCAGCTACAACTGAATTTTAAGTTCTGGCAGATGTCTTTAATCCTCTCTCCAGTCTCTCTTCCTCCACCTCCCAGTGCTTCACAGTTAGGATGGCATTGTTCAGATTAAAATTACTTCTGGTAATAATATAGGGGTTTCATAGGAGCTTCTTCCTTGCATAGCAGCTTTAAGGCCATGGTGAGGTAGGACTCTTACTTTTGGACGTACATGCTTTGGACCTGATTCCTACATTTTCTTCACCAGTTCCTTTATTGTCTTGGGGTTCAGTTGAACCCTCTGCTCTGGATCTGCCAGCATTAAGCTAAGGCAAATGCATAGGAAATGTGCTGCTGTCAGCTGTACAGACCAACACACATCACTTTAGCAGCTCCCAGCCTCAGGGGACAGTGGATTGGATAGGTTTTTAATGGTAACATCCCCAAACCTAGTAGGCAAAAACCTGTACATGTGTCCTTAAAAGGTGCTTTCACAATCTATGAGTCAGTACAACATAGCATGTTGCAGAAATAAAAACATTTGTGCATTTTCTGCTTTCAAGACATACTGCTTTAAGTTTTCTATCTTGATGCTTTGATGTCTTCCTTGGTCTACCAGTATACTTCCCTTTTACAACCTTCACATTTTGTTTGTACTTGGTCCAGATTTTAGACACAGCTGATTGGGAACAAACAAAAACTTTTTCAACATTTTGTGATGATTTACCTTCTTGAAGAGGTTTTATTATCCTCTCCTTTGTTTCAACTGTCATTTTGGATCCTTTATTCATGTCAATCTGCTTTGTGCAACAGCTCTCCAAGGTGTGAGCACTCTTTTTCAACTGAAGACTAATTAGCAGATTTAATCTGATGCAGGTGTTTGTTTCAGAACTGCAAATTACAGTGTTATTCCATAATATTTTCCACAGAATTGATTGATTCCATATTTTTTTCCTCTACCTGATCTAAAAAAAAAAGGCAAGTGTGACCGACTAAAATAATTATATTTCTTTCTTTTTTTTATTGTTTCTTCATGCCAGAAGGATGGGATTTTGAAAAATGATAGTTTTGCTTCATATCCCTGTGATTTTCTTCTACAAAATTAAACAATTGAAAGAACATCCTCCAAGAGTGGTGATTCCATAATTTTTGCCTGGGGTTGTAGGTAGGGCTGTAACGATGCATTGTGCCACTATTCCAATAATTTGAGATATTGGATTTCTACTTTTCATGAACTACAATCCATAATGATCAAAATGGAAAAAAAAAATGCTTGAAATATGTCTCTTGATGCACAAAGAATAGAAAATATAGTTTACCTTTTTCAAATTAAATTATGAAATAAATGAACTAATTCCACTGTCTATTTTAGATGCATTTAGTATATACAAACACAGAACATCCACCAACAAATTTTCATTACCTGACAGAGGGCCCCACCTTACTCATCATGTGAAAAGTATTCGTGTAGGTCTTTTAATTTATTTTATTTTCATGGGTATTTTTTCAAGTAAATTGTAGTATTGGAATTGTAATGAATGTATTTTATACATTATTTAAAATTTATGCAAAAATCTACAAAATATAATAAAAGCAATTTTGACTACAATATGGTTCCATATGATGGTGTACTGTATTGCAGAATTGTTTTTTTTTTTTGTTTTTTTAATCTGACTTTTTATTTTCTTTGGGGTTTGCTAAAATACAATTTAATAATGACTGGGAGCAGTGTAAAACCACTGTTTCAGTACATTTTGTGCATAGAAATAACTATATGTTGTACATTAAAAACTTTTATAATTTTGTAATTTTTTTAATTTTATATCATTTTATATTCTTTTCCCATAAATCATATATATATTATTTTTATTTACAGATGTATGTTTCTACACAATCCTGCATGAATATTAGCCAACAATATATACAGTGTGTATATACAGTATGTACAACAATAGACACTTTCAAATAATAAAGAGCCATAACGGATCACAATATCTCACTTTGTAAAAGGAGTCCATTGAAAGGAGCACAACCCAAGGAACATCCAAAGCTTCAATTATCTTCCGAGCTACTGTTGTTTTACCAGAAGCACTTCCTCCACAAAGACCTGTGGGTAGATCCATGTGAAACTGGAGTTCAAGTTATATGAAGTTCAACCTTATGAATTCTGTACAGTGCCCTTTGTTTTTGTCCTAGCAACAAACAAGTTTGGGGGAAAGATGTTTCTGAATTCTCATAATGTCGTTAAGATAATCAGGCCAGAATTTCAGCATAATTAGCATAACAAAGAATGCAAGTAACCCTCTCTATTTAGTCATTTTACCTTTTGTCAATTTATGGTTTTAATCAACTTATTTAAATCAAGTTAAGCTAAATCTTAAAGGTTTTATACATGTAAACATAATAGACAACCACTGTCTTAATCTACTCACCAATGACAAATGCTTCTTTGGATTGGGTGCCATGTTCATTGTACCACGGTGGCCGACCTGCTGTATAGATGGTTCTCTTTCTTGTGCGCAGCAGGGGGGGTTCTGATTTGCACTGGCTGGTGGTTCTTTTGCGTGGTGAAAGACCTGTGTTGACAGATGGGAGAAGCCTGTCCAGAGAGCCTTCACCTCCCCCACTGTAAAGCCAAGAATATGTAGCAAAAACTGTCACAATTAGTTCATGTTTTTCTCTTTATGAACTTTAAATCATGTCTTTTTGACATATTACAGAGAATGGCTACAGAGAGGCCTTATCCTAAAAAATAAAAAAAATTATTATAGTGGTTTCTTTTTTTGCAAAGTAAATTATGATAACTGATTACATCACCATGTCCCACAATACCATGTCCTGTCCCTAATACAACCTGCAAATATGCAACAGATTAGTTCTAGATCCAGTGTGAATTGTTCCACTGCTGCAAACACTTGGACTAATAATAAACTCTGGCATTCATAGAAGCCAATCGCATTATCACTAGAACATTTTTGGTGCTGAAATGCTACTAGCCACCCTTTGTAATGTAAATGCATGACAAACACTTAGACTGCAGCTTTGCTGGCAATTTGGAAAGAAGGCTTAATTCTTGACTGTGTAGCAACTCTTAGCACCATCAATATATTTGCTATAGACAATAAATCAAAATAAAAGTATTTTACAATTTATTTTACTAAATTGTGATGTCATTGTGTGTAAGAATATTTATGCATGAACAAATTTGAACTCTTGAAGAACACAGTTACACCATCTTATACAAAACAGCATGTATTTATGCATACTAATAATATTTTATTCTTGCAGAAGTAAGCATGTAAGTACAAGTGCCAGATTACAATAAGAGACCTGTTCAACATGCATTTAATTTACAACCCCAATTCCAAAGTAATTGGGACATTGTGTAAAATGTAAATAAAACCAGAATAGAATGATTTGCAAATCTCATAAACCCATATTATCTATTCACAATAGAACACAGAACACATATCAGATGTTGAAAGGGAGACATTTAACAATTTAATGAAAAATATTAACTCATTTTGAACTAGATGGCAGCAAAGCATCTCAAAAGAGTTGGGAGAGGGCAACAAAAGGCTGGAAAAGTAAGTGGTACTAATAAAAAAAAAAAAACAGCTGCGGGAGCATTTTGCAGCCAAGTAGGTTAAATGGCAACAGGTCAGTAACATGACTGGGTATAAAAAGAGCATTTCCAAGAGGCAGAGTCTCTCAGAAGGAAAGATGTGCAGAGGTTCACCAATCTGCACAAAACTGCGTACGAAAATTGTGGAACAATGTTTTAAAAATGTTCCATAACATAACATAAAAGTGTGAACATAATATACATAATATCAAAATGATTCAGAGAATCTGAAGAAAGGGACCATCCAGCTAGTTCTCAGCGCACAGTTCAGAAGCCTGCATCTCTGATGGTATAGGGTTGCATTGGTGTCTATGGCGAGGGCAGCTTAAACATCTGGAAAGGCACTGTAAATCCTGAACAGTAAATAGAGGTTTTAGAACAT